>JAKSZU010000005.1:79215397-79575397 GCA_026018925.1 Tupaia tana | reverse complement strand
GCATAAGGTGGGGCAAAGCATGGCCGAAAACTGGACTGGAAAAGATCATAGCATTCATGAACCATCAGAAAAAAGGACTGTAGGTCATACTCACGGTTTTATGCCCTATCTCTCCTAGGCCCTCTTGGCTGTACCTTGCCACAAGAGCAGACATGTGTACATAGCGTGCCAGGACCCTCCAGAAACCTTGTTCTCTCACATACAACTGTCCCTGAAAGACACCACAGAAAGGATATTTAATTTGGTAACTCTCCAGAAACTCTGATTTACTCTCCCTGCTGATTCTCTCTTTCCCCTCCACGGCTGGACAACACACTGTAAGACCTGGCAATGGGCATGTAATTAACTACTTGACCCCTGCTCAGCTACGTGGATAGATGATATGTGATGCTTCCTTCCTTCTTTTCCTTTTTTGCCAGGATTCCAAGTTCTCTGTGTCCCTGTGTTGCTCAATCTCTTGTTTCGTCTTCCCCCATATGGTGTGACAGATCACTACATCAGAGCATTATGGATGGGCCCCCATGTGGGAAGACTGTCCGACTGAGGCAGATTAATGATCATCCTGGAGTGGTGCCATGTTCTGTTTTCCGGGGGTCTAATCCGGATGCTACTAAGGAAGATATTAAAAACCCATAGGCACTTAAACATGCAATGTTATACTTCCCAGTGCCAGCTGGTCATCAAATTATGAGATGAAACAAGAGGATTTATAATCCTTGAAATTGTATCTGAGCCTATGTTGTCACAGAGGCACTTCTTACCATATGGCCTATCTTTTTTCAAAATTCTAAGAAACCCACTAGGGCATTGAGTCTCGAGGGTTAATTTCATTTTGTCTGTTTACTTCCTAGCATAGTAAGAGATAATATGGGATGGAATAGTCCCATTCCGTTCATTACTTTTTTCTTTGGATCTATTTTCTCTTCAATATAAATGAAATAAGTGACTCTTTCTAAAATAGGTGACTTGTCTTCCCAAGATGGCTTAACATTTCTTACTGTAAATTTATTTTCATATATCTTGTTCTCATTGTTTATTTGAACGATCATACTCTCCTTGCCTAGGACTACTGTCATGATCCTCCTTCATGTTAACTATAAGCACTTCTATATTTCTTCCTAAAGAATTATTTACTTAGTTTTATTTATTTATTCATTCATTTATTTTAATCTGACCAGAGAGAGACACACAAAGAGAGAGAAAGTGAGACAGCAAGCCACCAGGTCCAAGACTCAAACCATGGTTGGCCACGTGGGAGCGTCCAGCGACTTAACCACCATACAACCTGCTGATCCCAGTACTTCTATATTTTCATGGTAACTATTTTTCTCTTTCCTAACTCAAGGATATTTTCTAAAATACAAAAACAAATACTAAATGTGTTTTTCCCCCAACATCAGTAAGAAAGTTAATTTATTTAGAGAGGGAAAGTGAGAAAGCAAGTTGCCAGGTCCAGGACTCCAGCCACGGTTGGCACATGGGAGTCCAGCGCCCTTAACCACCATGTCACCTGCCAGCCCTTACTTAACTTTTTTAAACTTCAATTTCCTCAACTGAAAAAGGGAATACTAATGTACTGCCCCCCCAAAAATTGATTATGAGAACTAAAGATATATATATATATATATATATATGTAAATGTATACATATAAAATAGTCATAATGTGTATTATGAAATTAATATGTGCATATATAATATATATAATGCATATACATTATATAAAATATATATTTCTTCTAAAACAGTTTCTGACACATGGTAATCACAACATAAGAATTTGTTGTTTGTGTAATTATCAAAGAGAACCAAGAAATAAGAAGGATTTTTTACTGTGTTGATTTTTATAAAGACAGCTGGTTTAAGCATAACACTAGAACTCTGAACAATTTTAACTGCATTTGGAAGATGGACCAAAAAAAAAAAAAAAAAAAAAAAAAACAAAAAAAAACAAACACGGCCAAAGGGAGAAAGGAAAAATAAAAATATCTTGAAAATAATTTCGACATATTTCAGAAATTTTCCGGGGCTGCATGTCCCCAGATCTGAGGCCTTTTATCCCACATTTTTGAGTACATCAACTCCTTATAAAGAGATCTATAAATTTATCTTACAGCACATCTTCAAGGACTCCTGCGATTCTGGTGAAAATCACCTAGGATTTTTGCTGTTTATACTCAATTTTTTAAAATATCATATAGGGGACTGGCAGGTGGCATAGTGGTTAAGGCACTGGACTCCCACACGGCTAACCACAGTTTGACTCCTGGACCAGACAGTTTGCTTTCTTGCTTTCCCTCTTTCTTTGTCTGTCTCTGGTCAAATTGAAAGACAAGTAAATAAATAAATTTAAATTAATAATTCTTTTTAAAAAAAATAGTTCTCAGTCCTCTACCCTCTACTGAATTCACTCCTAATATCACTATGTGGCACATAAGAATTTAAAAAATATAAATGGATGGAAAAGATTATTAGGGTAAAGGACACCTTAAGCAAAGGCAGGGAAAAAAAAAAAAAAAAACACAACAATAAGAGAATGTATTCAGAGACCATAAATGCTAGAATACAAGTACATCTAAGAAAGGTAAAGGAGGAAAAGCACATGAGATTGAACAGGTATGAAGGAATGCCAAGATGGGAACATCAGCCTCACCACAGGAGACAGCGGAGGAGGGGATGAGTTCCTATGAGGGAGTATCTGATAATGTTCACAGTGAGAAGCAAAATGTTCAGGAGTCAGAAGACCTGTTCTCTAACTGGACAACTGAACTCACGTCAACTTCTCTAACACTCATTTTCCTTCATGTTTCAATACTTAAAATAGGTATGGGACTTCCACTACATGCCACGCACCATGCGAGGCACTCCAAGGGATCCAAAATTGAATAGTACACCTGTGCAATTAAGAAGACGAGCCAACTCTAACATTCCATAATGCTGTGATCAGGATCCAGTATTGAGAATCCAACTGGATTCTCAACTCAGTTAAGGAGGGAGAGCCAACAATATTCACCAAATGTTGTTTATTGTTAAGCTCTGAAGAGTATTGAGCTCTGAAGAATTTTGTTAAGATTCACTACCACAGAAATTCAGTACCACAGACAGGCAATCATTTTACTATTTCCAGGTGGATAAACAGGTGAAGAAAACTTGATAAGGAGTGATTGATTCCCTGTACTGCCTAAGAAATTAATTGCATATGAGAATAGGGAAAAAAATGGAAGCGCAATATATAACGATCATCAAGAGGTACATTATCTTGTCTAATTTTAATCAACTTTTGACTTATATAAATAGAGATTTAACTGGTTGGTTGATTAATTCTTCTTCAGTTGATGTGTTTTCAAATGATTTGTGATTTTTTTTAAATGTCTTTTTCCTTTTCTTGTAAGAATTTCTGGCAAGTCGACATACATATGGCGAACATATGGCCTTCTCCTAATTGATTTAATTTGAAAGAGGACCCAGGGGAAAGCTCTGAGCACTATCTGTTTGAGAGCTTTGGGGAATGTTTATTTCAGAATGAAGGGTATAAGTGTGATACCATCAGCAGTGCAATTCAAACAGGCTGGGCAGTACCCAGACATAGAGGCACGTATCAGTGGTATAAATCATTAGGATACGTTTAACTCCAAGTCTGCATTGGCAAGGCAACATAGAACTATGTTTTGAAATAAAAACCGAGAGTTGATTGTGATGTGTATTTTAAGTCATATTTTTGTTTTATTTATTTATTTATTTATTTATTTTAATTTCTTGCATCAAGTTTCCCCTACTTGTAAAACTGTCACTACTTCAGTGAAACTTCATTGCCTAATTAACTAGCACCACCCATTTAAAGATCAATGCGTCTACATTCCAGAATGCGTCCATGTTTGCCTAATGCATCCTCTACGTGGTAGAGATAATTCTGTAGCTAAACCACTGCGGAAGAGATGGCGAAATCGACTGCATTCCTTCCCTACAGACTGCTATAAATAAAGCCATGTGTCTATTGTCTGTTTGCTAAATGGCTCCTGGATGATGGTAATCCAGCTGCAGCAAAACCAAACCAAATTGAGTTCCCTCTCTTTATTGTCTTCTCTGGTTTGGCTCTAACAATAAAGTCAAAATACCTGTCATTAGCTGATTTATTATTTATTATTATTGATTTGAGCTTATTTGAACCCTTACTATTGGGTCACAGGACTGGATTATACAAATATGGCATCTAGCCATGGTTCTACCACTGTCTTTGTGTCAGTAATGCCCTACACACAAAGCTCATTTTGCTGTGTGGTGAAAATAAAGGACATGCCAGATATGTCAGTCCTTTTGGGTCTGGCATGGGAAATGTATATGTATTTAAAATGTATTCATAATTGATATAATATATGTATATGAATATATACATACATGCATGGTTATATGTATGGCTTTGTGTGTGTGTGTGTGTTTGTGTGTGTACAGATATATATCTTTACATACATACATTCATGTGTATGTGTGTAACTTTTATTTGTCTCTAGCTTTTAGTCTGACATATGTTTATGATAAATGTTTGTTGAGTGAATGAATGGGTGAGAATACTTATCATTTACATAAAGAGCCACATGGGATAGTCTCATAGTGGTGGTAATACTAGCACTAGTAGTGACACTACTAATAATAATATAACTACTATATATTGACCTTTTTTAAAGTCCAGGAGCTAACGTAATTGTGTTCTGAACTAAATACTTAGTCTCATTTAATCCTGATAATAGTCTTATGAGGGAGATCTTGTTATTTTTCCAGATTATAAATCAGGTCATTGAGGTGAGAAGAGGTTAAACAGTGCACTCAGGTCAAATAGGTAGTATTACGAAGTCTGAATAATCTACTTGTCACCACCACGCTATTTCAACTGAGTTCACGGAGCACATTGTCATTTCAATGAGATTTCACTGGAAGGCACTGTGATTTCACTTACAACCTCCCTCCTCTTTGGGGAATTAATTCAATCATATTAAATTGCTCTGACAAATTGTTACTGACCCTGTCTTCACAGACTATAAAATAGAAGAGGTGGAGGAGGAGGCCTTCCATTCTGGAAAGGGATTGCTATCAAGAACTGAGTGAGACAGGAGTAAAAATTATTTCTGAAGTGAACTTATCCATTTTCATGTACATGAGAAATCCTCAGAAAAATTATTATTGCTCTTAATTATCAATCTTTGGATTACCCTCAAATCTCTCATAATAGAGTAAAATGTCAAGGCTTTGGTTTCCCAAAATGTTTAGGAATATTACATTAAAAATTTATTCTAAAGAAGAAACCTTTAGATGTCATCCAGAATATGCTAATACGTTCTGAAGTCTTATAAAGCATGCCCTGGTAAAAAGCACTCTACTAGTGGTCATAATTCAACAATTCCCTTCCTGAAGGTCATATGGCCATAATGCCAAGAGAAAAAGGAGATCTGATATAACTTTCTCTTATATATCATGACAGTATACTTTGTTTAACCCAGTGGAATTCAAATAGGAAGAACCAGTTCTAAAGTATTACATTTAGAGCCAAATATTTATTCATATGTTCATTTTATAACATATAGTTATGAACCACTCTAATGCCATCTGTTAATCAAGTGGAACTTGAGCTTCTGTAGTTCCTATAATCAATTGCATAATTTGTACCCAAATTGCATACTAAAATTTCTGCGTTGTCACAGCCAAAATGACTTTTTAACTTAATGCTAGTAAGACTAAAGACTCACAATGGAGGTGGTGTCTTCTGGAAAACTTGGGTGTCATTTTTTTTTTTTTTAGAATAAAAGTAGAATTGGAGACCATAATGTTTTTAAAGCCTTTTTGTGGAATTCCTTCTTTCTTTTTAAAGAATTATTTTATTCAACTTTATTTATTTATTTATTTATTTATTTATTTATTTAAATTTGACCAGAGAAGGACAGAGTGGGGCAGGGAGTGAGAAAGCAAGCCATCAGGTCTGGGACTTGAACCGTGGTTGGCCATGTTAGAGTTCCAGTGCCCTTAACCACCACGCCACCTGCCAGCCCCACACAGAATCATTTCTAAAACCATCCTAGTTTCCTCCTATGAACACGTCTTTAGCTACACAGTCAAGGAGATCATCCTCTGCAAATTTTCTGAACAGTATAGTTTTCAATATTAAATAAGTGGCAGAGAGTTGAAGAACAGCCAGGATTAATCCTTAATAGCAAGTACTACTTCATGGAGAGAGCTTTTTTAATAAATTTATTATTATTATTATTATTATTATTAATATTTTCCAGTTCAATCAGCCAGAGAGAGAGAGAAAGAAAGTGAGAAAGCAAGCCACCAGGTCCGGGATTTGAACCATGGTCAGCCATGTGGAGTGTCCAGTGCCATAACCACCATGCCACCTGCTGGTCCCAAGAGCCTTTTAAGTATAGCATAGCTATAGTGATATTTGCCTTTATTAGGACCCATAATCCCTCACCTGGGCTTTCCTATGCCATATCTGCACATTCAAGTTAGGCAGACTACATCTCTTGATTTGTAGTTTGAAAACATCACCACAGACATAGGTAACAATCAAACAGCATACATTGAACATAGTGCCATTTCTTTATTTTTTTAACTTTTTTGTTTTTGTTTTTAAAAATTATTTTATTTAACTTTACAGTTATTATTTTAATATTTCCAGAGAGAAACACAGAGAAAGAGAGAGAGAGAGAGAGAGAGAAAGCGAGAGAAAGTGAGAAAGCAAGCCTCTGGGTCCAGGACTTGAACCATGGTCAGC
Organism: Tupaia tana; assembly: GCA_026018925.1. Classification (NCBI taxonomy): domain Eukaryota; kingdom Metazoa; phylum Chordata; class Mammalia; order Scandentia; family Tupaiidae; genus Tupaia; species Tupaia tana. The sequence continues at coordinate 79,568,633 of JAKSZU010000005.1, read as the reverse complement.
CATGTGGGAGTCCAGCGCCCTTAACCACCCTGCCACCTTCCAGCCCTAAACATAGTACCATTTCTATCATGGTATTATTTTACAGTATTTTGAAGGGAGTAAGACCAATCTAATCACACTATAAGGGAATTCACACCACAAAAGCTCCTGATCCTGTCAAAATACTCCCCTCACTAAGGAAAGACAATCAGAGTAAATATTTGCATGGTGAACAATTTACATTCTTCTTTTTCCATAAATGTCCCTACCTTTCATCAAACATTCACTTGTCACCCTCACAAATTGCAGGTGTTGAGGCCAGGTCTGTGACCCCAAAGGGCATCTTTACCATTTCTGGATGACCTATGCATCCAAAAATGTGCCCCATGTCTACAAGGAGCTCCATTTCTGAAATGTTCTCTAAAAAACAAGAAACATATGCCATGCAGCTGGCTCACATATCACCTGTGGTGTCAGAAACTGCTCTCTGAAGTGCTCTGGCTTTCTGATCAGGAGACACCTGTCATGCTGGTCACACAGTGGGGAAAGCATGGAACTGGGATGTCCGCGATGGGGTTCTGGGCCTGCTACAGACACAAGGAATATGTAGGTGTAGACTCATTCTATTGTCCCAAGGTCTCTACTTTCTCACTGGAAAGGCGAAGACATTTTATTACCTGACTTGAAAATCTTTACCTAGTTAAAAACACTTGTGATTATATTATTTTACAACCAAACAGAATAGTGATAACTTACTTCAATCCATTCTGAGAGCTTATTTGAAAATCCATCGATTACTAGAACCTTTGAAAAATATTTCTTTGCAGAAAGTTATTTTTGGTAATTATTTTTACTTAGGAAATTGAGCACAAACACCCTTCAACAAATCAAAGATATATTATGAACACTATAAAGTAGTATATACCTTTTTATATACACAAGTGCTTCGTTGGCCAATGTACAAGACTTTATACTCAGCGTTACAAATATGGTTCGGCAGATCCATAATAGATGTAAGCTGACAGAAAGAGATCAGCAGAATTTATTTTAGAGTAACAAATAACTAGAGAAAATTATTATTTTGTCTGTTTGGATCTTTTTAATCTAAATGACTAGAATTAATTACCTAACCAGGGCATTTCAAGATTCAGAGCTATATCGGAGTGTCGGAGAAAACTTCCTGGAGACTTTCAGAGCTATCCTAGGTCAAGGTGATTTACAACTTGAGCCAAAATATAGTCCCTTTAGGGTTAAGCTGATTCTTGCCTGAGGAGAAGCTTAGTTTCAAAGCTCCCATCCAAACAGAAGAGTTTCACCACTAAAGCACAAGACACCACAACACCCCTAAACCATAGGAAAATTAATGATATGAAACATAATATTTTCATGACAATATACACTTATCAAAGCAATTTCACTTTCCTAATTCAAACATCACCAAATAAAACTCTGAATATTTCACATAGAGCAGGTGTTCTGTTTTGCTTTGCTTTATTTTTATATATTATTTTCCAGCACGGGATATTTTAAAGGCATACAACAGACTGTAAAATCCAATTTTATCCAAAATCAGAGTCTGACATGCCGGAACTTTTTTAATGTTTTCCAGTTTCAATAACAATGAGAAGCTCCACAACCTGCACCTGCAAATCCAAAGCATGAAATGGAAACAGCTAGCCATTTGTCTGCATTCTGTTCAGAGCTGTAAAACTGTCCTGGGACATGCTGAGGAAGAGCCTGGTGATGTTTGAAAGTAGAAAGTACTTTCTTTCTTTTTTAAAGAGAGATTTTTCTATAGGGCGCACTCACTTGCTAGAGAGACAGAGAGACAGAAGTGACAAATGATCCCCCAAAGGGGATAGCCACACCACAACCCTTCTTCTCCATTCTACTCTTGGATCTTGGGCACACACACACACGTGCCAGCATGAGTTTTTAGTTTCCGGGTCTGAGACTTGAACAGGATTTGACTATATGGGAGTCCAATGACAAAACCATTATGCCATCTACTGGTCCTGGCTTTCTAAATGAGAAAAATGTAAGTAGCAGAGAGCGGTTTCTAACCCTGCAAACCAAGTTTAACACTCAAAAGCAGAAAGAAGCTTTTAAATGTACCATGGCTCTAATGATATTTGCCTTTATTGGGACCTGTAATTCCTCACCTAGGATTTTTAAGTCAACTTCAATAGGCATCTGCTAGTATCCGGGTTTTCTTACTCAGAACAAATGAACTATATAGGCAATGCCTTCCTATTCTGCTATCTTTTGTCCTAACTCTGCTCAAGTTTTCTCTTTGTCAATAATCAAACCCAGAGAGCCTCCACAAGCCTGCTTTCTTTCTCTAAGGCGTCAACATATCCCACTTGATGTGGACATATCCTGGTGTACCTTGTTGTCCTGTCATAATTACTTTTTAAATTTTCTATTACCAGAGGGTGTATGTGTTCATGAGAGAGAGCAAGAGAGAGAGAAAGAGAGAGAACACCTCCAGACAGGGTGTGATGATGTTGTAATCCCTTCTTCATTTCTCCAACATGTGGGCATTTTGTACATACACACACACACAACCAGCATGCGTCTCAAGTTGCTGGAACCAGAATTCAAGCTTCAATCAGCCATGTGGGATCTGGCTCCCTTAACCACTAAGTTACCAGTCCAAATCATAATTATTCATATCAAAGTCTTTCACTGTTTGGGAGGATAAATTATATGACCACACTCTATATCTTGCCTTCTACCTTCTCATCTTCTATAATATCATTTCTGCAGCACCAAATCACACTTCAATATGGATGTCTACAAGTTGTTCTATCCTGCTCCGCTTTCCAAGTTCCAGACATAGAGTTCCATTTCAGTGCTCCATATGTCTGAGAGCCCTTTTAAAACTATAGACTCAACAAATAATAAACCAAAACATCTGCGTGTCTTTCCCAAACAGACCAGTTATTTTTACCATCATTTTTATTAAATACAACCAATAAAGCTCAATATTTTAAAGTCACATTGTCAATAGAATCATGTTATTTTCCATAAGTAACATGGGTCAGGATATTCCAAATTTTATGTTTTACTTTCTCTTCCACTAGAAAGAACTTTAGCCTTAATTTCTCTCCTTGACTATACTGAATGTGTGCTCACAGCTGAACAAAACTTAACAGTGAATGGGCCAGCCGGTGGCATCAAGGTTAGGGCAGGTGAATCTCACATGGCCAGTTGAGCAGTTCAAGTCCTGGACCCAGAAGATTGAAACTCTCACCAAATGTGTGAGTGTTTGTGTCTTAAATCCCAAGAGAATGGAGGAGAAAGGCTCTTGGTGTAGCCATCCCCCTCCCTGGGGGGGGGGGGGGGGTGATTTCTCACTTTCCCCTCTCTCTAAGTCTCTATCTCTCTGTCTCTCTCTCTCTGGCAAATACACACTCCCTATAGCAAATTAAGAAAAAAAATGAACAATGATTCCAAAGAACTACTAAATTAATTTAAATCCATTAGCTTATCTTTCAGGACCTTGCATACTATGATTTCAACTCAGTTTATTGTTCTGAAAAGATCTAATATTTCATGGTTTTATGATTCTATAAATCCTTATTTCTCAATAGTAATTAACTTTACGATCTGGATTTCATATGAATTTATCTACCTATAAAATATTCTATATTCTGAGACTAGTCTATAATTCCTTACTTTTGTGCTACATCTGTGACACTTTTTTTTTAGCTTGAATATTATTACTTCCATTTCTACTTTTGGAGTCCACCCATTATTCCAGGATTTATTCAACTACCACAACCTCCAAAAGCCCTTTTATTCTTCACTCTATTCAAAACAAAGCTTCATTCTATATCCATCTTCACCACCATTACCATAAATCAGTATTTTCATAACTCTCTGTAAATTTTAAGTTCATTTTAATCAGGAGGGAGAGAGAAACAGGCCCCCTCAATAGTATTTTATCATGCCACAATAAACTCATCTTTCCCCAACCGTTATTTTCTACCCAGCCATCTGTATTTCAAATCCACCCAGGATTTAAATCAGGATGTTCTCTGTGGCTCCAGCATTGCAGAGAGTCTCCCAACACTGCTATGGCTTGACCTGAGAACTCTTAAGGCTCCACTTCCATTCTATCACTGCCACCTCCAAATTCATATTGCTGCCAGATTAATGTTTCCAACCATAATCAAATAATTTCTTAGCACAAAAAGTGCATCTTGTTCCTATCCACCTGGATACCTTCACCCAAACACAGCTCTGATGAATTCCCCTGTGACACTGTCTTTGAGCATCTCATTTTCTCTGCTCTTCCCACTTCAGACAAAAGTAACTGCTTTCTTCTCTGGGTACTACCAAATTGTACTTTCTTTTTTTTTTTTTAAGGTTGCCTTTTATTTCACCATGAAGAGATAAGTTTCTTTTTTTATTTTTTTTCTTTCATTTATTTATTTTTACATTTTTCCACAAACCTTTATTTTACATAGCAAAATATTTTAGCTCATACTCCATAATTCTTGACAGTTTACAAACAAATTGTACTTTCATTACTTCAGTTCCACAGTATACTTTTGCTTATTTTTTTCCTACAAGATTATGAAGGCTACAAAAGTGGAGCTTAAAAGGAATTTTAAAAAAAGAAAGATCTAACTATATGCTGCCTATAAGAGACTCACTTCACCTGTGAAAGCAAACCTGGACATATACTTGTGTCAACAAATGGACACACATAGACTGAAGTAAAAGGATGGATGAAGATACTCCGTACAAATGGAAACCAAAATACAGCAGGAATAACTATACTTACGTCAGATAAAATAGACTTGAAGTCAAAAACTATAATATGAGACAAAGATTATCATTATATGTTGGTAAAAGGACCAAATGAAGAGGATGTAACAACTCACTGTGCATTCAGCATTATATCACCTAAATATATGGAGCAAATATTAATACATCTGAAGGGAGAGACAGATTATAATGCAGTAATAGTAGGAGACTTTAGTATTCTTCTTTCAGCAATAGAGACACCATCTATACAGAAAATCAGTAAGAAAGCATCAGTCTTATACTACATGTTATACTGAATGAATCTAAGAAGCATATGCAGAACATTAAATCCAACAGTAAATATCCATGGACCCTTCTCCAAGATAGGTGATATATCAGGCCACAAAACAAATCTTAACAGATTTTATAAGATCAAAATCATATTAATTCTCTTCTGATCATAATAGCATGAACTATTAATAGAAATAAATTACAAAAGGAATTTCAGAAAATTTTCACAAATATGTAGAAATTAAGCAATATATCCTGACCATTGTGTCAATGTATCAATTAAGAAACTAAATGGGAAATTTTAAATGCCAAATGAAAAATGGAAATACAACATACCCAAACTTATGAAATATTAAAAACAGCAAAACAGGGACCAGCAGTTGGCGTAATGGCTATGTCGCTGGACTCCCATGTAGTCGACTACGGTTCGTGTCCTGGACCCGGTGGCTTAAAACTCACGCTGGGCGCGTGTGTGTGCGTGCCCAAGATCCCAAGAGGAGAATGGAGGAGAAGGGATTGCGGTGTGGCCATCCCCCTTGGGGGATGATTTCTCGCTTTCTGTCTCTCTGTCTCTCTCTGTCTGTCTGGCGAGTGCATGCGCCCTATAGCAAAAAAGAAAAAAAAAAAAAAACAGCAAAACAATTCTTAAGAAGGAAGTTTAAACAATAAATGCCTATATTACTATCTTTAAAACTGTGTATGGTAATATCATTGATTTGATTATCACACACTGCATACATGCTTTGAAAATTCATATCACTTGCCATAAGGATGTATAATGATTAAATATAAAGGAGAAATTTTAAAATAAAAAAATTAAGCCCAAAATTAGTAGAAAGAAGGAAATAATAAAATCAAAAGAAGCAATTAAGATAGAAATTAGAAAAGCAGTAGAAAATATAGACAAAATTTAAGTGTTTTTTTTAAAAGGATAAGCCAAATTGACAAACCTTTAGCTAGACTAAGGAAAAAGAAAAAAAAAGATTCAAGTAAATAAAATCAGAAATAAAAGATGACACAATACCACTAATACTACAGAAATACAAAGAATCACACTTTAAGCTACTATATGTCAACCAATTGGATAACTTCGAAGAAAGGGATAAGTTTCTAAACATGTACAATCTATTGAAACTAAATCATGAAGATATAGATAGTTAAACAAAATAACAAGTAAGGAAATTGAATCAATAATGAAATTCTCAGATAAAAGAAAAGCCTAGGACCTTGTGGCTTCATTGCTAAGTTGTACCAAATATCAATCCTTCTCAAATTCTTCAATCTGAGAGAAAGGAGTACTTTAAAACTCATTTTATAAGACCAAATGCCTTTTTTTGTCCTCAAAGTTACTTTGGCTATTCAGAGTGTTTTGTAGTTATGTTTTAACATGAGAATTGTGTGTTTAATATTTTTTGAAAAAAATATTAAAATTTTGATATGATTGCATAAGTCTGTAGACTACTTTGGACAGCACAGTCATAATAATAATATGAATTGCCCCAGTCCATGAATGTGGGGTATCTTTCCATTTATGTGTGTCTTCTTTAATTTCTTTTTGTCATTGTCTTATAGTTTATCATTACCCTGACACTCAAGCTGGACAGAAACACTACAAGAAAACTACAGATCAATATTCATGATAAACACAGATGCAAAACTCTCAACAAAATGCTAGTAAACTGAGTTCAAAGTATGTTAAGAGGATACACCAGTTGGCCGTGGGAGAGTGCAGTGGGACTTATGCCAGGAATGCAATGATGGTACAACTTATGCAAATCTATAAACATGATACATCACATTAACAGAATAAGGACTAAAAAACATAATCATCTGAATAGGTGCAGAAAAGCATTTCACAAAATTCAATATTCTTTCATGGGAAAAAACTTCAAAAAAAATTAGATATAAAAGGGTATACCTCAAAGCAATAAAGGCCATATAGAACAAATGCACAGCCATTCTCATGCTCGCAGTACAAAGTTAGAAGCGTTTTCTCTAAAATCAGGAACAAGACAAGGATACCCATTGTCATCAATTCCATCAACATAGTGCTGGTAAAGTTCTAGCCAAATATGTTAGGCAAAAGCAAAAATAAAAGCCATCCAAAATGGAAAGGAATATAAATTATCTTTATCTGCACACATGATCTTACAGAATCCTAATGATGCCACCAAAAAACTTTTCCAACTAAAAGACAAGTCCAAAAATGTTGCAAGATAAAAAGAATGAAATTACACGGTAATTAGTGTGAATCGACAGCCCTCAGAATGGGAAAATATTTTTGTAAGCTATGTATCAGATAAGGGACTGATAACCAGAATACACAAGGAACTCAAACAACTGTTCTGAAAAAAAGATGGCCAACCCTATTAAAAGATGAGAGAATGAGTTGAAAAAACCACTCTCTAAGGATGACATACGAATAGCCAAAAGGCATATGAAAACATGTTCAACATCCCTCATTGTAAAGGAAATGCAGATCAAAACAACAATGAGATACCACTAAACCCCAGTCAGAATGACTAAGATTAAAAATACAAAAAATGATAAGTGCGAGTGGGGGTGTGGTGAAAGGGGAACTCTCTTACACTGCTGGTGGGAATGTAAATTGGTCCAGCCACTGTGGAGAACAATTTGGAGATTCCTCAATAATCTACAAATAGAACTACCATATGACCCAACAATCCCACTCCTTGGTATCTACCCAAAGGACAGAAGAATTCTTAATCAGAAAAGTACTTGCACATCGATATTTATTGCAGTATTATTCATAATTGCTAAGATATGGAACCAACCCAAATCCCCATAAACAGATGAATGGATTGAAAAACTGTGGCACATATACTCTATGGAATACTACTCAGCCATTAAAAAAGAGCAACAAGACCCTGGCTTTTGACAGAAAGTGGATAAATATGTAAGATTTCCTGCTGAGTGAAGCAAGCCAGGCTATGAAGGAGAGATATTGTATGTCCCCACTTAATATAAACAGAGTTTCTGCACTCTATGACCAAAACTGAATGACTAAAAGATATAGAAACACAGTAAATGGTTGTGAATACCAGATATAGTGCGGGAAGAGCATGGGTGAAGGAATACAGTCTGAAGAAGAACATTAAGGAGAAAAATGGAGAGGGAAAGTATTAATAGGACAAAAATAGGGTATTATCTCTTGAAGATAACTTTATAGTATTATCAACTCGACTGGGGAGAAATGTAAACATGTTGGAATATACATTTTGCAAACTAAATGACGTGGTTGAATGTATAAAAGAACTTGAAATAAAATAAGATAAAAAATAATCAAATTATAAAAGTCAGTAGCATTTCTTTTTTTAAAAGAATTATTTTATTTTAACCTTATTTATTTTTATTTTTATTTGACCAGAGAGGGACAGAGTGAGAAATTGAGAAAGCAAGCCACCAGTTCTGGGACTCAAATTGTGGTTGGCCATGGGAGAGTCCAGTGTCCTTAACCACCATGCCACCTGCTGGCCCCATCAGTAGCATTTTTATATACTAACAATGAACCATATGAAAAGGAAATCAAGGGGCCAGCAGGTGGTATGGTTGTTAAGGCACTGGATTCCAATGTGGCTGACTATGGTTTGAGTCCTGGACCTGGTGACTTATTCTCTCATTCTCTCTCTCTCTCTCTCTCTCTCTCTCTCATGAGCAGATGTGCCCTATAGCAGACTTAAAATAATAATAATAAATAAATAAAATAAATAAATAATTTTTTTTAAAAAAAAAGAAAAGGAAATCGAGAAAACAATTTTATTCACAAAGCTACAAGAAAATAAAAATACTTAGGAATGAATTTAACCAGGCAGGTAAGAAAACTGCACACTGAAAACTACAAGATAATGACAAAAGACATTGAAAAAGACACATATAAATGGAAAGATATCCTCATATATTGGAATGATTGATATTAATGTGGCCATACTATCCAAAATAATTTAGCTTATTCTATGCAATCCCTATCAAAATATTAATAGTATTTTTCAAAAAAATTTAAAACACAATTCTCAAATTGAAATATGACCACAAAACACCCTGAATAGCCAAGGTAACTTGGAGGAAAAAAAAAAAAAAAGCCAAAGGCATTATAATGCTTGACTTCAAACTATACCACAAAGCATGGTTCTAGTATAAAAACAGACATGTAGACCAATGTGTCTATTCTAATAGAATAGAAAACCCAGAAATAAATCCACACATTTATGGTGAATTGTTTTCGTCAAAGGTACAAAGATCACACAACAGGAATGGGTAGTCTCTTTAATAAATGTTATTGAGACAATTTGATATTCTCATGCAGTAGAATGATCCTTATTTCACACCATATACAAAAATTTCTCAAAATCGATTTAAGACTTAAACATATGATCTAATCTTATAAAAGCACTAGAAGAAAACACAGGGGGAAAGCTCCATGATCTCAGTCTGGGCAATTATTATTATGAACTTGATTCCCTCATATTTTTAAAATTGATCCCTGCCTCCATACCATCATCTCAAAAATGAGGCCAATAATACTGATCTTAATGAACTGTGGAAAGCAACATAAGAGCAGAAGTAATCTTAGAACTACGTTTAGCATATATTGTAAGACCTTCTTTTCAAAATGATTAATTTAGGTATCAGGGAGATTCTATGTGTAAGTAGAACTATTAAAAGATAAAATTTAAGTCAATTAACACTAAAACAGGATAAATTTTCTTGTATATTACTGAGTCTGAGTGAAACTAGACTGATGATAGGCATCAAATTAGAACAAATAACAATGCTTTTGGGGTAGCTTGAAGTGTCAAACTCTGAAAATTTTCATTTTCCCAAAATAATCCATGGTTCATCTTTGTCCTATGCAGACTCAATCACATCATTTGCCAGAGTATAAATATTACCTTCAGGCTTGAGTATGGTTAAGGACTTGAAATTATCCTCCCCGTTGTCTTCTGGAATCCCCACTTTATCCCACTACCCTTAGAATATCAGCTACATTTCTTCTCCTCAAAACTTTGATTTTGAACTGTGGCTTACCTAGCCACTGAAAATGCTTTAATGAGCTTGAAAATAGACATGTAAGTTTGAAGAAATGCTTGCTTCAAATGAGGTCATCTATACTTTGAGCTTTTCTGCTGAACATAGAAACAGTAACACTTTGAGGGAGATTCAGGAGTCTGGAGCTGAAAAGCTTGTAATTTGATAATTAAATAAATGGTATTAAAATATTTTAAAAATATTATTATCAATAATAATGTATATTAAATATTCCATTTAATTTTATGAGCTATGTTTACACAATGAAATGATGCTTCCATTCTCAAATATTTCACATAAAGCCATCATAAATTGATTCCTAAACCAAAGGCTTTTAGAATAACCTTATATGTTTAGATGACAACTTTACAGGTTGACTTGTTTTTGAAAAACGAACATGATTGCATGAAAAATGTGCAAGCATTCAGGCATATACAATTTTATTGTACATATAACTTCCACCAAAGAGAATGTGTATATCAAATTTTCAGTATATCAAATTTTCAGTTACTAGTGAATATTCCAAGTATACACATCAGAACTTACTTTATAAGAAGAATAAGATTTTGAGACTTAAAGATAATGAAAACATTGTAAGTCCAAAAAAAAAACTTATTCTGGGTTGACAATGAGTCTAGAGTACAGTACATGCTGATAGCAGTCTTCATGCCCTATAAATAGAGTAAATAAATATATAGATTCAGATCCACAGGCACACACTGATACCCTAGACCAACGTGCAGATAGGCAACCCTTTATGTCTGCTCTGACTTTGGCTTTTGCAGCTGCTGTTTTCTCAGTGTTGTCTCCGGGGCAGTTTCCTGTTGCCATAGCTGATGGCCTGCCCACGCCTGCCTGGGCCTTTCAAGTGTCAACACTCCCAGGCCGGCTGCAGTGGTCAAATGCTTGTTAATGAGATATAGCAGCTGGGTAGGGGTGAACCACTGAGACGGATAAAGGAATGCCGCTGGTGCAGGAAGCGATGCCTTTTGAATCTTTTCAGCAGGGTGAAAGCTTTCAAATCAAAGAGGGTATGTTGTATTCATTAATAAACCCAAGTTCCCATGCAGTCACATTAAAGCCAGCAGTTTAACTTTGCATCAGACAGGTGAATTTCCCCCAGATTGTACCCTGAAAGACAATGAACAAGAAAACAAGACTTTAGCTTGGGACAAAGCAGCACTTCCTCATCTGTGGGGCTGACTGGACTGCTAAACCAAGCAAGGAATCCTGCATTCTTTTCCAATTTATCCCTTTGTCCATGTATTTGTGTGTGTGCGCGCACGCTCGTGTGCATGTTTCAAAGCTCATAGCAACCACTCCTGCTCCGTTCTCTTGAGGCTTTTAGCTTCAGCACTTTTCTCCACTTTCTTTAAAACCTGACTGCAAAAACAGAATTAACAACTTAACAACTACTAGTGAGGGGAAAAAATACATAGGCGTGGATGTGGGCCCATATGGCCTCTGTTTCAGATGGAATATTGCTACACGTCCCCATCCCCCTCCTCCCATCCCAACCTGTAGCTGAGATCGTTTCTCCAGGGGGCTACGGAGGTTGGCAGCCTCGTGAGACAGCTCGAACAGCTGCAGGAAGCCAGAAAGGGGGGAAAAGACACTGAAAGCATCTAACTGGCCAAGAGGTCCAAAAATAGAGTTGAGGAAAGTATTATTTTTAAGTGTATTTGCTAGAAAAGTTGGACCACAGAAAATAAAAATAGGCCGATAAATAGCATCAGGGAGGGATTATCTATTTTAAGGTTGTTTGAGAGGATTCAGAAAGAATGGCATAATTTTAGAAGTGGGGATAGGGATGTTGGATCAACTGAAATGTAAATGTGTTCTTATGTCTCACTATCTCCATTTGTAACAACCTTAAGAACTAGCTAATAATTTCTCAGGCCTATCTAATAAGTATAAGTCAAAGACAGCCTCTAGGTATTATCCTGATGACATTTTTAACTGCAAAGAAGACTAGCTATCTAAGGAAATTAACAGAGTGGGAGAGATGCACTCTTCAAAGTACTTCAGTTTTTTAAATATTCATAAAGTGATTTATTTTAGGCATCGATTCTTATAAGAAGGCCTTTAACCTAAATGGAAAGAAAAGTGGAGATGCCATTTATTGGATGCACATGTGTCAAGCACTTTGAAAAATAAGCATGGATAAAAGCATATATATTTATATATATATATGTTTATATATATAAATATATATGCATATATTTAGACAATGTTGTCTGGTAATTTATGAAGTCTTTTTCACTAATCAGGACCCACAGCTGTGAAGAGTTTATATCAACAATCCAAGCACAAAATTGACAGTTAAATTTAAAAAGGACAGTTTTTATTCTGCCTGCACTTTTTATTTTATAATCTCGCCTCCCTGGCAAGGCTAAATTCACACACATAGCCCTGGCCAATCAGGTATAGCCTGAAAAACAATGAACACACTATTACTAATGCAGACTATTCAGTGCTGTATTTTTGTGTGAATGTGAGCGTGTGTGTGTGTGTGTGTGTGCGTGTGTGTGGTTGAGATGAGGGAACATGCACTTTTGCTAGATAATCCAGAAATTCTAAAAAGAAATGTATTAATAGGTTTCCATGAAGTCTGTATTTTCATTAGATTCAGCCTGGAGGTAACTATAGGGTAGATTACTTAAATGGCACTCTAGAGATATGGATCTTTACAGCACTTCAGAATGAGACCAGAATGTATAGAGAATAAAAGAATGGAAAGAGGGACCAGCAGATAGATGGTGCAGTGGTTATGTTGCTGGATTCTCACATAGTCTACCACAGTTTGAATCCCAGACCAGGCTGCTTAAAACTCACACTGTGTGTGTGTGTGTGTGTGTGTGTGTGTGTGTGCGTGTGCCCAAGATCTCAAGAGGAGAATAGAGGGGAAGAGATTGTGGTGTGGCCATCTGCTCTGAGGAGTGATTTCTTGTTTTCTGTCTCTCTATGTGTCTGGTAAGTGCACATGCAGCATGTGAACAATCTCTTTAAAAAAAAAAAGAAAAGAAAAGAAAAGAAAAGAAAAGAAAAGAAAAGAAAAGAAAAGAAAAGAAAAGAAAAAAAGAGTGGAAAGAGTTGGGTTTGGAAAAGGCCTTTGGTTAGAATATAGAGACAGTGTTCCCTCTCCCTTCCCTGCATACACAACTTCTCTATGCCAGACTAGGAAAAAATCTGCATCATAATGGGATATAAGGCGATTTCACTCCCCAAAATTCTGCCAAAATATGACAGTTCAGAGATACTTAAAAGACACTGTCAGATGGGTGCTCTTTGAAAACCTCATCTCCTTCTGCCTTCACCCCAAGTTCTGAACACCTACAAAGAGCTGCTGAGTCCTTTCCTTCCAGTAAGCACAAGGCCACCAAAACAGTAAGACTCTGAGGCATCTGAAACCACTGCCTCTGCTCTGGCACCCAGGAGTGTGCCAGTCTTGTGAACAGCATCCAGTCCTACAACCATAAGGTGGTAAAAGTGGGTATCCACTGGAAATCTACGGCACTTTTCTCATCGAAGGGTGGAACCCGGAAGCACATCTATGAGCCTTGTGAGCAGCTCAGGTTTGCAACTCCTGTTTGAACACCTCTGCCTTTGATTTCACTGGATCTGACTAGTTAGAAAGTCAAAATCCTAAACAGTGCAAAATCATTGTAGTTTCTATGGAAAACAAAACAGAAACCTCATTGCCCAGAGAACATGTGCACTTAATGTAAGTTTGGCTTCTGCATTTCGTCCTTTTCTTTTCTGCCCCTCACTCCCCAACTGCCTCCCTTTTTTATCATCATTCTCTCATTTCTTTTTCTTTTTTTCAAGAAAGGTTTTGACTTGAAACTGAAAATATTCTAAGTGACAAGTAAGTAGCCCCTTCTCAAATAGAACCTGCAGTAACATGCCTGGATTACATTAAGGAATGCTGGAGGGAATCCCAAAAACCAGTGTTTGAACAGTCAACCTGACAGAATCCTAGGACACCATTGAAAGGGCTCCTGTTACCTAACTGACTTAGAGCTAATCGTTGTAATCCGGTTGACAATACATTGTCTGACTCCAGGAACCTGCTGCAACTGCTGATGGAAGGGGGAGGGTCAGAGGAGCCCACACCGTAGGGGCCAAGCCTCTGCCATAGTCACATGACAGGAGCTACCTTTTCCTTTGGCTCTGTTTTTGAACAATGTAGATCAAGAAATTTCATAGAGTGATGGAAACCAGCAGTTAGCATAATGGCTATGTCGCTGGACTCCCACGTAGTCAATTGCGGTTCACGTCCTGGACCCGGTGGCTTAAAACTCACGCCGGGCGCATGTGCGTGCGTGCCCAAGATCCTGAGAAGAGAACGGAGGAGAAGGGATTGCGGCGTGGCCATCCCCCCTGGGGGGTGATTTCTCGCTTTCTGTCTCTATGTCTCTCTCTGTCTGGTGAGTGCACGTGCCCTATAGTGAAAACCTCTCAAAAAAAAAAAAAAAAAGAAATTTCATAGAGTGAGATCATTTAAGATTTATGAAGACAAGGAAACTGAACATGGAGACAAAAACAGAAAATCCCAGAAAGAGATCAATAGCCAATGTCCAAATCCCAGGAAAGAGAGTAATAGAGTAAGTTTCCTGGCAAGAAAATCAGATTGGTCTAGAAAGAGACTTTATGAAAATGTTTGAACTGAGTTACAACAGGATAAAAATGTTTCTAAAGGAGCCCTTTGACTAATTTCCTCTTCAACAATATGAAGACCAAATGAAGGAAGAATGGTTCAATTCTTTTAAAAGTAACATAAGGGGCCAGCGGGTGGTGTGGTGGTTAAGGCGCTGGACTCCTACATAGGCAATCATGGTTTGAATCCTGGACCCGGTGACTTGAAATCATGTCAGGCATGTGTGCATGTATGTCCAAAATCCTTAGTGGAAAATGGATAAGGAATGGCATCATGACCATCCTCCCTAGGGGAAGATTTCTCATTTTCTCTCTCTCTGTCTCTCTTTAGCAGAGCATGCGCCCTATAGCAAAACCTAAAAAAACTTTGTTTATGTAACTCAAGCTTTTTCTGTGGCTATTTAGCCCATTTATGAGAGTTTACCCCCAAGATTCTTTAAAGCATAAGAATATAAGAATAGGGTCAGCCAGTGGTGTGGTGACTAAGGTGGCTGGATCCTACATGGCTAGCAGTGCAGTTCAAATCCCATACCCAGTGCCTTGAAAAACACACTGCGCACAGGTATGTGGATGCCCCAAATCCCACGAGAATGGAAAGAAGTGATTGCTGAGTGGCCATGCCTCCAGGGGAGCTTTCTGACTTTCCCCCTCTCTAGCCTCTTTCTCTGTCTCTCTCTCTCTAGCAATTACACATACCATAGAGTGAACTAAAACAATTAAAATAAAATAAAATAAAATTTTTTAAAAGAATACAAGGACAAACTCCATGGTACTGGCTCTGTCATCTCCTGAATCTGAGTTGAATGAATATCCACCACACCTGTCTTAGCACCCATAGTACCCATGTGACTTTTTGTCAAATCTCTTCCCATGCAGTAAAAACTTATGTTTGTGATAGTCATTTTTTATTTAATTTAATTAATTTATTTATTTTAATTTGACCAGAGAGGGACAAAGTGTGTGTGTGTGAAGAGAGAGGGAAAGTGAGAAAGCAAACAGCCAGGTCCAGGACTCGAACTACTATGGGCCACCTGGTAGTCCAGTGCCCTTAACCACCATACTACCTGCCGACCCCAATAGTCATTTCTTTTTCTTTTTCTTTTTTTTTTAATTTAAATTTATTTATTTTCATTTCATTTAGTCATTTCTTTTTTAAAAGGACACTTACATTGTGAGAATCCTGTTTGGAGCTGTTTAATCAAAAAGAAAGATATGCATGTATTTACTCTATTGCATTTTATTCAATGATATATAATGACATTCTTATTTGTATTTATATCTTTGTAGATGAGATTCAGGGAGGAAAAAAAAGTACTAAAGGGAACGAGAGAGAGAGAAAATTAAAAGGTGTATCTTCTGGTTTCTACATAAATTTGAGTGAGTTTTCACATTGCTTGAACAACAATTTCTTTCGTGTAAATAATCTTTCATAGCTTGAATAGTAAGATGGTCCTGTTGACTATCAGCATACACTATGGTTAGATTACTGTATTTCTTATCTCTTGTTCAAAGCTCTACATCAAAGGATTATTATCAACTCTTGGAGTGGATAGCAAAGCCTTGCAATGCCTTAGAGCACTCAAGAGTGAGAAAAATGCCCAAGCATTCTTTCTAGGTGTACAGGTACATTTGTTGTTTGTTGAAGAGAAGAGAAAACGGTTGCTCTCCTAGGTATAGTCCTAAAGTACTGATGAGTAAATAAGAACAAATAAATCCCTGGGATAATAAGGAACTTATCGAGAAGTCAGAATGTTAGTGTGTTTGGAAAAAGATAGGCATTGTATCTCAGTAAAGCTATTTGTTCCAGTAATTCTCTTAATGATTCTCATCCAACTAAGATTCATTAAGCAACTAATATATTTTGGGCTCTGTTAGGGTGTTGACTAAATTGCAAGAACAAAATAGATGAAAAAATTCTGCCTTTATAGAACTTATGTCCTAGAAATTATTATCATTTTACTATATAATCAATAGAACCATGCTAAGATTGCAAATACTGGCCTCGGTCAATCACTCTGAACATCTTTCTCTAATAATGTGCATTTAATTTATTATACTGAAGTCTTATGATTAATCTAATCTAGGAAGAAAAGATACCTCCTATGTAACATAGTAATATTAATCACAGCTTAATTTGATGGTGTATGTTTGGTGAGCAAGGGTGGCATTTTAAAATGTGATCTTCAGAAAATATCACAAGAGGAATTATTTGGGAAAAAGTGGGTTACTCTTCCTGGAAGCACTCTACACTTTTTCTCTACAAAGTAGAGAGTTGCCTGAAGGAAATAATTTATATTCTGGAAGCCCCTGGGACATTTTCTTCAAAACCAAGTGGTTTCAGTTTACCCAACTCAAGACAAAGGAGAACAGCATCAAGAATATACACTGAGTATATGGAAGTAATTATTACAATCCAGTACAAGGGTGCATGAGAGGCCTAGGTAATGCAAAAGAGAAAGTGAATCTGGGATTTAACGATTCGTGAATTCTACTACATACTGTTTGGTGCACAGACTAGACCAAGTATTACTTAACAATACTAAAACTTGAATTCAAATAAGAAAAAGGAAGTCGTTTTCAAAAATATAAGCTGTGACTTTTTACATTTTATGAAAACTTTGGAACAATAATAAAATAATCACTGAGACAAATCCTTATCTTTAATGATAAGGATTAAAGGATTAAATACGATATACTGTATATTCAAGTGCAAGGACAAAAGGAAGTAGTCTGTAGAAAACTCCCATCTGTTTGAAGCACTTTCTCTCAGGCCTTTACCTTTGCCTTGTATTTGCCTCTTTCTTCTGCATTACTGTAGAAAATACATTACATAGTGTTTTCCCACACATTCTCTGGAAGTATTTCAATTTTGCAGTCATACAGACAAATTATAGTTGACTTGTTTATGCAAAACATTTGCTTTCATGAGTCAATGTCTCTCTATCTGTTCTATGTCCCCTTCCCTCCAATAGCACACCCCGAGAAGACAAAACCACAAAACAACAATAATTTTTTTAAAAAAAGGCAATCAATTGCACCTAATCCCAAAGGAGGAGATCAGCCCTTTGATTTTAATCTTTGATAAATCACAGTACATATGATGTTCAGTTGTTCACACTCCATTTCAATTCATCATTTTTTTCCAAATCAAAACATATGAATTATTACCAAAATTATGACATAAAAGGTTATACCTCATTTATTAAATTTTTTTTGGAAAGTTTTGGTTTTTTTGCTATAGGGCGCATGCGCTCGCCAGACAGACAGAGACAGAAAGCGAGAAATCACCCCCCAGGGTGGATGGTCATGCCGCAATCCCTTCTCCTCCATTCCCCTCTCGGGATCTTGGGCACGCACGCACACGCCACCGGGTCCGGGACGCGAACCGTGGTCGACTACATGGGAGTCCAGTGACATAGCCATTACGCTAACTGCTGATCCCCCTCATTTATTAAAAATTCTCTACCAGACATCTATAGTATAGGGGCATTAATTCCAATCTATCTTTTAACCATCTGTTTTGATTCAGTGAGTCTTGCTGTTGGCATCCACCGAAACTTTTGTTCCACAAATGATAGCTTTTTTTTTTCTCTCTTCTGTCAAATTGGGTCAATGTAATAAAAGAAATTGCTATTTTCTTTACACAATAAAAATAGCCCGACTAAATAATGCACATGATAAATCTCCTTTGGAAATTATTAAATCAAATCAACTTGTTTTTGTTGGATGGTCAAAGTCTCTAATAAAAGTTGTCTTCTCCTTTATATTGTATTTTAAGGGGGTTATAAAGGTGTAGAGGAAATGGTAGTATCACTTTTGGTTTTCTTCAGAATAAGGAAGAACAAAGGCTGAGTCCAGTTGACTGAAGATGGTTGATGCAATCTCCCTAGTGGATCAAGCCACAAGTAACATAAATCATGAAGATGATTGATGCGATTATATTAGTCATGCCAACGTTTAGTTTAAAATCATAAATGGACAGTCAGCTAAGGTTCATATTGTCTCAGTTCTCCCAGAACCTAATAGATTTTTGGAAGGCATTATTGAATACAGGTGTCCCTCACTGAGGAAAACAGATTAACACAATTCCAGACTCTGAAAAGAAGTTGCTATGAAATAATTCAAACTGCAATAGGACTTATTCTGAAAGTCACCCTTAAAGCATAAAGTACTTGATGCAAATAAGCACTATTGGATTTGCAAATACTTGATTGTATTAAACATTTCTATGGCACATTTATTGTGTAAAACAGATGGTACTGAATTAAAATCCCAACATTTACTGAATGTGAAGCACAGAGAAACGGACTGGTTTTTATTTTAGATTTTCCTAGGTTCAAAACTCTATTTAACACAAAGTAATAGAAGGCAAAGGATAACCAGTTTGACCACAACCGTCACAAATATCAAAGACTGACCCCAAGTATCATCATATCACAAATGGCTAAACTATAGAATGTTCAAGCCCTATCCCACTTTTTTAATCTTTGTAATGTTGACTATAGTGTATGAATCATTCAGCAGTCGCAACTCAAGTTTGACCTTTCACTCTCTTATCTAGAGAATATTTTATTTTCAAGTATCCAAGAATATTTAAAGTATTTGAAGTATTTCAAGAGAACTGTTGGCACATGTTCCCCAAGCTCAACAGCTAACAGTTGCTGCCACCTATAGGCTCAATCTCAAGAGAAAGTGCTGGGACTTAAAAAGAGGTTTGCAAATTTCAAAGGCATAGTCCATCAAAGCAAGTTTTTATTTTCTTTCTTTTCTTCCCCCCTCATAGAATAAAATGGTTGGTACCCATAGACTATTGATGCGACTCTGGAGAAATAAAATTAGATATGACACTTTCATTGGTTTCGTCAGTGACAATCTCTGAATCATCTTGGGAGAGCAGAAATTTTAAAACTGCAATCTTTCCATTTACAAAGAAACCACATAAAACAAAATGATCCAAGTTAGCTAGATCTCCCATCACAAATAATTGTGATTTTCATGCCTATTTGATTAATGTGAAGATAAATGAAAAGGAGATATTGTCTTTTGCTCATACTAGCATATATCACATGTAATAGTCTGAATTTCTTTAGCTAGACTATTTCCTATCTGGAGATTTTGTGCACTTTATTTTTGGCAAAATTGAAAAGAAAAATTATAAATCCACAAAAAACTCAGTTATATCTCACCCTCAGGACATTTTTATAATGTCTTCAGGAGATAATAGCGAATAATAATAATAATGAGTACTTCCTAATGAATAATAATAATGAATACTGCCCAATGTCATTTTAAAAAGTATCTGTATGTGTGTGTATTCTCAATAACTAACATACAACAGGTCATAAAAATAATAATAATTTTATACCCACAAATGTTATGATATTCTGCCAGACATTTTATAATTGAACTTTTGCTTTTTTATTTATAGTTTGGAATTT
This sequence comes from Tupaia tana, assembly GCA_026018925.1. Lineage (NCBI taxonomy): Eukaryota > Metazoa > Chordata > Mammalia > Scandentia > Tupaiidae > Tupaia > Tupaia tana. Next base: position 79,548,462 of record JAKSZU010000005.1, on the reverse strand, counting down.
AAGCTAAGTAATTTCTAGATTCCACCTAGGCTAAGTCTTCTAGAATGAGGCATCTGAATTTGGCACCCTCTCTACTCACACCAGTTGGAACTGTTTCTGTAGTAGGGCTATCCTTATGCTGAATAAGCAGGTAAGGGTCAATTTCCTTCAGCCATGCATTTGCTCTGTAGTCCAGGACACTCACAAATCAGAAGAGAAGTCATGGTGGTGGATGCCCATTTACTATTTCTTAAATTCAACTGTCTCCTTGTTATGAACTGAAGGTGCCCCCATGCCCAACTCATATGTTGAAGTCCTAACACTGAGAACTTCAGATTGTGACTATCTTTGGAGACACAGCCTTCAGAGAGGCAAACAAGTAAAACTGAAGCTACTAGAGTGGCCCTAATCCAATCTGATTGGTGTCCTTATAAGAAGAGGAGAGCTAGGGGCTGGCCTCTAGTAACACAGTGGTTAAGCACTGCACAGAGAAAGCTAGATCCCACAGCAGTCCAGAATTTAAGGCCCAGCCCCAGTTTTCTAAACAGGGCATATGCGTCCTGGATCCTGAAAGGACAGAGAATTGGTGGAAAAAGGATAACAGTATGACCAGTGTTGAATGTCACTTTCTCTATCTCTCATACATGCACACACACCCTCTGGAATCAGGGGGAAAAGGAAGTAATTTGGACACACGAAGAATTGAGTGGTATGCATGCACAAAGGACATGAAGAGAAAGCACCCAGAAAATATGGTGTCTTCAAGTTCAAGAGAGAGTCAACCAAACATAACCCTGCTGACACCTTAATTTGGACTTTAAGCCTCCAGGATTGTGAAAAAAATAAATTTCCTATGTAAGGCACCAGTCTGTGGTGTTTTGTTTTTACAGCCTTAAGAAACAAATACACACTTTGAATTAAAACTCTGAGTCTTTGAGCAAGTTTCTTACATTCTCAGATTTCTTATATTTAAAATAGAATAATACTTTCTTCAAATGTTATGAAATTAAAAACAATGATACACATAAATGGCCTGCTATATCTCTAACACAAAACTGTTGCTCAAACACTAATCCTTTCAAATCACTATGCTGTAGAAATATCTGCATCGAGTGTAGTAGCCAAGATATGAAAATAACCAAGTGTTCACCAGCAGATGAATGGGTAAAGAAAATGTTTATTTTCTTTGTGTGTGTGTGTGTCACACATATATATTACACATAAACACACACAATGGAATACTATTCTGCCATTAAAAAGAATGAAATCCTGTCATTCAAGATAACACGGAGGAACCTGGAGGACAGACATTATGTTAAATGAAATAACAGACACGGAAAGAGAAATACTGCGTTCTCATTTGCATGTGGAAACTAAAAATGACCTCACAGAATTAGAGAGTAGAATAGTGATATCTAGAGGGTGAGAAAGAGAGCAGGGAGAAGATGAAGAAATGTTGGATAACAGAAAAAAAATTACACTTAAATAAGAAGAATGAGTTCTACTGTTATATAGAAAAGTAGGGTAACTATAGTTAACAACTTACTGTATATTTCAGATTAGCTAAAAAAGAGGATTTTGAATACTCCTAATACAAAGGAATGGCAAATGTTTGAGATGGTGGATATACTAATTACCCCCATTTTATCATTACACACAGTATTCATGTACTAAAAAAATCCCAATATACCCCATAAATATGTACAATTATGTGTTAACAAAAGCAAACACACAAACAAACAAATTATTTCCCTCCCTTAATCTTACCTCTGTTAGAAAGCGAATGAATAGTCTTAGGAATTTAATTTCATCTGCTTTTTCTCTTCCAGTGTTTACCTATTCTATATGCACACATAATTTGAGCAAAAAAATCATAAATATTGACGCATATTCTGTAAAATTTTATAAATTAAATGCAGTTAGTTATATTTAACAAAATATATTGTTGAAAAGAACACATAGATATGAAATCAAAACATCCTGTCCATCTGGACCTTATAGGTGATGTTCCTGGATAATTCTTCGACTTAATCTACAATGTTTCATGGATTTCACCACCTAGATAAACATTTCAAAGTATAAATGTCTGTTCATATTTTACCTTATACATACATGTCTGTTAAGCTTCCAAAACCTAACATTCAATCAAGATAATCTTACGATGCCCTTTTTTTCTCTTTCTATTTTCTAGTGAAGACTCAAAGAAGTCAGAGCTAGCTTCTCTTACATTCTCCCACCTTCTCTCCTCCTCACACGCCACCTTCCATTTCATCTGAGTGATCTGCCCTGTTATGTTAGTGTAGAGTTAAAGTAGTATCTTCCTAATACATTTTTTAAATTTACTTCTGAAGATTTTATAAACTAATAAAGCATGGGGATGATATAAAAACAAATCAACTTGTAACGTTATACAAATTCAGCCATGGAAAACTTTTCAGCAATACCTTATCTTTCTTATTCTATTAGTGTAATTTCATAATGTTTATATTTCTCTCTCTTTCCTTCTTTTTTGCTCCAAATCCAAGGCACTATTTTCCCAGGAGCCAATGAAAATAATAATAATTAAAAAAAAGTTGAACTTTTTTTGCAAACTTTAGAAAATGAGCTGTTCTGTTTCAGTTCAAGTTTTTGGCAAAGATCTAGGATCATAGAAAAACCAAGATCAATCAAGATCACATATTCACAGTGAAGAGTGGAAACTGTATGTAGTATAAAAATAAGTAGAGAGTGGCTGGCAGGTGGCATGGTGGTTAAGGGCACTGGACTCCACGTGGCTAACTGCAGTTTGAGTCCCAGACCTGGCGGTTTGCTCTCTCACTTTCTCTTTCTGTCTCTCGCCAAATTAAAATAAATAAATAAATAAATAATGTTAAATAAAATAATTATTTTTAAAAATGAGTAGAGAATTGAACAGTTATCTATCTAATTAAAGAGGAAGCTGCCTTCGGTAATTACGTAAAATCAGGAATTTTCCTCCGATGTAAAATAAGATATTGTGACTATCATAATCCCACCATCTAAGATAATAATGTAATACAGTAAAATTTTTAAGCTGATGAATATTTTAATAAATAGATACAAAACTTGAGATATTTTATCATAAGTTTTAAATATAGGAAAGAGAAACATAATATGAAATAAAAAAATAAGTAATAAACTTATCAATCTAGTTCCTTAGTTACAAGTAAAACCAAGAATGACCAGTTTTTGTGTTTTTTTGATTTTTTGTTTTTTTGTTTTTTGAGAAATAGTAGAATAAAGGTGACAATTTAAGGACAGTTCTGTGGCACAGTAGTAATGTACTGCACAAGGGAAACGGGATCACAGTTTGAATCCCCAGCACAGAAGAACTGAAACATTCCAGGCTATGCTCATGAGCACACAAGATCCATCAGGCAAGATGATTATAGGAAGGAGAACATGGTGTGATCAGACCTTGTAGAGGGAGATATTTCCCTCCCTCTCTCTCTCCCCTCTCTCTCTCTCAATGTGTGCATACACACTCTAGCATGAATAAAGAAAAAATTGTTTTTAAAGCGACAATTGAAAGACTAGAAGAAGAAATGTATTAAAATTTCAGTTAGCAGGGCCAGCAGGTGGCATGGTGCTGGATTCCCACATGGCTGACCATGGTTGGAGTCCTGGACCTCACGGTCTGCTTTCTCACTTTCTCTCTCTATATATATATGTGTCTTTCTCTGTTGATCACACATGCCCTTTAGCAAATTTAAATAATTATGATAATAATAATAAATTAAATAATTATTTTTTAAAAATTTAGTTAGTATCTTTGGTTGATTAGATGACTCAAGTTACTTCATGACTTCTTCCTAAAACACCTCCCAGTGATTGATCTAGTACAGCTATGTGACCCAATTCTGAACAGTGATATATAAGCAGGAGTTACAGGGTAGTACTTCAGGAAGTTTTTAAAAAATATCATAGATAACTTTACATACAAAAATATATAGATTAAATGTAATCTTTTACCTTTATCTCTTTTTCTGGTTTAGAGCCTGATATGATACTTATGTAGTTGCTCTCTTGTCCCCATGAAAGGTAAACATCAAGAAGTAAGCCCACATGCTAAAGATGGAAGAGTCCCCAGGTCAAGAGGTCTTCTTTACTAGACCAACTTCTATAAGCCTAGATCCACATCCTTGCTGCAAAGACAACTAAACCCCATTGTTGATTAAGCTACTGTAATTGGATTTTCTATTACTCATAGCCAAATACACTTACAACTGATATACTATTCTCAAAGAGATTCATAAGATAGCTCAACCATAAAACAAGAACAGTTTGTCATGGAAAAGGAACAGCAACCTTGAAAGAATTCTTTCAATTTCAATATGATTGGCAAATTTAAAAACATAATAATATAAGCACTAAAAAAGTCAAGTCAATCTGTCTCATCATAAAACAAAAAATAGAGATGTAAAATATAAAAGGCAAGTTCAGGTAAATGGCAGATAAAGCCATGAGCATGAAGTCAGCTCAATAATATTTCCAATAGGAAACAAATGGAAAAGAATAATCAAAGAAATTGAGAGTTCTTTTCCCTCTGCACTAAGGTAAAGCATATGCATTAAATTAAAAAGAACTATCAAATATCTACCAAAATGAATGAAAAAAATCTATATCCTGAGACATTACAAGGATGTTTTGAAAACTAAAAATACTAAATAGATATATTATACTTCCAAGAATAAAATGTCAGAATTCTATCTTTAAAGAAATTTTCATCAGACATTAATTCATCATCAGTGGAAGATGCTATGAGAAAATATAGCAGCGTATTTAAAGTTCTGTAGCCAAATTATTTTCTATGTAAAGTTGTACATTCAACCAAACTATCATCTGAGGGCATAATAAAAGATAAAAAGAAGAATTTGACTCTATCCTCGATGTTCCCCCACTGGTAGTTTTCAATGTCCATTCCTCTCTCTATTCTCCTCTTTTTTCCATATGTGACCAAACTGAGAAGGAGGATCATGCACTCCTTACACAGGTGCTAATGAGAAGTTCAGGTCCTTACCTTGGCCCTATCTCCTAAACATAACAAAAGTCAAAGCCACTTATCCTCCCCTTTGCTCAAGACTTTTCTAGGTGACAGGTACTTACCCTGCTCTCCTCAGAAAGCATCGAGTGAGTAGTCAACACCATGTTGGGGAATGTATGGTGTCATCGGTCCCAACATTTAAACCAATTTGGGAGAAAAAATTGCCTCTGCCCACTGCAAAGCAATAAGACCGAGGTTAAATTAATATACTTCCCAATATATAAAGCCTCAGTAACATAACTTTCCATACAATCTTTCTGGGAAAAAGAATCTATTAAAGATATTCTCCAGAAAAGTGTAAAATATTCCCAAGAGGACATCTTTCTAAAAAAAAAAGAAATGCAATTCAAGACATAGAAGACTTAACCCAGGAGTGTAATGAAAATAAATCTTGGGATTTCTATCACAAGTTCAGAGATGAGTAAAAATTCCTCAGTTCATAAAATTTTTTGGCACCTATGCAGCTTAAATATATTACTGGACATCATTAAAGTGTGATGGATGGACACCCAAATGAGGTGCAGCCGCTGCTGTGAGGTACCTATTAATCTAAACTAGATCTTGAAGTGTCTCATCTGTCTTGTTTTTTGTTTGTTTGTTTGTTTTTGTTTTAATGCCACCTGAGAGCACAACCAGGGGTTGGGGGGGAGAACCTCCCAATAGGGTCTGGTCATGCCATAATCCTTCCCTCCATTCTCCAAACCACTAGAATCTTGGGCATGTGAATGGCAAACATGTAAGCTCCAGGGCCTCAACTCAAGCCCTGGATGGTTATGTGAGTTCCAGCTTCTTCTGCTGGTACTTAACCACTGAGCTACAGGGTCAGACCCAACTTAGCTATCTTGGTTTCAAGGATTTTACATAGAAAATAATCCAAAGTAAAACTGTTAATTTCTATAAACAATGACTGAAAGTTGTAAGAAAAAGAGCATACAGAAATGCATTGTGTTTTAATATCTAATTTATATCTAAGCATTTCTATATGCCTTATTATTCCTTAATTGCTTCATAAAATTATGTGTACAGAAATATTTTATGTATGGGGAGTATTAACTGAGACTGTACTTTTACTCCTAACTTTTTTTTTCATGTGAAACTTTATTCTCTGGAATTGCTGATTAAGAGCTCATTTTAAAGAGCTAAACAGATTCTGTTTCTCTAAAGGTAAAGCTTTGGATTCTGCTTTAGAGAAAAGAGTTTTTCTTTCTTTAGTGCTTTTTCTCTCTCTTTTTGTTTTTTGAGAAATCGATTAGGATTATTCAAAACGAAAGTCAAAATTTCTTTTGGAATTGCACAATTTTGAAAAATAGGAGCTAGGCCTTAAAAGAGAATGTTTTCTTTTTTTTTTTTTTTTTTTTTTTTTTTTTTTTTTTTTTTTGGAGAGATTTTTGCTAGAGGGCGCGTGCGCTCGCCAGACAGACAGAGAGAGATATTAGAGACAGAAAGCGAGAAATCACCCCCCAGGGGGGATGGTCACGCCGCAATCCCTTCTCCTCCATTTTCCTCTCGGGATCTTGGGCACGCACGCACATGCGCCCGGCGTGAGTTGTAAGCCACCGGGTCCGAGACAAGAACCGCGGTCGACTACGTGGGAGTCCAGCGACATAGCCATTACGCTAACTGCTGGTTCCCAAGAGAATGTTTTCTTATGGCTAGAGTTGAATATCTGCAAATTAAGCCTCTTTTAGTAAAATACCTTCCCTCCAGGACTTGGGAATGTGTAGGTAGGAGAGACATGATTTAGGATATTCTCCTTGTGGACAGCTCCAAAGCAAGAAAGAGACACTAACTCTTATCAAAGTGAAACCAGCCAGGAGCTCTTCGGAGAGTTGTCCATGGGAAAACCATTGAAAGGGAACTGTACTGAGGACTCTAAGGACAGCCATATCTACTACTATCCAGTCTTGAGGTCTGTATACAGATTCATTTCCGTGATTCTCTAAGCATTCAGTACAGTTACAGGAGTATAAACTCTTCAGTGAAGATTGAGGGTTAAACATGGGCTACTCTTGAAGGAAAACAACACTAGAGTAGGTGCGCAGTTGAATTGACATGATCCAGAGTGACTTTCAGAACAGGGTAACCCACAGTTGTCTTTGGGCACAAGGGATCACCAAAATGGATTGGAAGTAGCAGGCTGGGCATAGCAGCATTCCCTAAATATTCCCAGAAAACTCTGATGAAGGGAACCTGGAAAGATGAGCCTTGGAGCCGGCAGGTGGCGTGGTAGTTAAGGGCACTGGACTCTTAAATGGCCAACCATGGTTCAAGTCCTGGACCTGGAGACTTACTTTCTCACTTTCCCTTTCTCTCTCACCCTGTCCCTCTCTGTACAAATTTAAATAAATATATAAATAAATTGATAAAGTTAGATAAAAAATGATTCTTAAAAAATAAAAAAGAAATAAAGATGAGCCTTTTGGTGGTCAGGCAAGACAAGGAGCTCCCCCTTACCTCCCATTACACTGAGGATACTGGAACATGTATTTTGCTATCAATGTCTGTTGGGTCATTTTCTTAAGCATATGGGTCAAATTCCTTGGGTACTTCCTTAGACTTGAACTTTCCTGAATCTTATGAAGTGGTTTTCTAAAAGTGCTGTATCTTTTTAAAAGACTCTTTTACCTCCTATTAATTATTTTCAATACTCAACAGTATGGAAGCATTTGGGGCACAGAAAAAAAAAAAAAAGGATTTATTTCTACAGTTTCTCACAAGTAATTTTCTTACATTGGGCTATTTTTATGATTATACTTTGTAGTTCTAGTCCATTATTCTAAGCAGTACTTCCTCCCAGTTTTTTTCTTTCCTTTTTTCATGGCATCCACTACATTGTATTTATGTGCCAGGCTAGGGGTGACTAGAGACTGATTCTGCTTCAAATGAATGGTTCCAGTTTCCTCAGAACAACCCAGCTACTCCAAGTGTTGAGGGGACCAAAATATTGGTCACCAGTTGGGAAGTTTTGGACCAACAATGTCCAGTACTACAGCCACTAGCTTTGAGTGGCTCCTGAGCATTTGAAATGTAGCTAGTCAAAACCTGAAAAACCTGTCTATGTAACACTACACATTAGACTTTGGTTATTCAGTTATAAAAAGAACGTAAAATAGCTCATTAATAATCTTCATATAGACTACACATTGAAATGATAGTATTTTAGAAATTCTGAGTTAAATTGAATATATTATTCAAATTAATTTCAGTTGTTCCTTTTTATTTCTTTTAAATATAACCAAAAGAAAAATGTTAAATTGTATATGTGGTAATGGGGCCAGCAGATGGTGTGGTGGTTAAAGCACTGAACTCCCACATGGCCAACTATGGTTCAAGTCCCAGGCCCTGGTGGCTTGTTTTCTCACTTTCTCTCTCTCTCTCTCTCTCTCTCTCTCTCTCTCTCTCTCTCTCTCTCTCTGTGTGTGTGTGTGTGTCTGTCTGGTGAAGGCATGTGCCCTATAGCAAATTAAAATAATAATAATAATAAATAAAGTAAAATTAATTATTCTTTTTAAAAAGTTATGAATGTGGCTCCTATTATGTTTTCTATTAGACTACACTGCTCTGATTTAAAGTACTATTCTCTATTAAAATGCAAATGTATCTGAGTATAGCACTTCACTTTACTCTACAAGGTTAATCTGTCAACCTGTGACCTCTTTTTTCCTTTGTTCCCTCTGTGACTCTCTCACCTCTCCTCTGGCTCTCTCACTTTAAGTTATTCCAGTCTTTAAAAAATAAAGCCACAACACGGTTTCTGCCTCAATTTTTTTTCCAACCACTTTCATTGCCTGTCTCTATCCCTCATTCAGTCCCTGAAATCTGACCTCTAGCCTCACCAGTACCCTGGAAATAAATGGTTCTGTCTCTATTTGACTTCTCTCTCTCTACCTTCTTCTTGAACCTGTCTCCTGTTTGGTGTTTTTTTTTTTTTTAATTTATTTATTTTTATTTATTTGCATTCATTCACTGTACATCATTATATACAAAATGAGATTTTTCCATTCACAGTGCACTGTATATTGGCTCAATCAAGCACATCAAGATGTGTGTTATTGTCAACACATAATTTTCCACTTCTTGTTTTCTGTATATTTTGCCTTTTTTCCCATCCTTGATTCCCTATCTCACCCTCTGCCATCTCCTACCCACCTCCCACATTGTGTCTGGTATCTATTGCTGCTTTCTCTGCCTTCCCCATTTTATTGTTTGACTAAATATCTTAATAAATCTAAATATTTTCAATAGTAAGCACAGCCGAAATACACATCCATGAACACAAGTCTGACTTTACGCATAAACCTCAGTGAGTAGAATGAACATACTATAAAGTAGCACCTACCTAGGGCTATATAGCTTACTGCAGTCATCAGATAGGTATTTTTAATGCCTTTTTTTTTCTTCTGAAATTTTTTTTTATTAATTTACATTCATTCCCTGAGCATCATCACAACGTACAAAATGTGGTTTCCCATCTAGAATAAACTGGATAGTGGCTTAATCATGCATGTTATCATCCATAATATTCCATTACTATTTTCATATATATGTTTTTTACCCCATGTCTGACCCTCTGCCCTATTCCACTCTCTTATTACACTATCTCTGCTGTCTACAGTTATCTTCAATTCCTTTTCCCCCAACATTTCGTTGATCACACAATATCATAAGTAATCTAACTACTTACAATAGCAAGTTCAGCTGACGGTTTCAAGAAAAGCAGTTTTGAACTGGTAAGGATATTACCTTGAAACTTAAGGCCTAGAAACAGGTTAGTATTCTGTTCAAATAGTAGGTACATGAATCCTTTGACAGCTCAAGACAGGACAAAAATCCTTACCAGACAACAAAGCTTAGAAGAAAAGCAGCAATATTTTAGTCAAGTCATAGAATGCTGTTTCATCAGTTCAGTCTCATGTACTTAATTTTCTTCTGTTTCTGTTGAGGTTCAATCTTCCAGATTGAACTCTGGGATATAATACTCAACTCCAGACTTTGTCCCTACAATTAAGTTGCCCATTTTCTTAGTTTCTGAACTCTTATTTCTGTGTGTCTGCATTTAATTTTACTGACATCCTGTTTGGTTTTTCCACTCTTCTTGTTTCCTCCAACCTCCTCAGCCCATTATAGGCTGAAACACTTCAATATTTTGGCCATCTCTCTCAGCTCCTATCTTCAGGTGGTGCCACCATCTTACAGGACCTGCCCTATACGTGTCTCCTCCCTGCTTTGGACTCTAGTCCTCGACTTATACATATGCTTTCTTCTCCTGTGGTCAGCTCACATTTAGTATCTGAAGAACTATTTTTATTGGGATAATCTTTGGGAAACTATTCTTTCTCAGTTATTGAAATAACTCCTTGGTTTGCTTCAGGACCAGCACTCCAATTATGGGGCCTCTCCATCACCCATCTGTTTCTGTGACATTCCCCTAGAGAAAATGCTGCCAATCCTCTCCCTGAAACCCCCAATCTCATTGAAAAGTATCAGACAATTCCTACGCAGTCTCCTTCCCTTGAGATTTTTTTCAGTCTACCCTTCCGATGCTGATGTTTGTCAACTCTTCCTCCTCAATCTATAGTCTCTTTCTAAGTAACTTAATCTACCTTTGTGATTTTAGTCACCATTTAACAGGATATGACACATAATATTCTAGCCCAGACATCTCTCCTAATAACTGAACTCTGTATCCAGTTGCCTACTAGACATCGTCACCTGGATATATATATATCATCAACACCCCAAAAGTAATTCATCCAAAACCAAAGGCAGGTTTTCACCTTCAAGCAAACTTTCTTTTTAATTTTATTGCCAGCTGGTCCATGTGCTCACAGAAAGAGAGATAGAGAAAGCACCCCTCAGTGGGGTGTGGTCATGCTGCAGTCCTTTTAACCTCCATTTCTCCATCCTGTCAGGATCTGAGGTACACCTGCCTGGCTTGTTTTTCAGGCCTCCAGGGCCAGGATTCAAACTGTGGGCAGCCATATAGGATATTTCTTCCAATGTAAAGAGCTTAACTGCTTTGCTTCGGGGTTAGTCCTTTCACCCCAACTCCCATCTTTTTGCATCTTCAGTTGCCATATTTGTGTATCAGTAACTAGGCCTTAGGGCATTTACACAAGTAAATTTACTCTACAATCCTTTCTTAGCACCAATCCTTTCTTAACACCCTTTTCAGCTGGCTGACTTGGTTGCCATCTGAGAAGGGCCGTTCTTAGAGAGGTTCCCTTAGCTGCTTTCTGTCACTGCCTCTATAGACCCTCAAGACTCACATCAAACCAGATTGAATTCCTCTGTATTTATTCTCTTCTTTTATAAGAACTGCAATTAAATAATTATTTACATAATTCTTCATTTGATGTCAGCCCACTGTAATAGATTTTACCATCCATGAGGGCAAGAACTGTATTTGCCTTGTTCCTAGAAGACTGTCTAACAATAAGAATTCCTCCAAAAGATTTCAGCAAATGCATTTAAATAGCCTAATTTATTGTATCTTAGTTCATGCCATTACTCTAAGTCTGATTCACTATTGTAGCTTTTTAGATTAGCATCCTGACCACTAGTCTCATTTCTCCCAACTGCTCCAGATATGTTACAGAAGGATCCCCTGAAAACTGTCATCTTTCTCATGGTGGAAAAATTATGAACTACAGAATTCATTCTACCTAGGTTCAAATCCTTAGCTTATCTAAGCCTTGATTTTTTTTTTTTTTTTTTTTTTTTTTTTTTTTTTTTTTTTTTTTAGAGAAGTCTTTGCTATAGGATGCATGTACTCGCCAGAGAGACAGAGAGACAGAAAGTGAGAAATCGCCCCCCGGGGGGTATGGCCACGCTGCAATCCCTTTTCCTCAATTCTCCTCTAGAGATTCTGTGCACACACACATACGCTCCTGGTGTGAGTTTTAAGCCACTGGGTCTGGGACAAGAACCACAGTCAACTACATGGGAATCCAGCAAAGTAATCATTACACCATCTGCTGGTCCCCTAAGCCTTGTTTTTTTTGTTTTTTTGTTTGTTTGTTTGTTTTTGTTTTGTTTTTTAAGAAAACTGGAGATAATAATTCTAGCTCAAGTTTTATATCATGCTTAAATGAGCTTATGAATGTAATTCAAGGACAATGCCTGACCCCTCTATAGGCTGGGACACTGCACAAACTTCAGGTGAATTAATTTTTTAAGAAGTTTTTGCTATAAGGAACATGTGCTCGCCAGAAAGACAGAGAGAGACAGAGCGATAGAAAGCGAGAAATCACCCCCCAGGAGGGATGGCCACAATCTCTTCTTGTCTATTCTCCTCTTGGGATCTTGGGCACACACACACATGCGCCTGGCGTGAGTTTAAGCCACTGGGTCTGGGACTCGAACCGCAGTTGACTACATGGGAGTCCAGCGACATAGCCATTACACTGACTGCTGGTCCCCCAAGCGAATTAATTCTGAGAAAGAGGCTCAGGACAAAGACACGCAGGTGGAGGCGGGTAGAGAGGCACCCTCAGGGGAAGAATTGATGGAGAGTTGGCTAGGGAAGGTAAGATTAACTTTGCTTTAATGTTTCTTCCTAAGGACCATCCCTAGAGTCATTCATTACCTGAGGCTGCATTCTGAATACAAAACTGAGGCATGTCAGAGTAGAAGAAAATGAAGGAGGGAGGATGACTATCATCTCCCAAAGTCTCATAAAATTAGTTGCTAATTACTCTCCAGTTTGAAGACAAACAATGATTTAGATTAAATTTGTCTCCAAATTCGGTTTGTTAAACTATTCAATTAAGAATGATGGGTAGCCATTTACTTCCCATGTAAGGTATTATATTTTATCATTTAAATAAGATAATAATGAATCACTTTTAAAATGAATAAACTTAGTGTTCTTTGATGTCTGCCAAAGTTTGCTGGATGTACAAAGCAAAACCCCTTGCAAGTTAAAGAAAAACTTCAATTAACTAAGGCATCAAAGTCAATTTAGTTTTAAAAACACCTTTTATTTTACCTTTGCTTTCTGAGAATTAGATGGAATTTGTCTGTTTGTTTGTTTAGTTTGCTATAGCATGCATGTGCTTGCTGGAGAGAAACAGAGAGAAAGATAGAGAATTTACCCCCCAGACGAGATGGCCATGTCACAATTCCTTCTCCTCCATCCTTCTCTCCAAACTTTGGCTATGCACGCACATACACTTGGCATGATTTTCAAACCACCAAGTCCAGGACATGAACTACTTAGTTGGCAATTTGGTCTCCAGCTGCTTTAACCTCCATGCTAACCCTTAGATGGAATTTTAATAGTAGACTGTGGTATTCCTTCAAATGAAATATAGTCATAAGAATTAACATGCATACAGACTCAGAATTCTAAATCTGATCTACACAGAGAATCTATGGATGTTGTATATGAACCTTTTAAGACTATATGAAAATACTAGCCTTAAATGCATTTCTTCCTGGGAGGATATCTCTAAATTTTATCAGTTTCTCAAAAGAATCAATGTGCCTAACACAAATAAAGTCTGGTAACAGTCCTTTGTCCCCATAATTCACAGAGAAGGTCACTCCCACTACACTGGAATAAACCACATTGGAAGCTCTCTTTCCTAGTCTCTGCAGAAAAAAAAAAAAAAAAAAAAAAAAAAAAGTATTCTTTCTGATTGGTGGTTTCTTACTCTCTCCAATGGGAGCAACCATTTATTTATTTATTTTCAAAAGCTGAAAGAGACTCCATCTTGTCTCTTTTTCATGAGTACCATCCACATGGAACAAACAGAGATTAAGAGTGGCCTCTCCTTCTCCTGCTCCCTTACAGAACACATTTGAATCAGAGCCATGGGTCTGCCTTCCATACGGTTGGAAATGTAAGACAAAACCTTTCATGCCACTGGTCAAAAATCTGATTCACAAAATCCAGTTCACCTTGCAGATGGGTTCTCAGGTCATGTTCTGAGGGCCCAAGTCCTCAGCATGCTAATACAACTTTGTTTTGAAGCCACAAGTTTGAGAACAACTGCATCTCCTTTAATACCGTTCACCTCCTTTTGGTCCTCAGTATTTCTTCTTCTTTGATTAGAACTCAGAAAGGTAGATAAGTGAGTAACTGTGAATCCAGGATGCCAGTAAGAACCTCTAGAAAAGCCTTTGCAATTTACAAAAGTGTTTTCAGATCCATTAGCTGTTTTCATCTTTGTGATAACTGAAATTTCAGTAAAGTTAATTATTGTTGTTTTACATATAAAAAACACTCAGGTTTAGACAACTGCTAATTCATAAGGCTGAGATTCAAATGCAGATCTTTGGCTCCAAATGTTTTGCTCTTTACCCCTGCTTACCTCAACACAGTTCCAAAGGTCCTTTCCTGAAGATGGTGTGTGTCCCTATGAGTCATTCAAGCATCAAGATCTGATGAGAATCTGACTTCTTTCCAAGAAAAGAGTTTTAAGTAGCCACCCTCTAGGGAGTCTTTTTCCCTTATACTTAGATAAACAACATTACTTTCCTTATATCATTCCTAACACTTCTATGACCATAATCAGTAGACACCCAATGGAGGTTTAAATTACAAAAAAAATATGAAGGTAGAAATTGGAAAGAAGGGTAGAAATGGTACTGATTTCTTAATTATCAAATATAAACACACACACACACACATACAAGACACAGAAGGAACAAAAAAACAAAAAACCTAAGTCAAATAATTCCTCTCTAGCCAAATAATATTGAGCTATCATTAATATTACTGCTTTATCTATGGCTACCCCTGCTTCTCTCCAATCATGTCTCAGATCTTTACTCTCCTTACCTCCCTCTCTCCTGTGCTCTAAGAGAGATCTTGCCTTTCAATTGAGTGCTCTACAGAATGTTTCTTTATAAGACGGTGGAAGGAGAGATGGAAGAACTAGACTGCCATCTAGACTAGAGAGACTGGTGAGTAACTGGGATGTGAAATAGGGAATTAATTTAAGATTAAGAAGATGGGCTTTGAGGGCTGGCAGGTGGTGTGGTGGTTAAAGGCGTTGGTTTCCCACATGGTGTACCATGGTTTGAGTCTCAGACCTGGCAGCTTGCTTTCTCGCTTTCCCTTTCTCTCTCTGGTCAAACTAAAAATAATAATAACAAATATAATTAAATAAACAAATAGTTCTTTAAAAAAAAAAAAAAAGATGGGCTTTGAAACCTGATATTACAGTGTTCAAATACTCAAATCCTATCACTATCACACAAATACTCTTAAATTGGCTAAGCCTCTTGTTTCCTCATTTGCAAAAATGAAGATAATAATGCCTATTTCCTCTGGTTGCTATGAAATTAAATTGATATATATACACACATATATATGTATAATGATTTCATAACATCTATTAGATACTGTTTAATATAGGAAAATATAATTCTTACATTATTCTATGACAATTAGCTTGATCTCATTAGCTAGAAATGAGTCTTCCTAAATCTTACAGTTTTCTCCTTGTGCCACTGTTAGACTATTTTACAGCCTTTTTTTTTTTTCAGTTATTGGCATTCATGCATCATCTCATCTGCTCTTCAAACTTTTTGAAGGAATGTCTTGCATCTTATACATCTTTGTATTTTCCTTAATGCTCTGCCATGGCTTATATAATATTAATGCCCATAATATTTGTTGAAAGAGAAAAGGAATTTGCATTTAATACCACGTCATAACTATAAGATTGACCTCATTATGTGGCCGTGATGCATGGTTTTTGCATTCGAAGTTGATGCCTCTGATCTGCCTGCAACAGGCTGCATCATAACCATGCCATGTGACTGACTTCCCACTTTTCTCCTGGGATTAATAAAATACAACTGCAGAATTCTAGTTAGTCTCAGCAGGATGAAGAACATACAGTTTCCTTGTCAATTTCTTCCAACTCAGGGAGATGCAAGAAGAGGATGGTGGCCTCTGGAATAGAAGCCCGCTAGTGTGAAGAGGGAGATTTTATTCTTCAACATTTTAGAAATTCTAAATTATTTCGCTCCGTATTTGATGTTTTAAAGCAGGAGAAGGATCACAAAGAAAAAAATAAAAAAGGAAAAAATACTAACTGTCCTAGACCATAGATCTTTCAAGGAGCTTATTACACAACTAAAATCTCCTCGGGGGACCAGTTGCAGTGACACACAAGTAACGCAACCTCTTAGGCGGCTGGGAACCACATGAGAGGCACTGGTTTGGTTCCTGGACAATCTGAACTGTCAGACATGGTTGCTCTAACTAACTGGGGGACTGGAACAAGAGGATGATGATGCAATGAGACCACATCAAAAATACCATTCTGGGAACGGCAGTTAGCATAATGGCTATGTCGCTGGACTCCCACGTAGTTGACCGCGGTTCGAGTCTTGGACCTGGTGGCTTAAACTCACGCCGGGCGCGTGTGCGTGCGTGCCCAGGATCCCGAGAGGAGAATGGAGGAGAAGGGATTGCGGCGTGGCCATCCCCCCTGGGGGGTGATTTCTCGCTTTCTATCTCTGTCTCTGTCTGTCTGGCGAGCGCACGTGCCCTATAGCAAAACCTCTCCAAAAAAAAAAAAAAAAAAAAACCTTTCTTTGTCTCTCTCTTTTTTCTTCTCTCACTCTCTCATGAAGAAAACAGATGATACCACATCAAATGTTGGTAAGTGCTGGTCAATGGGAATATAGCTTTTCCAAAATGTACATTAGCTTCGATGGTCTGTGATCTAATAAAGCACTAAATTTTAAAATTAAATTTTATCAAAAATAGACCTTTTTAATAAGAAAGTGTTTTTATGAGAAGACTGAACCAGGGAAGATACATTCTATCCAAGCAAGAAAAACACACACACACACACACACACACACACATTTTTTTTTCCCAATTTCACTGCTAATGAATCTGACTTTATTGTTATTTTTTCTTTTTAAAGTGCCAAATGACCTTTGAAAATAGTCTTTTTGGTAGTTTCGAATGAATCAGTTGCTCATAACACCATTTTACGTTCTCCATTGAGGAGTTTGCAAAACAGTCTGACTCCATAGGAAACAAGTCATGGGCTGTGTCTTCGCACTGCAGGAACCCTGGTAGATGTGTCTGATGTGCTAAGCAAAGCCTATGTTTTGTAAATAACCTCTCTTAAGTCTGATCTGAAAGTGCTCTCTTCCTGATTTCATCAATAAGGTTACTATGTGACTTTAAAAAATTCCACTGCTCTAGGAAAACTTCTGTTTCCTTTTATGCCCAGATTTAGCAGGTTTTTCAAAGCCCTTCTTATTAAGAAAAGTTGTGGCTGGAAAAATGGATAAGTAGTTACAACTATTCCAGGAAGCTATAAATATTCTGGTTTAAGGCATTTATGAAATTATCCTCTCCTTTATTGTCTCCCAGGGCCCACCTACAACCGGGTGCTGCCCTCCCAAAGTGAAGTGGATGGTCCTAAATGATCATAGGTGGGTTTTAAAAAATAAACACGAAATTAGTTTCACACCTACTTAGACAGCTTAGAATTTTAATGTGTGAAGCATGCCAGGACTCTGCAGTGAAATAAAGCTTTGCATTCAAACTGATGTCAGCCAATCAGAAAACAGCACAGAGCGCTGCCCATTTCATAATTAGGGAGCATTACTCCAAGTTCTAGATTTTACTTATTAATGAATAAAGCATTACTTGACCCACTTTTGCCATTTATTCATAAGGACCTTGTTTTCAAGAAGTGTTAAAATAGCATGAAGGCCCTGATTTATGCCCACCAAATCCAGGAAATTCAAAGTTAATCCTCAGAACTATTTGTGTCTCATTTTGCAGCAAACATTCTATATAAAACTGTGCTCTGTTTGAGGATAACACAGAGTAAAGAGATTATGGCGAATTTTCCTACACACTTGACTTTTTCAGCCTCAATGCTTTAGGTTATATTCTCGGATATTTTTCATTGTATTTCTCTTTCCCCCAAAGCTTTATTTCATTCAAGTTGTTACCTATGTTTGGCCCTTTTTCAGTCATGGTCCTTCATCAGATAGACAGGAGCAACTGGTAACACTGACTGACCCAGTTCCATGGGGACAAGAACTCTCAAACTGCAGGAGGTGACAGCAGTTACAAATGTTCCTCTTTTCCTCTCTTCGCCAAACTCTTCTCCCTGGATATTAAATGTTGAAGAAAGGTTCTTAGTGAAAATAAATCAATATAAAAAATAATTGGAATATGATTTAGGAGACATTTTTTTTCCTTCCCTGGGAATGCCTTCTTGCTCTCTCTTATCTGTCAAACACCTACCCATCTTCTGAATACCATTCGTAGTCTCCATCTTTCAGCAGATAATTTCTGCCTTTGGGTTTCAGTTTCATTAAGTATGGCATTAGAAGAGAAGATTCTGGTCTCTAAGGTCTCCTACAGTTCTGCTCTCCTGTCTCTTTATATATCCAAGTAAACAGTGATTTTTTTTTTCTTCCAGCTCTAAACTACAAGCATATTTTTTGCCCCGTTCGTTCACCTGGTACTTGAAATTTACCAACTTACACTAGTTGAACTCCCCACCTTACTAGAGACCTTGAGCAAGTTATTTAATCTCTAGTCTCAGTTTCCTCATTCATAAAAAGTAGATCATGGGGCCAGCAGGTAGCCTGGTGGTTGAGGTGCTGGATTCCCACGTGGTTGACCGCAACAAATAAATAGATGAAGAAAGAAATAAATAGATGCTTTAACAAAAAGAAGCAGATCACAATGGCATGTGGCATACATGATAGAGATGTTTCAAAAATTACAAGAGAGAACACATGTAAATAGCTCACAAGGGTGGCAGGCAATTAGTAAGTGCTCAATCACTATTGGCTAGAGACACTCCTGCTATTAGCTTCAGCCAGTCACCAATGTAGGTACACACAGGCCCTTCATACTCATGGAGGTCTCTGGAACCTACCTGGAACCAGAGCATCACATTTACCACTGTTCCACTATCTGGTCCCTCTGTACCTAGGTTTTTTTTTTTTTTAAATAAAGATATGATGTCTATCAATTCAACTCTTAGAACTATATGAAATAATGATCTGTGACGGCTATGGTTTGAATGTGTTCCCCTAGAAAACCATGTATTGAGATTTAGTGAGCCATTGTAATGGTGTTGAGAGGCTGAAGACAAAATGTCTTTATTGTTTTGAAAGGGAACTTTGGAAGGTTATCAGGATTGAATGAGGACATCAGGGTGGGCCCCCATGATGGATTCCCAAATAGCTTCATAAGAAGAGCAAACACAACTCACATGCTCTGCTCTTGCTCTGTCTCCCCATACAGTGCCAGCACCACCTCAGGGTTCTACAGAGTCTCCATCAAGAAGACCCTTGCTAGAGGTGGCTCTTCAACCTTGGACCTCCAAAATGATGAGCTAAATAAACCTCTGATTTTTATAAATTACCCAGTGTAATGTTCAGTAATTAGGAACAGACAAGTGTAATAAACAATGAAATATTCTAGGGGCCAACACATGGCATGTGATTATGGTACTGAACTGAATTCCCACATGGCTAACTGCAGTTTGAGTCCTGGACCCGGTGACTTGAAACACACTAGGCACATGTGCGTGAATACCCAAAATCCCAAGAGGAGAATGGAAGAGAAGGAATTGCTGTGTGGCCAACTCCCCAAGGCGTGATTTCTCACTTTCCTTTTCTCTGTCTCTGTCTCTCTCCCCAGCAAGCATATTCACGCTTTGAAAAAAACCTTAAAAAATTGAAATATTCTAAATTGTTCACAATTCCATTGCTATGTAAATTATATATATATATATATGTATATATATATATACACATATATATATACATATATATATATATATGTGTATATATATATATATATATATATATAAATAATAACAGAAAAGCTAAAGCTCAGAAAGCATCCAAAAACTGCTGAACCAAAGTTAAAGTCAGCCTTCTTGGAAAACATGGTGTCCCTCCATGACAGTGAATATTCCTGTGGGTGTGAGTGTACTTGTGTGTTCATTCACTTGTTTTTGAGAGAAGGAAGAAGGAAAGGATGGAGAGGGAATGGCAAGAGGAAAGACAGAAAGAAAGAAAACATAAGTAAGCAGAAGGAAGCAGAAAAAGAAAACAAAAGAAACAGAATAGAAAGCTAGAGGGGAAAGTGGTCTGAAAAGGGGAGGATGAAAGAGAAGGACTCATGAGGAAGGAATGAGATAAGAGGAGGAAGGTGATGTAGTTCTAAAGCTGTAAAAGAAAGCTCCATCCTCAAGTTAAGAAAGTTAACAGGAGGCACGGGAATAACTTGAAAGAGGGTTTCACTCGAAGTTGAAATTTGGCCAGTGATATCTTTAGATTACTGTTCTTACTGGATGAAGATTTCTGTTGTGAAATCGAAGATGGTGTGTTCTTAGACTAAGGGAACTGCTTTATAAATCATCATTTCTTTCTAGACTGACGTCTTTACAGGGGCTTCTTTACCATTTAAGGCAAATGTGTAAATGTATGTGTGTGTGTGTGTGTGTGGGTGTATGTGGGTTTGCGTGTGTTTATATATATAAATTTTTAAAAAGATCTTTTCCCTCTCAGGTGCCTATTTCCTTTTCTACACATCAGAAATTTCTAAAATTCCAAGTTCTTCTGAGGAAAAAGATAGGGCTACTGTGACTTCCCAACTGGCTGGATGAGCTTCCAGAAGTACCACCCTTCCTTTACAAGGAACTTTCAACAATCTACAGCAACATCTCCTGGGTTGCTGAATAGTTTTCCTCTTGGATGACTTAAAATCACAGTCCTCTTACCCAAACCATGGCCCCACTGGGGAAACCATTCAGACACAGGCTTAAAACTGAAAAAAGTAACATGAATGGCCTTCTGTGAATGTGAGGTAAAGGGTAGTATTGTTGGAATTACCCAACCTTCCAAGCAGATCTGGGTATGTAGAAATCAATTAACATACTAACGTCCAATTCCTACATTTTGGGAAAATATGCTACTTTGCATCTATATAGGTAGCTTATCTCTGTGGCTCTGGGGAGTTTCAGTGAAAATGAAATCTGTTTTCTAGGGGAGACATTAGCAAAGATCCTTGTAAGATATAATTTTCAAAGTAAGAACCATTATGAGTGGGATTTTGGGGGTTTTAACTGCAAATGTAATCAGCCTCATGGTGGCTGCTTCTCTGACAGGCGCTCAGATTTACTGGAATGCCTTAGCTCCCACAAGGGAAGAAATCATTTCCTGTGAATTCCAAGTCTTGCAGGTTACTGAAATGTAGCCATTTCCTCCTCTTGCTGAGTACCCTCCCTGACTATCTCTGCAAAGGCCACATTCCTCTGCTGTGTAGCTGTGGACACCCCTGGCCTATTTCCATGGAAGCACATAGCAGGAGACTCTTGTGCCTGGGTACTGGGCCAAGAACTTTTCACTCTTAGGAAACATATTGGCCTCTAGAATTTCAATGCTATTTGAAAACAGATACTTCAGTTTTTAAGAAGCTCTCCTGTGAAACATGCAGCTATGTTATGATTTAAGTCATGCCCTATCACAAGATGGAAAAACAGAAATCTGCAAAGGTTAGAAAAGGTGAAATTTATGTAAACCTTCCCACATGTGTTTTTAACATTTTGACATTCTGGAACCAGGGCTATTTGAGACACTGGTCAAATTGTGGAGTTGTGAAGTCAGAGAGCGAAAGTTTAAATCACAATCCTACTCCTTCTAGCTGTGTGAACTTAGGTACATTTCTAGACTTCTCTGAGTCTCGGCTCCGTGGTTTGTAAAACAGAGATTAAAAAAAAAAAAATTACTCCCTGGAAGAAGCCTAGCATAGAGGAAGCAGTCAATAAATAATAGTCTCCTCTGATGTAAGGTCAAGGCAGTTAACAAACTTGATATCAGAAAAGAATCAGGTTTCCTAACTTGTTCAGTGACCTGTTAAACCAAATAACCTCCCTACCAAGTGGATCTTTTTCTCTAAAGATTTTTAAAGAAGTTCATTTTCATGTCACATTATAGTCAGCTGGCTTAAGAATGTCATTTTCTCCCCTAGACAGGAGAATTCTGATACACATATGTTAACTGGAGAGTATTCAAATTTATTTAAGAAACAGCAACAACAAAAAAACCTTTTTGGCCCAGTCTCTGAGGTTCAGTCAGTAGCACACTGAAAGCCTCGTTCCAACTATAGTCTGAGTACCTGGCCTGGCTGGCCTGGAAACACACTAGGTACATGCTGAAAGTTCTGGCAAGATGGAGGGTTACCAAAAGAAATTGCCCTGTGGAAGGTAACCTCGACCAAGTCCTATAGAAGGAAGGTGTCTTTCTCTTGCTCTCTCTCCTCTGGCTCTCTCTCTTGCGTGTATACACACACTCTATCATGAATTCAAAACAAACAGAAAAGCTTTTTCCTTCCCATCACCCCTGCCCTTGCTTACTCTTCAATCTAGTCGTAACAGTCCTGGGCTGTTTAACTTTCCACAAATCTGTGTCCTGACTCTTTTTCAAGACCTATTCTTCCTTCAGAGCTCACATCAACATTTTTATAGCACATCCTTAATTAAGTCCACCCTCCTTGTTTTCTCTGAAATGCATGTAATTTATGACCCATAAGAAATTATTTTTTAAGACAGATTTTTACTATAGGGTGTGTACACTCACTAAAGAGACAGGACAGAGAAAGAAAAAATGTGAAATCACCCCCCTAGAGGGATGGCCACAACGTAATCCCTTCTCCTCCATTTTCCTCTTGGGATTTTGAGCAAACATGCACATGCACCTGCATTAGTTTCAAGCCACTGTGTCCAGGACTCAAACCATGGTTCCCCATGTGGGAATCTGGCATCCCAACCACTATGTAACCTGCTGGCCCCCATAAGAAACAATTCAAAATTAAGTATATCTTGTCCTATGATCCTTACTGGCTCTTGTATTAATTGTATCTCCAGCTAAATAACAAGTTCTTTGGGTGCAAAGACCATTCCCTATATTATCTATTCATAACTAGCAATCAAGCACTCAGCACAGAGTAGGTGCTCAATAAATACTTGTTTTTCTTAAATTGATAACTGATGTGGCTTTATTACAATCAATGTTAACCTTTACATCAATCATCTGAACAGAGGGCCCATAGATGGGGCTTCAGCCATGGTAATTTGCTGTCTGATAATGTTTTTCTTAGTGCTACCTTTCACGGAAACTCACTACCTATCACCCTCCCAGCACTATCAACAATGAGGTTCAACTGCATTTCTAGTTCTCCAGACTGAATTAGTGTTTCCTTCAGTCCAGTCCTTACAGGAAGGCTACATGGTAGCCAGACATTTGCGCGTGTGATTTTTATTGTAAGAAAATAGACGTGTGCGATAAGTCCTCATATTCATGCCTTGGAGTTTCAATTTCAAATAATATAATGCATCTGTAGAATTCAAAGAGACTATAAGCATGAGTAGGCCACCCAGGAAACAAACTAAATATAAGGGCAGGGGGGTAGAGGGCAGTGTGTGTGTGTATGTGCAGAGGGCATTCAATTAGAGGAAAATGAAGCATTATACAATATATGCAGTGAAAAATGTTGAAAATAATTATTTATTTATATATTTATTTATTTATTTTCACTTGTTATTATTATTTTTTAATTTGAGCAGAGAGAAAGAGAAAGCCACCAGATCTGAAACTCAAACCACAAGTGGCCATATGGGACCCCCAGCACCTTTAACCAACATGCCACCTGCTGGCCCCTGCAGTGAAATTTTTTTTTCCTTTTTTTTAATTAATGTTTTAAATTATTATTCATACCTAAAACGCTATACATCATTTAGATTGTGAAGAGACTTTACCCAGCATGATATACACCTCAGTCCAGCCTAGTTAAGACTATTGTACACATCTTCATCAACAGATAAAAAACCTTATCTGTGTCTTACAAGTGTCTTACCTATCCATTCCCCCCCCCAATTGCCTTTCCTACACTCTTCCCCTCCCACACTCTTTTTCCACTTTGTCTCTAGTGTCCATTACAATTTTTAACGCTTTTTTTTATTATCATCATAATCTTCTTTATATTACATCGGATTACATATAACTTTACAGTGTATTACAATGCTTTTTCAAAAGGGAATGCCATGCAATTTTACCCAAATTAATCTACCTATTTAATGCAATGCCAATCAAAGTACCAGACACATTCTTCACAGATCTAGAAAAGACAATCTTAAAATTTGTCTGGAATCATAAAAGACCCCGTATTGCCAAAGCACTTCTACACAAGAAGAATGGAGTGGGTGGCATCTCAATCCCCGATCCAAAAATATATTACAAAGCTGTGGTAATAAAGACAGCATGGTATTGGCACAGAAACAGACATGTGGACCAATGGAACAGAATAGAGTCCCCAGAAATAAGTGCCCAAACATACAGTCAACTGATCTTTGACAAGGGGTACCAGTCAATCCAGTGGGAAAATGAAAGCCTCTTCAGCAAGTGGTGCTGGAGAAACTGGACTTCCACTTGCAGAAAGATGAATCTGAACCCCTACCTCTCTCCTTTGACAAGAATCAAGTCAAGGTGGATCAAGGATCTAAATCTAAGACCTCAAACTATAAAGCTGCTCCTGGAGAATGCTGGGGAAACTCTGGGAGACATTGGTGTAGGGAAAGACTTCCTAAAGAAGACCCTCAAAGCAGAGTCCATCGTCCACAAAATAGACAAGTGGGATTACATCAGCCTAAGAAGTTTCTGCATGGCCAAAGACACAGTAGTTAGTGTGAATCGACAGCCCTCAGAATGGGAAAATATTTTTGTAAATGTTGCATCAGATAAGGGACTGATAACCAGAATACACAAGGAACTAAAAAAGGTGTTTGGAAAAAAGATGAGCAACCCTATTAAAAGATGGGAGAAGGAGATGAAGAAAACACTCTCTAAAGATGACATACGAATGGCCAAAAGGCATATGAAAAAATGTTCAACCTCCCTCACCGTAAGGGAAATGCAGATAAAAACAACAATGAGGTACCACCTAACCCCAGTCAGATTGTCTAATATTAAAAAAACAAAAAATGATTAGTGTTGGCGGGGGTGTGGTGAAAGGGGAACTCTTTTACACTGCTGGTGGGAATGTAGATTGGTCCAACCACTGTGGAGAATAATTTGGAGATTCCTCAAAAGTCTACAGATAGATCTGCCATATGATCCAGAGATCCCACTCCTCGGTATCTACCCAAAAGACAGAAGAATCCTTCATTGGAAAAGTGCTTGCACATCGATGTTTATTGCGGCACTATTCACAATTGCTAAGTCATGGAACCAACCCAGATGCCCCCGTATGGAGGAATGGATTGAAAAACTGTGGCACATATACTCTATGGAATACTACTCAGCCATAAAAACCAACAGAGCCCTGGCTTTTGACAGAAAGTGGAAGAATATGGAAGATGTACTGCTGAGTGAGGCAAGCCAGGCTATGAAGGAGAGACATTGTATGTCCCCACTTAACATATACCGTTTGTCTGCATTCTATGTCTGAAACTGATTGACCAACAGTTGAACAAACACAAGAGATGGGTGTGAATGTCAGATGAGGTGTATGTGGAGGAGTGGGGCCCAACGAAAGACATTTGGAGAAGGGATACAGAGGTAGAGCATTGACGGGATGGGGAGGTGTGGTGTTATCTGTTGAAGATATTTCGATCAACGGGTCTGGGGAGAAATGTTCACATATCGAAATGGTCTCATTGTAAGCCAAACAATATGATTGAAAGTATATACAAAAATAAATAAAGTAATTAAAAAAAAAAAAAAAAAAAAAAGGGAATGCCATGCATGTCAGTCAATACAGAGACATTAATCTCCCCACTTCAACATTCAATATCTTTTCTATGTTTTCCCCAATCATTATTATTATTGTCTAGTCTTTCAGTCTCTACCAGAGAGTGTGGAAAGTCAGTGTTTTAAGTGGAGACATACAATGTCTTTCTTTCATAGCCTGACTTACTTCTCTCAGTAACAAATCTTACATATTCATCCACTTTCTATCAAATTCCAGGGCCTTGTTGTTTTTTATGGCTGAATAGTATTCCATGAAGTATATGTGCCATAATTTTTCAATCCATTCATCTGTTTGTGGACAGTTGGGTTGGTTCCATGTCTTAGTAATCATGAATAATGCTGCAATGAAAATAGTTGTGCAAGTACTTTTCTGACTGAGTATTCTCCTGTCCTTTGGGTAGATACCCAGGAGTGGAATTGCAGGATCATATGGTAGTTCTATTTGAAAGTCTTTGAGGAACCTCCATATCGTTCTCCACAGTGGCTGGACCATTTTACATTCCCACCAACAGTATAGGAGAGTCCCCCTTTCACCACATTCTCTCCAGTACTTATCATTATTTGCTTTTTTAATCTTAGTCATTCTGACTGGGGTTAGGTAGTATCTCATTGTGGTTTTGATCCACATCTCCCCTACAATGAGGGATGTTGAGTATTTTTTCATATGCTTTTTGGCTGTTCATATGTCTTCCTTAGAGAGTTGTTTATTCAGCTCATTTTCCTATCTTTTAATTGGGTTGATCATTTTGGGGGGAGGTAAGCTGCTTGAGTTCCCTGTGTATTCTGGTTATCAGTCCCTTATCTGAGGCACAGTTAAGAAAAATTCTCTCCCATTCTGAGGGTTGTTGATTCACACCAATTACGGTGTCCTTTGCTGTGCAGAAACTCCTTATTCTGATGTAATCCCACCTGTCTATTTTGTGGATTATTGCTTGTGCTTTGGGGGTCTTGCTTAAGAAGTCTTTCCTTACTTGAATGTATTCTAGAGTTTCCCCAGTGTTTTCCACCAGTAGTCTTATCATTTGCAGTCTTAGGTTTAGATCTTTGATCCACTTTTAGTTGATTTTTGTTAATGGTGACAGATAGGGGTTCAGATTCATCTTCCTGCAGGTGTATACCCAGTTTTTCCAGCACTATTTGCTAAAGAGATTTCCCTTTTCCCACAGGATTGACTGGTACCCTTTGTCAAAGATCAATTGGCTGTATGTTTTGGGATTTATCTATGGAGTCTCTACTCTGTTCCATTAGTCTTCATGTTTGCTTTTGTGCCAATACCATGCTATTTTGATTATCACAGCTTTGTAATATATTTTGGGGTCAGGAAGTGAGATGCCACCTACTGCAGTCTTCTTGTGCAGGATGGCTTTAGCAAAATAGGGTCTTTTATGGTTCCATACAAATTCTATTATTATTTTTCTAGATCTATGAAGAATGTCTCTTGTAATTTTATAGGGATTGCATTAAACATGTAGATTAATTTGGGTATGATTGCCATTTTGATTATATTGATTCTGCCAATCGAGGAACACGGGATGTCCTTCCACTTTTTAGTGTCCCTTTCAATTTCCTTTTTAAGGTTTTCACAGTTTTCATTATAGAGGTCTTTGACTTCCTTGTTTAGTTTTATTCCTAAGTATCTTATGCTTCTTGTGGCTATTGTAAATGGAATTACTTTCTTCAGTTCTGTCTCTGTCTGCTTGCTGCTTGTATATAGAAATGCTATAGATTTTTGTAAGTTAATTTTGTATCCTGTCACTTTACTGTATGCATTTATTACTTCAAAAACTTTTTTCATGGATACTATTTCTGTCTTTATAGTGGTAATAGCCACATTGCAGCCCACAAACAGAGACAGCAATAGGACATAAACCAAATATCATAATTAAAAAATAATAAAATATTTAAGGAAAAATGCATGTTGTATTTTTTTCTGTTTTAAATGTTCATTATAAAAATTTTAAATGTATACAAATTAGAGAAAATCATTTAACAACTTTCCATTTAGTTACTGGTGAACTTCAACAACTATTAATATACAGTCAATCTTACCATATATTTCCTCATCCTACTTATCTCCGTCTACATTTTACTAGATTACTTTAAAGCGAACTCATATGTCATGTCCTTTAATCTGTAGATTATGTATATATTTGTAATTATACTCCAAAAATTTATGCATTTATATTCAAAATGGATAGCATTTTAAAAAATATTTATTGTAATTTGTGATTTGCATATAGTTATTACATATCTTTGTAGTGTACAGAATGGTCTAGTGTATAATAAACAAATTGAAAATATAAGTATATTCACCATCTTCAACATTCAACTTTATATTATGTTGTGAACATTCAAAAGCTGCATATTTTGGAAGTATGTACTGAATTGTTTGTGACATTCTTTATTGTGAAATACAGTTCTAAAGAAAAACTAATTTATTAAAAATCAGTCACAGAAATTTTCATAAATTAATGAGGATGCATTTTTTTAAAGAATTATTTAATTTTATTTATTCATTTATTTATTTAAATTTGACCCGAGAGAGACACATAGAGAGAGAGAGAAATTGAGAAAGCAAGACACTAGGTCCAGGACTCACAGTCGGCCATGTGGGAGTGTCCAGCACCTTAACCACCATGCCACCTGCTGGTCCCTAGGATGGATTTTTAAAAATAAAGACAATCTTAACATAGCCAATGAAAGAATAATTTGTAATTTCCATGTAGAGGATTGTGGGAAATAAGAGCTTATATTCTGAAAAGATCTGTTGTATCATTCCTCCAGTAAGAGATATGCACAATTGTATTTAAGAATAGTTTATTAGGAAGAGATAGAAAACTTTTACTCACTCACTGTAAGTTCTTGTAAAGCCATAGTACTGTACTGCACATAAAGAAATGTCTTTTTAAAAGCAAAAATAAAAAAAGATTCGGAAAAGAAGTTTAAAAGTGAAGAAATAGTAAAATCAGTGATTTGGTGATTTATGGGCTTTATAATGTTCTTGATTTTAACCTTCTTTAAATTCATTCCAAGGAAAGACTCAGCTACTTATAATATTTGGACTTTTTTCTCTGTTATGTAGTTTTATACAATAAGAATGGTTATAATAAATATGTAAATTGAAACCTATCGAGACAACTGCCTATCAAATATTTGGTGAATTTGAACTTAAACCTACTTGCGTGTTAGATGGCTGAATCTGTTTTTAGCCTTGTTAGGAAATTTAATCCTGATATTCAATGTTATTATCAGGATGTGTGGACTTACTAATTTTCTCTAGTTGTTTTGTGTTCTCTTACTTCTATTTGTTTCTCCTTAGTTTTCCTGGTGTAGTATTCCCTTAAGTATTTCATGAAGAGCTGGTTTGGTTTTGGTGAATTATTTTAGCATTGTTTATCTGGGAATTATTTTATTTCTTCTTCCCATTTTAAGGATAATCTTCTTGGTTGTAGCACTCTTGGCTGAAATTGTTTTTCTTTCAGAGTTTTAAATATGTCTTCCCATTCTTTCCTTGCCAGCATTATTTCAGTTGAGAAGTCAGATATTAGTCTAATGGGGTAACCTTTGTAAATAACTTGGCATTTCTCTCTTGCCATTTTTAGAATACTGTCTTTGTCTTTGATTTTTACCAATTTGGCTATGACATATGTTGGAGAGGAACTTCTTATGTTATATCTATTTGATATCCTTTCTATTTCCTGGATTTGGATGTCCACATTCCTCTAAATTTGGAAAGTTTTTAGTTAATATACATGAAAGATATTTTCTGTGCTTTTATCTGTCTCTGTGCCTACTAAGCTGTTTAATGGTGTCTGGGATTCCCCATATGTTGTCCTGATTTTTAATGGTTATTCTTCTATTCTTTTTGGTTTGACTGAATAAAAGTTTTTGTCTTCAAGATTAGAGATTTTTCTGTATAGTCTAATATACTCTTAATACTTTTGAGAGAGGTTTTGATTTCTTGTACCATATTATTATCTCCAGATAATAATATGTTTGATTCTTTTTGAGTGTGTCTATTTTTTTTTTCTTTTTTCTTTTTTTCTTTTTTTTTTTTTTTTTTTGTAGTAGAGGTTTTTGCTACAGGGCGCATGCGCTCCCCAGAAAGAGAGAGAGACAGAGAGACAGAAAGGGAGAAATCACCCCCCAGGGAGGATGGCCACGCCACAGTCCCTTCTCCTCCATTCTCCTCTCGGGATCTTGGGCACGCATGCACACTGCGTGAATTTAAGCCACCAGGTCCAGAGCTCGAATTGCGGTCGACTACATGGGAGTCCAGTGACATAGCCATTACGCAGCCATTACACTAACTGCTGATCCCAGTATGTCTATTTCTTTATAGAAATGTCATGGGAGGATTTTTCTCATCTCCTGGAATTGGTTATCTATTTTCTCTTGCATCACATTCAGTTTTGTTGCAATAAATATGCTAAAATCTTTACTGACATTTCTGTGATCTCCTGTGTTTTATCCATTGCTGGTGAGGAGTTTTTATGTTCCCTTGAGGAGAAGGTATTTCCTGTTTTTTTCCTATTTCTTAAAGGTCTGCTTCGAATTTTATTCATGTGGTTTACTCAATGTTTCCTACTTCTATGGAGTATGTTTCTGTGCCTGTGTGCTCATGCCCTTTCCTATGGTCCGCATTAGCTATGTGCCAGTTTCCCTCCTCTACTGTGAATGGGATGTAGAATCCACAGTAGGAGTCTTGGGTTCAAGTCTTCCAAAGGAAGTTTTTCTTCTCTTACTGCTAGATGGTCGTGGGGAGAGAATTCCTCTAGAGTCTCTAGAGTCTCCTCTAGAGTCTCCTCTCTTCCTGTTTACCCAAATCTTTCTGCTCCCAATGAGGCTGGAAATTGAACTGGCTAGGTATAATTAGAGTTGGTAGACCAATTCACACGGTGCTTGTGCACTGTGGGGACCAGAGAAGTCTCTTCTACACAGCAGGCTGATGAGCTCAGACTAAGCAGCCTGGGCCTCCCTGTTGTTCCTGGGTAGGTGAGAGTCAGAACAATAGCATACATGGGGCAGCAGCTCCTGCCTTATTTCTTCTGTCTCAGAGATCACAGGAACCAGGTATTGGTTCCTGAAGGCTGGAGCAGCCCCTTCTCCCCCATAGCAGGCTGAGCAGGGGTCCCTGAAGAGCTCAAGCTGAGCACCCTGGGCCTCCCTATTACTTCTTCTATCTCTGAGCAGCATTTAAATGTCTATTTTCCTTCCCCCTATTCATATAAGTAGATATAATCTGTAAAAATATTTTTTGCTGAGCCAGCAGGAGGTGTGAAGTTTAGGGCACTGGGTTCCACATGACCAGCTGTGTGGTTCAAGTACTAGATCTGGAGGATTGAAAATCACAGCAGGTATACCCAAAATCCCAAAGAAGAATAGAAAACAAGGGATTCCAGCATGGTCATCCCCTCTAGGGTTGGGAGAGTGATTTCTCACTTTCCCTTTTTTTTTCTCTCTCTCTCAGGTGAATTGCACATGCCCTATAGAAAAAAAAAAAAAAAAAAAAAAAAAAAAAAAACAACTTACATTTTTTTTGCGAATTTTATTGGTAGAAAATTACCTTAAGTCTTTAATTTTTAATTAAAAAGAACAATAAAGAAAAGCAAAGTTCTTGATGTCCAAGATAGTTTCCTATTTTTTTAAGCTTGCGACCTCTCACAACTTCAAAAAACCAAAAGATAAAAATTTATTGAGTTATATTCTATTTCTTTCTATTTTAAAAATATTTGCCTAAGGGACCAGCAGTTAGCATAATGGCTATGTCGCTGGACTCCCACATAGTTGACCGTGGTTCACATCCCGGACCCAGTGGCTTAAAACTCACGCCGGGCGCGTGTGTGTACGTGCTCAAGATCCCAAGAACAGAATGGAGGAGAAGGGATTGTGGCATGGCCATCCCCCCCTGGGGGGTGATTTCT
Source organism: Tupaia tana (assembly GCA_026018925.1). Classification (NCBI taxonomy): domain Eukaryota; kingdom Metazoa; phylum Chordata; class Mammalia; order Scandentia; family Tupaiidae; genus Tupaia; species Tupaia tana. The sequence continues at coordinate 79,516,731 of JAKSZU010000005.1, read as the reverse complement.
CGCTTTCTGTCTCTCTATCTATCTCTGTCTGTCTGGTGAGCGCACATGCCCTATAGCAAAAACCTCTCAAAAAAATTTTTTGCCTAATAAATTTATATATATTAACTTGTGCATTTGTAAGATCATAACCTTACCTGAATTATCTAAGCACATAGTACAAAAAGAAACAATATAATATGTTTGAAAAGAAATTCTTCTTTGATTATAACTGGAAGACAAGAGAGCCTGGAATGAATAGAGAAATTCCTGAGAGAGAATAAATTGCCTATTTCTAGCCAATATCTTTTTCAATTGGTTACCTCAATAGATAACTTTATGTGTGTGTGTGTGTGTGTGTGTGTGTGTGTGTGTGTGTATTTATTTTTTTAATCTTCCCAGACACTTTGCTCAATCTTTGAACCTATCTTTCATTTCTGGTGTAGAAAGCCAATCCAAGGTGCCCCTGGGCCTCTCATCTGCTGTGGGACTGGAGACAGATCACATCCTGGCAGGGCTGGGGCTGGTCTGTGTTGGGAGGTTCAGGTTGGTTGTTCTGGCAGCTACACAGAACAGCTCTGTGACTCTCTCTGGAGAAAGCCTTCTGTTCTCATAAGTGTTAGCATATTAAGCATCTAGCCACATGGAATAGGATGGGGAGGGATCTGGAAAAGAAAATGTGAAGACAAATGGGGATATTTAAAAGCAGAAAAGAAATGTAGTGCTCAGAACAGCATTCTTTAACTTAGTCTAGCTATAAATTTTCTCTCTTGTTGATTTCCTGCCTTGGAAAGAACCCATTAATGGAAAAAAATAAAGCACAGGCTGGAATCTCAAATGCAATTTTTTTTAATAGTAAATCTGGTATTATTCATATCTGTGAACTGTGAAAGGAAGAATGGAAAACCTCATTTTGCCATCTTACTAAAAAGCTTGAACAGACTATTTCAAAGACACAAAAATAAATAGAAAGTCTGGGCGGAAGTTAAGGAAGTGCTTTTCTTGCCTTTGCCTCCTACTTGCTTTACCAGTAGAGCTTGAAGCATTTCTGTCCATCATCATTTTTATCTCCATTTTTTCCCTCCCTAGAATCTAAGTTTCCAGTTAGTTTGGGAATAGGATAAATCTTCATTGCAATTTATTTGAAATCCATCCAGTTGGGTGAGCAATCTGTTCCTTTTCCTCCCTGAGGGGTATAACAGCAGGTCAGCAATGGTCCCCCTCCATGAGGGATGGGTATTCACTAGACTGGATGTGGCTCACTCATATGAATTAATTGGAGGGGAAGAATGGAAGTGCCAGTCTGCAGAAATGAAGTCTTCTCGAGCTGGCCCTTTCTGCAGCTCCCTAGGAGGTCTCCTGGTGTTTCCAAGCAACTTCTCCAGGTATCTGATTCCTTCTTTCCACAGTTCTAAAGGGAAGATCTATTCAGAAAGGACTTTCCCTGGGTGGGCCAGAGACCTTCACAGTCTTCTAAGAGTATCTGCTATCAAAAGTTTATAGACCAGCTTTCTAGTGTACCTGTTAAGAGCCTCTTAGGACCATAAATCTGAATAGTATTAAGGTGGCAGACTCCTGACTCTTCTCTCAACGCCCTAGACTTAGACAGGAGGGATATTGCTTTATACTTAAAATCCCCAAAGGAGTTCTTTCCCAGACAGGAACAAGCTTTTTTAGCCACAGCACCGTCCATTGGACCTGTCTATGCATGAACACACCGCAAAAAGAAAAGAGAAATGATAACTAAAAGAGATCAAAAGAAGGTAGAGAAGATGAGAGGAAAAAAGGAGAGGGAAGGGTGAGTGCAAAAGCAAGACCCATTGCTTTCATTACATGTGTTCCTTGGTCTCATTCCAGAATCTGAAGAGGCTATCTAATGTATTGGGTCATTGGGAAAGTCATGCTTTATTTCTGCACAGAAAAACATAGAAAAATACGTCATGACTTTCCCGATGACCTAATATTAACAAGAAGTAGGAACTTCTCATTATTTTGATAGAGGTAAAAAGACTTCAATATACCTCAACGTACATGTAAGTTTGGTGCACGCAATCTTTTTCCTCCTTAATTTACAAATTTCATATTTAAATGTATTGGAGAAATTTCCTTCTTAAAGGATTCATATCAGAAATTTATTTTTAAAGTAAAAGCTCTTTTTGAGATGAAAACAATCACCTACTTTGTTTAATTAACTTGACATTCCCTGTTACAGGTTAAATGAAAAATGGAATACAAAGTATTACATTTAAGTAGAAACTCAGAAGTTAAAAGAGATAGTCCTATTCATTCTTTTTTTTTTTTTTTAAGAGGTTTTTGCCTTAGGGCACATGCGTTTGCTGGAGAGAGAGACAGAGACAGTAAGAGGGAAAGTAATAAATCACCCCTCAGGGAGAATGGCCATGACGCGATCCCTTCTCCTCCATTCTCCTCTAGGGATTTTGGGCACACGTATCAGACATGATTTTCAAGCTACTGAATCGGGACTAGAACCGCAGTAGGCCCTGTGGGAATCCAGTGATAGAACTGCTATGGCATGTGCTGGTCCCCCTATTCATTCTTTAAAATAGACTGAGGTAGTGGTTAAGGTGCTAGACTCCCACATAGCTAAAACCATGGTTGGAGTCCTGGACCTGAAGGCTTGTTTTCTCACTTTCACTTTCTCAATCTCTCTCTCTCTGGTCAAATTAAAAATAATAATAATAAATAACATTAAATAAATAATTCATTAAAAAATATACTAAAGAGCCAGCAGGTGGTGTAGTACTTAAAGTGGCTGGACTCCTATATAGCTGATCGTGGTTCGAGCCCCAGACCCGAAGTTTTGAAACTCACCCCAGGCGTGTGTGTATGCATGCCTAAAATCCTGAGAGAAGAATGGAGAAGAAAGAAGTATGACATGGCCATCCTCTTGGGGGGTAATTTCTCGCTTTTTTTTTCTCTGTCTTTCTCTGTTTCTCCAATAACTGCACATGCTCTATAACAGAACTCTTTCAGAAAAAAAAAAATAGACTGAGGAAGAAGTATTATACTGACTAACTCAGGGCAACAATACAGTTTGCAAATGGCCAATGTCATGACCAAAACTTGGGTCCTTTGGCACTAATGCAAGTACCTTTAAGCAAAAGGAAAAGGTCATAGCAATGTCTCATTTAATAAGTCATTTGGGAATTAGCTATTTCCATAATGGAGTCCTTATTTTTAAAAAAAATTGAAACTATTTTCAAAAATAGCAGAAAACTGAAGATAAAGCATTGCTTGAAAATCATCTTCTGTTCCTTAGTCTCTTCTTTCATTCTTTTTTCTCTTCTTTTAGGTTTATCTCTCACCACACCACTCTAGTTCTCTCTAGCTATTTCTTTTCCCTCTATTACAATAAATGGCTTAGTGTCATTAATCAGAGAAAACTTCAATGTAATGGAGTTTCTAGGTACCACCCTAAGCAATAATGGCAAAAAAAAAAAAAAAAAAAAGTGTTGTTTTTCAATGTATTGGATTAAGGTTTTATGTCTTCTGTAAAGAACACTTCTTCTCGGTTTATTTTTTTTAGAGGTTTTTGCTATAGGGTGCATGTGCTCGCCAGAAAGACAGAGAGATACAGAGAGACAGAGAGCGAGAAATCACCCCCCAGGGGGATGGCCACGCCGCAATTCCTTCTCCTCCATTCTCCTCTCAGGATCTTGGGCACGCACGCACACACGCCCGGCATGAGTTTAAGCCACTGGGTCCAGGACTCGAACCACAGTCGACTACATGGGAGTTCAGCGACATAGCCATTATGCTAACTGCTGGTCCCAAGAAGACTTCTTTTTGCTGTTCAAATATATGCAATAGATGGTTATAAAGACATAGATACATAATTATGTTTGATCATGAGGCCCTTCCTTCATGGCTTCTTATTGATAGAGTGAGGGGAAGAAGTGGCCCAGGATAACTTTCGTGTGCTATTGGCTCTCTGTGCTCTATCTAAATCTTCTATTTCTTGTGTGTTTGTCCCTGACTGCGTACCAGTTCTGCACTCTCTCACTGTTGTAAACCTCACTATCTTCAGTGCAACCTCCTTCCACTACCCTAAGACTCACATTTGCTTTCATTTCTAATACTATTTTAGTATTCCTAATTTTTCATCTCATGTACAGTGACAAAATATGATTTTTGTTACTTAAGATTATGACTTATGGGGCCAGCAGGTGGCATGGTGGTTAAGGTGTTAGACTCCACATGATTGACCACGGTTGAGTCCCAGACCTGGTGGCTTGAAAATCACACCACACATGTATGAGCACATGCCCAAAATCCCAGGAGCAGGGAATGCAGTGTGGCCATTCCTTCCACCCAGGAAGTGGGGGTTGGAGGGGTAACTTCTCACTTTCCCTCTCACTGTCTCTGTCTCTTTCTGGTGAGTACACCTGCCCTATGGGAAACTCTGAAAGAAAATAAAAAGAATATGACTCATACGAACATACAATTAACATGTACATAACTTATTCAACTCACTAATAAGGGAATTAGTAGATATAAAGTTGCTTAAAAAAACACTGTGAGGGACTATTTATAGGCAATTTGAAAGTACTAATAATTTTAGACCTGAAAAACATGCCAGGCCAAACGAAGAGATAAATGGAGAAGGGATGATAGCATGACCATTCCCTATGCTTTCTCTTCTTCCTCTCTGTCTCTCTTTCACTTACTGGCAAGTGCATGCTCCCTCTAGCCTAAAATAATAATAATAATAATAATAATAATAATAATAATACAGTCATTTTCTATCCTTATTTATAGATTTTAGATCATTTTTCTCAAGAGTGGGGATACAAGTAATCCTGCACTGTTATCATTTCGATCAAGCTCACAAAATTTCTTACAATACTTTAAAAAGTGTCATTAGAACATCTGTCGTTAGTTGAGGTATCTGTGCAACATATGTACTTTTTAACAGAAAAAAAGGAAAACTGTTCTGAAAACATTGGTTAAGAGACACATGCATCATGCCCAGTCACTGGACTCATCAAACTGAAACCCTCAGGAAAAATAATTAAAACGGAAAAGCTAAGTAATCAGGAATCATAGCTGATACAGATCAAGGCAAGCTAGAAGTTGGAAAACTGACTTTAAAATTGGGATCAAGGAGCAGGCAGTGCAGAAAGCAAGAAAGCAAAAGCTTGAGGCTAGAGTAAGCCAGATGTTAATAGCCAAGATCTTAATGAGTCAACTGGCCTCATAGGTCAGGACAAATGAGCAGATAGGTCCAAAGTACTTAGATAGACTGCATCAAGGCAAGGGCACAGTCCCAGGGAGCTTTGATCCCAGATTGCACTTGACACTCCTCCTCTACCCATTCTAGAACTGTTGCTTAACCATGAGGCAGAAAACCCCATCCCATGGTCAAGTGCTGCCCACATGTGTTGACTATTTACCACCTCCATTACTTAGAAATTAGAGATACTTTTTGACAGAAGAAAAAATAAGGATAGAATAGTATTTTCAGGTCAACCAGTGACATGATGGTTAAGGCGGCAGATCCTACGTGGCCAACTGCACAGTTCAACTTTCAAGCCCATTAGTTTAAAAAACATACCTGACACGTGTGTGTGAGTGAGTGTGTGTGTGTGTGTGTGTGTGTGTGCGCGCCTGCTCAAAATACTGAAAGGAGGAAGACATGGAGGAGAGGGATTGTGGTATGACCATTCCCAATGGGAAATGTTTTATCATTTTCCCTTCTCTCTCTCTCTCTGTCTCCCTCCAGTGAGAACATGCACCCTCTCATAAATTAAATAAGGATAAGAATATTATTTAGAGACCTTATGCCCCTCCCTGTCCCATCCGGACATCCGTTCCAGGAAAGGGCCATGCCATGCAGCAGGCCACTTGCAGCTGGAGGCTGGGCAACAGAGATCTATGGCTCATCCCCTCCGCCATTCACCATTGAACTTTCAGTTGTGTTGCTCGGAACTTTGAGAAGACCTTGTGCCCCTCACTACCCCATCCAGACATCCATTCCTGCACAGGAAGACTGAGCTACAAAGAGACTGTGGCTTATCTCCTGCTACACGCGACAATTCTAAGTCTTCAGTGCGTTCTGAAGCATACAGTGCCTTCTATCTTCCTGAATTAAAGCTCAGCAGCTCAGTCTCAGGCCCACCTGTTCTCTGGAAACTGGTAGGTCTTTGAACCATCTAAAACCAGTTACAACAGTGCTGATTGCTGGTGAGCCTCAGGGAAGTGGAGCAGCAGAGAGGAAGCTAGTCACATACACCTGCACACACCTTTGAACGCTCAGAATTAACCAGAAGAACTTAGGAAGGAATGTATAAATCACCAGATGACTAGAAACCACTGCAGAGGCACAAGAAATATGAATGACCAACGCAATCTCTCTCCCCCAACAGAAGTCAGCAATTCCTCATCATCCACAGGCAAAACTTGTGGAAATGTCAGATAAACAATTCAGAACATTTATTGTGACAAAACTAAATGAGATGCAAGAGAAAAGGGACAACAAGCTCGAGAAGATGAGGAAGTCCTTTCAAGATTTGAAAGAAGAAATAGGCACCATAAAAAAAAAAAATGGAATTGTTAGAGAGGAAGACTGTGATACAGGAAATTAAAACCTCCTTGAAAATATTAAAAGCAGAGTAGATCACACAGAAGATTGAATCTCAAATGAAGAAGACAAAATCTCTGACCTAGAAAAAATTATCAAAAAGACTGAGAAAACCAAGAAAAATTAGGATAATATAAGAGATGTACTAGACATCATTAAGTGCCCAAACATATGAATAATTGATATCACAGAAAATAAAGAAAATAATAAGAGCATTGATAATTAATTCTATAAAATCCTGAAAGAAAACTTTCCAAGCCCAGAAAAGCATTCAAATATCCAGACACAAGACATATAAAGGACCCCAAATAGAATTGACCCAAGAAGATCTTTTCCAAGGCATATCATAGCTAGATTGGCCAAAACCACAAAGACAAGATACTAAAATTGGCAAGAGAGAAATTTCAAGTTACATACAAAAGTTATCCCATCAGGTTAACATCAAACCTCTCATTAGAAATAATTCAGGCAAGGAAAGAAGGGAAATAAAGTCAAAGTGCTAAATGAAAATCAATTTCAACCAAGAATATGAGACCCAACAAGATTATCCTTAATATGGAAAGAAAATATAAAAACATTCTCAGATAAACAAAACCTGAACGAATTTACCAACTCTAGACCAGTTCTTCAAGAAGTTTTGAAGGGAGTGCTATGCCAGAAAAACTAAAGTCAGACACAGATATAAGAGAACAAAAAACAACCAGGAAAATGATTCACTTAATGATAGGAACATGTCTGGAAATATTGATAATAACATTGAACATTAATGGATTAGATTATCTGATCAAGAGATACAGACTGGCTGAATGGATAAAAAAAGAAAAAGAAAAAGAAACCCTCTATCTTTTGCCTACAAGAAACACACATTATGGGTAAAGACATACATAGACTAAAAGTGAAGGGCTGGTATCTACCCAAAGGAAAGAAGAATGCTTAATCAGAAAGGCACTTGCCCACAGTGTTTATTGCATCATTTTTCACAATTGCTAAGACATGGAACCAACCCAAATGTCCACAATAGATAAATGGATTGAACAAGTGTGGCACATATACTCTATGGAATAGTATTCAGCCATAAACAACAAGACCCTGGCATTTGATAGAAAGTGGTCAAATGTGGAAGATTTATTGCTGAGTGAAGCAAGTCAGGCTATGAAAGAGATTGTATGTCTCCACTTAATATAGACCAACTGTCCACACTCTATGGTAGAGATTGAAAGACTGGAGGACATAAAAGCAGTGAAAATAGTTATGGACACTGGAGATATTGTGGAAGGAAGGTGGAAGAAGGAAAGAGTACAGGGAAGAAAAACAGTGAGAAAAAATAAAGAGGCAAGATATTTGCAGGACACAGACATGGTTTATTACCTGTTGATGATAACGTGTATAGTATTCTCAACTGGAATTGTCTGAGGTATATTTCATGTTGAGTAAATTCTCTTTAGAAGCCAAATGAAGTATAGTGACCGAATGTTTTAAAAACTAATAATAATAGTATAAATAATAACTTTTAAAAACTAGGTAGAGTTTCTTTTTGGTGGGTAATGAAAATGTCCTAAAATTAGATATTAGTGATGATTGTACAGTTCTCTAAATAAGCTAAAAACCTTTGAATGTTATACTTCAAAAGGAAAAGTTTTGGGGGCCCAGCAGATGGTGTAGCAGTTACATTGCTGGACATCCACATAGCTGACTGCGATTGGAGTCAGGACCGGGCAACTTAGAATTCATGCTGGCTACATGTGTGTGTGTGTGTGTGCCCAAAATCCCAGGAGGAGAATGGAAGAGAAGGAATTCAGCATAGTCATCCCCCTGGGGGTGACTTCTCACTTTCCCTCTCACTGTCTCTATCACTCTCTCTGGTGCTCATGTGCCCTGAGGCTCAAAAAAAAAAAAAAAAAAAAAAAAAAAAAACCTCTGGAAAAAAATAAGTTTTATGGCATATGATTTATATCTCAATAAAATTATTAACAATGTCATTCACAAGCCAGCAGGTGATATGATGGTTAGGCACTGGATTCCCACATGGTCGACCACAGTTGGAATCCTGGACCCAGCAGACTGAAAATCACAACAAACAAATAAATAAATATTTTAAGAATAAAAAAGAATATCATTTAATCTAGAGTCCTAGTTTAATGGCCTATTATCCTCTGAAACTAAATTTCTATAAAAGAGAAAATGGAAATGGGGCTAGATGCCTCCAGAAATATATTTCTGAATCATCTCTAAGTTTTAATTTCTTAGTCCTTTGATACCATTGTCATATCTCCCTATCAATAAAAATATAATCCCCATTTTTGTGTAAACTAGAATCCTAAATCTATTTTGCATACTTAAGTGAAAGTGATTTGAACATTAATCAAGATAGGAAGTTAATGTGAGGAGTAGGTATCTTTTGGAGTGATTACCTATAATATGACTTTTTTTTTTTTTTTTTTTTTTTTTTTTTTTTTCAGAATTGCATCCCCTGTTTCTGACATAAGTGCTGGCCTTGGCAATAATGTTTATACTACATATACACTATCACCTTAACAAAACTGGTTGATCAAGTGTAATACCTGAAACAAACTAGACTAGTCAGTTTCTCTTTTGAGATTTTGGAATTCAGAGTCAGGGATGCAAACTCAGATACTATTAGAGAGTAATTTATTATTATCTAATGGGGTAGCTACTAGTCACATGTGGCCATTTAAATTTTAGTTAAATTAAATTGAAATTAAAAACTCAAATCCCGGGACCAGCAGTTAGCGTAATGGCTATGCCGCTGAACTCCCATGTAGTCGACTGCGGTTTGAGCCCTGGACCCGGTGACTTAAAATTCATGTCGAGGGCATGTGCATGTGTGCTCAAGATCCCAAGAGGAAAATGGAGGAGAAGGGATTGCGGCATGGCCATACCCCCTGGGGGGGGGTGATTTCTCGCTTTCTGTCTCTCTGTCTTTCTGGCGAGCGCACACATCCTATAGCAAAAACCTCTCAAAAATAAATTAATTAATTAAATTAAATTTAAGAAAAAGAAGATGTACTCCCACTGGGCTGACCATCCCATACCTGAAGACTTGCTTTCTCACTTTCTCTCTCTCTCTCTCTTTCTCTCTCTCTCTGTCTCTGTCTGGTGAGAGTGCACGGCCTGCAGACATTTTTTTTAAATAACAATAATAAATTAAATTAAATATTTTTTTTAAAAAAAAAGAATATTTCTTGTATTGTAGAAATTTGTTGAACAGCAGCAATCAGTCACATACTGAGAAAAGTAGAGAAGCTCTGTATCTGGAGCCAAGAAAGAAAGCAGATGTGCAAACAGAAGTGTAATAGACAAAGGAAAAGGGGGGGCAGCCCTGTAGCCTAGTGGTTAAGGGAGCCAGATCCCACAGTTAGCTACAGTTTAAATCTCGGCCCTATGGGCTTGAAAAACCCACTGGGCACATGTGCATGCATGTCCAAAATCCCAACAGGCTAGAGAAATGGAGAAGGGATTACAGTGACCATTCCCACAGGGGGTGCTTTCTCCTCTCCCTCTCTCTCTATCTCTATCTCTGGCAAGCACACGAGTCATCTCGCAATTTAAAGAAAAACGAAAAGGAAGAAAAAAGATAATAGCTGCCTCTATTTACTAGGTATTTGTTTTGACCTCCAGAAATATTCAGTTTTTTTGCCTTTAAACCTCATTGTGTGTCTTCATTCCCACAATAAATTCCCCTTTCTCACTTTAGCTTGTGCACTTACAATTTTTACTTGAAATTCAAAGATGCAAGTTTGAAAATTAGCAGCAGGTTAAGACTAGTTAAATCATGGGGCCAGTAGGTGATGTAGTGGTTAAGGCATAGTTCAAGTCGGGACCTGGAAGTTTGAAACACACTGGGCACATATGCAGGTGTGCCCCAAATCCTGAGAGGAGAATGGAGGAGAAGGGATTATGGAATGGCCATCCTCGCAGGAGGGTGATTTCTTACTTTCTGTCTCTCTGTCTCTCTATCAGGCACAAGTGCCCTAGAGCAAAAATGTCTACAAAGAAACAAACAAAACCCCCGGTTAAACCATTTTAACACCCTACACACACACACACACACACACACACACACACACCTTTCTCATTCACATTGTGACACTGAACTACTTTAATAGTTTTGCTATTTTTCCCTTCCTTTTATCTACAATACAAGGGGTCTTCAAAAAATTCATGGCACATGTGTACTATGAAAAAGCTGTATGGATTTCCATTTTGTTTACTAAAATAAATCTATACTTCAATTCCGTTTTTCCAAACTTTCTGAAGTACCCTGGTATACATATTTTACACTCCTCTGTAGTGAAAATTCCAAAAATGTGTTGTTCAGGAGGTAATAATTTTTAACTTTACATCTCTAAATAATGTATAGTCTAGGCTTATTCAGACAACTTGTATGCACAATTTGGGTAAAAGTTGGGTCAGCTATAGAACTGGTTAGAGCATAGCTTATTTACTTCTTCTATCCAGTGGATTTCTAAATAAACTGTTTCACATGCACCAAGATGTACAATAAACCTCAAGCTTGTGACGTACAATTTATCTCAGGGGAAGAGAACAGAGATCCAGCGTTGTATGACTTAGGAACTGCTTCAGAGAGAGTTCATTTTCACTTAGTACCTTTTCTAAAACTTTTTGGGAGAGAAAGTAGTGAGTGGCCTGTATCTGCTGACATAACTTTCGGACTCACAGGCTTGCAAAGCAAGAATGATCTTGACCTGAGGCAGGCAGAATACCTTTGATCTTCACCAGCCACTGTAGCTGCCTGAGATTATTTTAGCTGCTAACCCAGGGAGAAAGCATGCCTCAAGCTATCTGAACTCCACTACCTGCCATGTGCAATGATCCCTTACAGGGAAGGGGCTGCTGTGAAAAGCAATTAAAGTTTACGGCTGGCAGGGAGAGGAATGTATATCAGAAAAAGAAACACTTCACGACCTGAAATTCTGCCTGCTGCCTAAGGGAGGTGGATAGCCTTCGTTGTGTGCTGAAGTGCTGATGTTTGTGAGTTTAGGAGTAAGATTCAGAAATATAAAAGGATGAAGAATTGGCATTAGGAAGTCATAAGGAGAATTTGAGTAAGGAAGGAGAAAAAAAAAAAAGGAAATATCAGGGCTACATTCTCTGAGATCAATAATCCAGAGAGAAAACTAACAAACTAATTCAGGGTAGAAGTGGCCCAGGAAAGATTTTAAGAAAGAGAAATGTCTCATACAGACTTGAAAGTTGTTTCAGCCCCAGGGTGTTTCAAGTGGTACAGTTGGAGGCAAACTGAACTATAGTGCTGTAAGTCACATGTTAGACTAGGAGTTTGGATTCCCAGGTCAGTCTAAAAATGTTCCAGGCATGTAAGCATGTGCCCGAGATTCTCAGATTGGGGAAGGGGGACAGTGCTGTGACAAGACCCTATAGAGAGAGCTCCTCTCTCTTTCTCTCTCCCCACTCCTTGCATACACTGTCTATCCTATCATGAATAAAACTTAAACTTTCATGTGGATGCTCAATGTAAATATTCATTCAACTTCTCCCTTATGAAATTCTGTCAACATCTGCCCTCCCAAATAACAATGACCATTCTTGTTGGAGAAGATGAACTAACCTGGCTGATTAATGGTAAGTGGACCTAAGACAAATCTCTTAGCAGGAGGGTAGTCTATGTAATTCTCACAATCAATCTTTAATGATTACTGATAAGAGAGTAGCACCCAGGAAACTTTATGAAGCTATTTAAATCTGACATCAAATTCCACTTTTCAATATGATTTTTTGTTTTCTTTATAAAAAACCTATTTATTTTTTCTATGAGAGAGAAAAACAGAGACAGAGAAACGAGCATTCTCCAACTGGGTAACCACACCACAATCCACCCACAGTCTCGGCCAGACAGAATCACAGGTCCACAGGAGAGCACCCAGCATGCTCAGATAGGTTCTAGGACATGAATGCAGGGCCCTTCTCAATCTAGGTCCAGTTGTGTTAACACCGTGCCCTAGAAGCCAATGTGTTTTATGAGCTGATTCTTTGGGGCTACTGAGGATCTTGATCCACGGTTATAGCACAGAAATTGAGAATTCAGAATCCCCAAAACTAAGAGGGCCACAAACTAGCAAGGACCTGGAAATAGTGGGAAGGATTAGACTACCCAAACCATGGGATTAGAGCTTTGGGTCTAGTCTAACTAGAGATCAAGAATCACAAGTGTCTACTTATCTCAATTACATGGAGGTAAAGAAGTTTTGAAAGTTTGAAGTTATATTTACTGTGTGCTGCACTTGCCATTGTTTTGAAATATGCATACGCAATTAGTTCCACCGTACAATTTATTTTGAAAACACAAATTTGTTGCACTATGATTGCTATATTGGGGAGAAATTGAACATAATACAAATTTCTCATATTTGCTTATGCATAATTTTATCCAAGATAAAAACTAGCATGTGGCTAGCAGACGGTGTGAAGGTTGAGGTGCTAGATCCCACATGGCCAGCTTCGTGGTTCGAGTCCTGAACTCAGCCATTTGAAAACCATGATGGGTGTGTGTGTGTGTGTGTGTGCGCCCAAAATCCCAAGAGGAGAGTAGAAATGGGATTGCAACATGGTCATCCCCCATGGGGGTGATTTCTTTCTCCCTCTCTTTGTCTCTCTCTGGTGAGCACATGTGCCCCATAGCAAAAAAAGATCAAGCAAACAAAAAACTAGGGTGAATGCAGAAAACTGCACCCAGCACAGAAACACACAAAATATTCACACACACACACACACACACACACACACACACACACACACACACCTTTATATATTCCCTGAACTGAAGGAACTTAAAATATGTTTTTTTAGAAAAAAATAAAAAGACCAAATAAATCTTGTAAAGAATATTAGAGAAACGATGTAAGAATGTGTGCTGGAATGATTCATTTCAGGAACTTCAGGAGGAAGAGGGCAATTATAAAAACAGCGCATGTGGAAAAGCAGTAAAGAAACAGCATCTTTGCGTGAAAGAATCAGGATGGAAGGAGAGGGCCATTATAAGAAATGAAGGTAGATAAGGAGATCAAAAGCCAGTTGATAGAATTTTTTGCCTTGGTTGAAAGGCAAAAAAATTGAAACATCTTCTCCTCTTTCATTAGTTCATTTTTACATTTTCTCCTGCTCCCAATTCCAATTTCTCTCTCTCTAATTCCACTCACCTTACTCCTTACTCAAAAAAAGAAGAAAGCATCATATACTAGACTCTTCTTTGAACAGTCATTCAATGTTTATTTGTTCATTTGTTTTATTGACCGAGGGTCTATGTGCTCTTCAGAGAGAGTCAGAGAGAGAGAAAGCACTTTAGGGCTTGGTCACACTGTAATTGCTTCTTCACCATTTCTGTTGGGATTTGGGCACATACACACACACACACACACACACACACACACACACACAGTGTATTTTTCTTTTTTTTTTTTTTCAATTTATTTATTTGCATTCATTCTCTGAACATCATTACAGCATACAAAATGAGATTTTCCATCCAAATTACACTATATATTGTCTCAATCAAGCACATCAGCAAACATGTTATTGTCAGCAAATGATCTTCCATTTCTTGTCTTCTGTATGTTTTGCTTTTTCCCCCGATCCTAGATTCTCTATCTCTTACCCTCTGCCATCTCCCACTCTCCTCCCACAATCTCTGGTATCTATGTTTGCTTTCTATACTGTTTTCTCCTCACATTTTATTGTAACGCCAAAGACCCTAATCAATCCAAATACCCTCATAGCAAACACAGGTGATACCCACATTTCCATGAACACAAGTCTTACTTTACGCATCCTATAAAGTAGCACCTAGCTGTGGCTACATATCCTACTGCAGTCATTGAATAGATATATATTTTTTTCTGAAACTTTTTTTTTTGTAACTCAATTTACATTCCTTCCCTAAGCTTCATCACAGCATACAAAATGCAATCTCCCATCCAGTACACACTGCATAGTGATACAATCCTGCACATTACAAAAAATTTTCCATTACTAGTTCCTAGAATTACTTCCACCCCTCTTTCTGACCCTCTGTCCCTTCCCACCCTCCTCTCACACCACCTCTGGTGTCCACAATTGTCCTTCATTCCCTTCCCACCCACGTTGCATTGATCACACAATTTCCTACATAATCTAACTACTTTCAATGGTGAGTTCACTCATTACTACTAAGAAAACCAGTTTTAACTTAAGTCAAAGAAATGCCAAGGAACTTTGCTTAAAGCCAGGAAACAAGTTAGGATTCTGTTCAAATGGAAGGTGCATGAACCTATCAGTCTCATGTACTTTTATCTTCTGTTCTGGTTCAATTTTCCTGATTAAATTCTGGGATATAATATTCAACTCCAGACTTGTCCCTCTGATTAAGTTGGCCACTTGCATAGTTTTTTGACTCTTATTTCCGTGTGTCTGTGTTTAATTTTCTTGATACAGCACACCCTTGAGAACTTCTTGGAGATCTGGTCTGGTGCTGGTAAATTCTTTCAGGTTTTGTTTATCTGAGAATGTTCTTGTCTTTTCTTCCCACCTGAAAGATAATCTTGCCGGGTACAGTATTCTTGGCTGAAATTGCTTCTCTTGTAACACTTTGAATATATTTTCCCATTCTCTCCTCGCTCACATTGTTTCCGATGAGAGATCTGCTGTTAGCCTGATGGGATGTTCTTTGTAGGTAACTTGATGTTTCCCTCTTGCCAATCTTAGTATCTTGTCTTTGTTTGCAGTTTTGGTCAACCTGGCTATAATGTATCTTGGAGAAGATCTTCTTGAGTTGATTCTATTTGGGGTCCTTTGTATTTCCTGGGACTGGATCTTCGAATGCCTCTCTAGGTTTGGAAAGTTTTCTTGCAGGATTTCATGGAATAGATTATCAATGCCCTTATGGGCCTCTTCACCTTCTGGAATGCCAATTATCCGGATATTTGGACGTTTGATGGTATCCAGTACTTCTCGCATATCATTCTCAAATTTTTGGGCCATTTTCTCAGTCTTCGTGGTGGACTTTTCTAAGCCAGCCATTTTCTCTTCTACATCTGAGATTCTATTTTCTGAATGATCTAGTCTGCTTTTAATACTTTCAAGAGAGATTTTGACTTCTTGTATTATAGACTTCACCTCTAGCAGTTCCGTTTGAGTCTTTTGTAAAGTGTGTAATTCCTCTTTTAGATCTTGCAAGAATTTCCTCATCTCCTGGAACTCGGCAACTTCTTTCTCCTATCTCTTTAGCAGTTCATTATCTCTCTTTTCTTCCATCTCTGTTAGCTTCGACATTACAAATGTTCTAAATTCCTTATCAGACATTTCCATGACTTTCACCAAACTGCTTGTGGATGGAGGAGAGTTACTCTTTTCCATTGGAGGAGAGGTATTTTCTCGTTTTCCCATATTTCTCATGATCCGACGGTGATTTCTTGTCATCTGATGAATGGCGTGTTTCTTTCAAATTCTTGAAGTTAAGCCTCAATGTTCAGGAGCAAGCAGAGAGGTGTTCTAGAATCTGTTTGCTGTTCTGTTGTGATCGCTGGTGCAGCAGATTCAGTAGATATTGGGTGGAGAGACAAGAAAAAGGAAAATGAAAAAGAGAGAAACAACAACAAAAAGAGAGAAAAAAGACAAAAAAATAAAAAATTATAATTGCTTTTCTTTTTTTTTTTTAAAGAAAAAAATACTTCCCAGTATCCATGAGGAATCTTCTCAGAGGGCTCAACTCTCCTGCCTGGGAGGAAGGAGCAGAAGGGATTATTAACAAAACAAAAGATGGAGCTGAGAGCCAGAGAGAAACTCTACCTTTAAAAAAATCGTAAAAAGGAAAAATTACCAAAAAAAAATTAGGAGACAGGAGCAGAGAGAGACAGAGAGCTCAGAGACACAGAGACAGAGATAGAAGGCCAGAGGGGCTCCCTACCACACTAGCTCTGCTTGCTGGAGGCTGAATTATGAGTAGAAAATCTTCATTTCTCCTGTTCCCTGAAATATCTACTTCCCAGTATCCATGAGGAATCTTCTCAGAGGGCTCAACTCTCCTGCCACACTAGCTCTGCTTGCTGGAGGCTGAATTATGAGTAGAAAATCTTCATTTCTCCTGTTCCCTGAAATATCTACTTCCCAGTATCCATGAGGAATCTTCTCAGAGCACACAGTGTATTTTTCAAAACACCAAAGGCAGTATTCAGACTATGATGAGCCATTAGGATCCAGCTTACCTTAACCACTGGCCTAGGGGCCAGTCTAGGTCATTCGACATTTACGGATTGAATCTTGTCATCAGATAGATGTGCTGACTCTTATAAAGGAGTCATATTCTAATGGAGCTCCACAGCTGACAGGGCACAGAGGTTCCAAGAGATCTTCAGTCGAATGAATGCTACGGGATTTATGTTTGTTTTAGCAATTCCTGGATTCCCATTATCTTTAATCTGCCAAGCCATAATTGGGATTCAGGAAAGGAATTTAGGTCATGGAAAGAAATTATCATTATAAAATTCATTTTGACTAGATATTTGGGAAGATTATACTTCTTGCAACATGCCTTTGATAAATTACAAGGCTTCTAAAACTCACCTGATACCCTCAGTTTTACCTGTGATTTGATGAGACTTTCTGGTCATTTTAAAGTCCATATAATCCAAAGGGATAAGGAATTGTGAACATCTAGTCCTATTTACTGCTTTGCTGTCACTTTCATAATTATTTCTGGTTTCACGGTCTTCAACGTCTAGGATAATTGTCCGATAATTTTCCCCATTTTTACTGCTACATTTAGAGTTCAATCTGAGTGCACCCCAACCCCCTTCTTCTTTAAGGAATAACAAGAATGTTCATGTCTTGTTTTAACAAGTGGATGATCTGCCCCAACTTCAGAGTCAGAACTTCACACTATAAAAAGGAGACCATTATGTTTAACTTTTTGCCCTGTGAGAAAAGCAGGATATGTCAAGCCTCTACTTAAGGTTTTTCTTTTATCCTTATGAGTCCCTCTCTTGAGCTAATTTCTTTCATAGACTATATAAGCCCCTTAAAGAGCAGTACTGTTCCCTGCCGAACACACTGGCATGCAGTTAATCATTAATTTTGCATGGTCTCCATCTGCTGTCTGCTGGATTGTAGATTGCTTGAAAGACTTCCTCCCATCGGTACAAATGTTGTGGTGTGAGGGTTCATGTTGGATCTTTATCTTACGTATTATCAGCAGTCCAGACAGAGTCGTGGACTCCTGTTAACAAGTCCAAGTTAGAGAGTTCACAAAGCTTAAAGTGACATGAGTACAGTAGTATTTTTTATGGCAAAACAACAGCTGCAGGAGCAGCTCTGTAACACGCCCTGGCGGAGTATGTGCAGATACCAAAAACAGGTGCATCTCAGGACTATCATGCTATGTGCCTTAAAAAAAAAAAAAAAAAAAAAAAAAAAAAAAAAAAAAAACCTATGCTCATTCTTCATCTGACCAAGGTGTGTTTGAAATGGGTTTGAGATCCATAAAGGAATTTGGAAACATGGTAAACTGAAATATTAAGACTTTACAAAAGTAAAAAAGAAAAAAGTCAAACTTAAAATCATAAGAGATGACTTTTATTTTGCGGCTGGTGAGTAGACTACTACCCTAAGAAAATCCAAGGAAGTAGCCATCTGCATAATGAAGATTAGTTTTAAATGGCAAGTGCATGAATTATATCATCTTTCTTCTTTTCTATAGACTTGATCTGGGATTCCAGCATCGTACCACTTAGGGAAAAGTTGAAATTAGACTTTGCATGGCTGGAGGAGAGGCAGATTTGAATGTGATCCTGTTCAAATAACCCTTTTCAGCCTAGCCCTAGGGTACTACCTGAAGACTGGAAAGACTGAGCCTCTGAGCCTCCAAGCCCCCGGCACAGAGGCAACACCACCTATGGCCATGCTGCCAAGAAGTCTTGAGAGGGAGTGCCCAAGAAATGTCAGTGCTGTGTGGCTATTCCAACTGTAAAGGAACTAGCGCAAGTTTACTTGAACATTAACACTGCAGTCATACAGAAGGGGGAAAGCAACGTGTGTTGTTTCCAGACATAATTGAGATTGAACTCCAACCAATTCAGAAACAAGCGTTACTTTCCGCAGCCCTAGAGAAGCCAGCTTCCCTCTGCCAGAAGGGAAGTATTGCAATCACCATGAACACAAAGCTCTCTGTATGCAGCCTGCAGAGAGGCAGCCCTGTCATTCGGGCTGGCCATTCATCTTTGTGTCCTTATGGCAGAGGTAGTGGGAGAAGGAGTCTGCCCCCCCTAAAACATGAGTGGTGCTTCTGGGATCTGCAGGATCTCCAAAACCATCTGTGTTTAAGGCATTGCTGACACAGGAAAGGGCCCAAAGATCACTTTCAACCTGCTGCCTAGTCATCAATAATAATGCTTGGGCTTACCAAGAGCTCAGAGCATTTACCTGCCTTACACAGAAACTCACTTTTCCCCAGGATTCACAGTGAGGTCAGCAGTGACCCATTGAAGAAATCAGGAACAACCTTCAGAGACATGATTCAGTCCCACCAGCACCCGTGACATGTGAGCGCTCTCTTGTCACAGTTAGAAGAAACAGCCTAGATTTGGAGACTGAGAATACTCAAGTTACATAAAGGTTGAACAAAAATAACAATCCTGCTGCTGCTTTTTTATTATAGAAGTTTCACATTTCCTCCCTTGCAACTAAACTCCTGAGATGTGGGAGTGACCGAATTGCTGACTCACTGGCTTCTGCACCTCGTGAGTTTCTGTCTTCAGTGGAGAGCCAGCTCTTTGATATGGGATTGAATAAGAAACAACAAATGAATGTTGTAGTTTATAGAAATAACTTTGTGAAGCATACTGGAAATATTATTGAAACTACTGTCAATGGCATAGTTCATAGTTTTTTTGTTGTTGTTTTTGTTTTGTTAAAGAAAATAGTAAAGTTTCAAGTAAAGGATTAAAATGTTTTGGTTATGTTAATATTATTAGGATCTTCCTTCCCTACCCCAATTCCATTGGGAAATAGAAGGTCTGAAGGTTTATTTTTGAACATAGCTATCAACAACATAATAATTGCAACTTTGAGTGATCTGAATGTATTTAGCTAAAGTATATAAATACTGATCAAACATTTAAAAATAGAGATAAAGGTAGTTTGCAATAGAAGTGTATTCCTCTGACAGAACAGATGCAACAAGATCTGGTTAGAAATGGACATGAGGCATTGAATCTTCCTCAGTTTACCTGGGGGGGGGGGGCAGTCAACTTTCAAAGGGATGCAAAGTCAAAAGAGTATCAGTACCATAGTATCAAAGAACATGGACTTTTCCACCAGACTGATTTGCATTCAAGCCTGGCTTTGTCATCAGGAACGTTTAATGCATTGCCTAAGCTCTCTAAGTCTTATTTCTTACATTTTAAATTGTATGTGAGCACATTGCATTGACTAAATGAATCAGCAGACACCTGCAAAGTATAATCTGTTGTTAGGTATAAGCAAGCATCTTAAAACCAGAAAGATGAAGCAGACACAAGCATATTTATGCTCAGAAACAGGTCAACAATTAAGAACTGAAGAGTCGAGGATCTATAGTGACAAAGAACAAGGTCTCAATTTCAAGAAACCAGAAGAGTACAGAAATAGCTAGAGACCAAGGAGTAGGCTTAGTGATTAAGGCATACGACAATGCAAAATTCTGGAGATGAAGTAGAGGAAAGCCATCAAACCTGAGGCCAGAATGCCATATGCTATACCAAGCAAATGTTGCATCATCTCTATCTCAACAGGGCAGAAAGTAATTTGAAGTGAGAATTGAAGCAGGCTTACATAGGGTGTGTAATCAGTGAGACAAAAAAAAAGAACAAAAGCATCCAGATAAAGGGTAAAGACCAGGAGCAGTACCTTGTGGGACACATTAGTCATCAAAATAACTTAGATAAAGAATAAAGCACCAGCACACAATAGAAAATTAGGTTCCAAAAATAGTAGTGTTGCAGCTGTACTGCCATAAGTGCACGTAGTGGCCTTGCCGATTCAAGTCATCTCAAGAAGAAGCCATCTATACATCCACTTGCAGAGAAGAGCCCTAGAAGGGAAGACCTAGAAAATTTCTGGTGTACAGTCAACATTTTCTTTTCCTTTTTTCTTTTTTAGAGAGGTTTTTGCTATAGGTGTGTGCTCACCAGAGACACAGAGAGACAAAGAGACAGAGAGAAATCACCTCCCCAGGGAAATGACCATGCCACAGTCCCTTCTCCAGTCTCCTCTAGGGATTCTTGGGCATGCACACACATGTGCCAACGTGAGTTTTAAGCTACCAGGTCCAGGACTTGAACCACAGCTGACTATGTGAGAATCCAGTGATATAATCATTATGCCATCTGCTTATCCCAACATTATCAAGACTCATACTTTGGAGCTGGCCACATAGCCTAGTGGATAATGGAGCCAGAACTACAGTTCAAACCCCACCCCTTGTTGTTTGGAAAACATGTCAAGTACATGTGTGTCCAAAATTCCAACATGATGGAGAAATGCAAGAAAACTGATTGCAGTGTGACCGTGCCCAATTGTGGGGTGCTTCTTCCTCTTTTTCTGTCTCCCTCTCTCTCTCTCTGAGTGTATGTCCCTCTGCCAATTGGAAAAAAAACATAGATGATTACTTCCTAGGTATATTCTATAATACTGTAAAGATATATATCAGCCGTGACTCACTTTCTAGGTGATGCCATCCAGTCTTAGGGCTTTATATTAGTTTCTATTGCTGCTGTGACTCACTATCAAAAATTTGTGGGCTTAAATCAACCTAAGTTATTATCTCACAGTTCTGGGGATGGGAAGACTCGCTAGAGAAAATCAAGGTGTCAGCGAGACTATGCTCCTTCTGGAAGCTCAGAGGAGAACCTGAATCTTTGTCTTTCCTTTCTTCCAGAGGCTGCTACATTCCTTGGTTCTTGGTTCCTTCCTTGAACTTCAGAACAAACGGTGAAGCAACTTCAAGTCCCCATCTAACTCTGTTTCTTCCTTTCCTCCATCATCCTTCTCTCTCTTGTTCCTGCCCTCCCCTGTGCCTCCAGCTCTCCTGCCTCCCTCTTAGAAAGACCCTTGGGCCTACATTATACCCATTGGGGTAATTTTGGACAACAGTTCCATGTCAGTATCCTTGACACAATCACATTGGCCAAGTGCCTCTTGCCATTTAAGTAACATAGGCACTGATTTGAGAGGGGATTAAGTGGATTGTCTTGGAATGATTTGTCTTCTGCCTGTCACAATTTTAAATATCATACATTGTGACAATTCTCAGAGTTATATCTTAGGCTTGGACCTCACCCTTAAACTTCAGATTCAGTCATACAATAACTTATTTCGCATTGCTACCTACATTTCTCTTATAATAAGCATCTCAAGCTCAGTATGTCCAAAACCAATTGAGTTATACTCATTCTTACTTGCAACAAAATCCACCCTTCCAGAGGCCAGCAGGTGGCACAGTGGTTAAGGGTGCTGACTCTCACATGGCCAACTGCAGTTTGAGTCCCGGACCTGGCAGCTTACTTTCTTACTTTCTTCCCACCCCCAGCCCTCTTGCTTTTGCTGTGTCCCTCACTGGCCAAATTAAAATAAGTAAATAAATAAATAAAAGTTAAATAAAATAATTCTTTGGCTATTTTTTTTTTTGAGAGGTTTTTGCTATAGGCCACATGTACTCACCAGAAAGATAGAGAGAGACAGAGAGACAGAAAATGAGACATCATCCCGCAGGGGGGATGGCCACACTGCAATCCCTTCTCTTCCATTCTCCTCTCGGAATCCTGGGCACGCACGCACACGCGCCCAGTGTGAGTTTAAGCTACCGGGTCCAGGACTCGAACAACAGTCGACTACATGGGAGTCCAGCGACATAGCCATTACGCTAACTGCTGGTCCCAAATAAAATAATTCTTAAAAAAAAAATAAATAAATAAAAGTCTGTCCTTCTAGCAGCTTTCTATTTCTAAACGCATGGCTAGTACTTGCTGCTCTGGCCAAAAACTTGAAATCATTCTTGACTCCTCTTTTTTTTTTTTTTTCACATTCTACAACCAATGAGCGTCTTCATTATCTCTACATGTCCTAATGAAGGCTTGTATATAAATATCCATAGTAGCTTTATTTGTAAATAGCCTCAAACTGAAAATAACTCAAATGTCCATCAATGCATGAATAGATAAACAGTGTGGTATATCAGTATAATGGAATACAATTCTTCAATTTAAAAAAAATACTATTCATACACATAACAACACAGACAAATCTTAAAATAATTATTTTGAGGGAAGGAAGACAAATGTAAACGAGTTTATAATGTGTCCATTTATATTAAACTTCAAAGAATTCAAATTCATCTACAGTGACAGTAAGTGTATCAGCCGTTGCCTGAATATGAGGTTGGGGTGATGGGAGAAGCAGAAGGAAGGGACTACAAAGAGGCATGGGAAAACTTTTGGGAGCAACAAACACATTCACTCTCTTGATTATGATGGTGGTTTCACTGGCACATACGTACATATTAAAACTTAATTACATACATTTTAGATGTGCAAATTTTAATGTGTCATTTGTAGCTAAATAAAACTATTAAACACATAAACTTATCATTACTAAGAAGATAAATATTTTTATTAAATATGAGTTTATCTTCTGATATATAAAAGATATTAAAAGTGATTCCAGGGTCCATTAGGTAGCATGATTAAGATGCTGGACTCTCACATAGCCAACTGGAGTTTGAGTCCTGGGGAAAAACAAACCAACCAACCAACAGAAAATGATTCCAAATTCAAATAGCCACTGTTGAGAATAAACACTGATATTTTGTCAATAATAAAACATCACTAAGGGCCAACAGGTGGCATAATGGGTAAGAGTGCTCAAACCTTGAGCCACAGTTTGAGTACCGGATGTGGCAGCTTGCTTTCTCACATTCCCTCTCTCTCTCTCTCTCTCTCTCTCTCTCTCTCTCTGTCCCTCTCTGGTTAAATTCAAATAAATAAATAAAATAAATAAAGTTAAATAAAATAATCCTTAAAAAAATAAAGCATCACTAAAACTGCTGAAGTTGTCACAAATTCAAATTTGTTGCTCCATTATTCATTTGTTGTTTAAAAATTTATTTCCATTACAATGAAAAGAAAATATAAGAAAAAAACAGACTTTTAAAGTTCTGAGTGAGAAATTTTTTTTTAAGTTTTTGGCATGGAGCACAGGCATTTGCTAGAGAGCGAAAGTGAGAAATGACCACGGGGGGGGGGCGGGGGGGGGGAGGAAGGCCACGCCACAATCCCTTCCCCTCCATTCTCCTCCAGGGAATTGGGGTGTGCATCACATGTGCCTGTCATGACTTTCAAGCCTCCAGATCCAAGACTTAAACTGCAGCCAGCTGTGTGCGAGTCTAACGCCTTAACCCCCACATCACCTGCTGGCCCCAAGAAAACTATTCTTTAAAGTTATCATTTTAATATTTAGAAAAGTAATTAATATACTTCACTTTCCTGAAAATTGACAGAAGAAACAATCTGACAAAAAAAAAATAGAAATGGCAAATCTCTAGTTACAAAACATCTAGAAATTCTGGCTGACATATCACCAGCCACCTTAAAATCACAAGGCAAGTTGGTGCGGGAAAAATCAAAAACAAAGAAACAGATTTTTTACATACTAAAAATGACAGAATGCAAAACCAAAGCAGTAAGCATTCAAATTGAAATTGCAGCTGCTTCCATGGGGTTATGTTTTTTGGTCTCAGTTACAAAGATTCTAAATTCTAATGTCTACTTTATGGACAGCAACTGTGGCCTAGACCTACAAGGAACAAAAGACCTTATTAGAACCCATACAGTCTCAGGGCACTCAAAGAACTTCAATCCCAGTAACAATTAAGAAACAATCCACTCAATAACACAAGAAGATAAGAAGCCATGTCTATCTCAGTCTAGACTCAGGAACAAAATTAATCTTCCCTGAAATTCATCATGATGGGGTAACAATTCCAATGAGTTCTTGATTTGAAAATATAATGTGGATTTTTGAGAGAAAGGAAGATGTCCCACTGATCACTGGGCCTCCAGCATACAAAACCCGCGTGGTAGGAAGACCCCCTTCAAGTCTCCTGTCTCTGTATCAGTCTTTGTCTCTCTATACCTCTGTCTCTGTCCTCTCTCTCTCTGTCTTTTTTTTTAATTTTTGCTTTTTAGAATTTTTTAAGGTGACACGTTTTACAGGGCCCTTTGGCCCCTCCTAGGCCTTTATCTTGTTAATAATCCCCTCTCCTCCTCCCAGAACAGCCCTTCTTCAAGAGACAGACAGCTCCATGGCTCCTGCGATCTAGCCATTTTTCAAGTGCGCCACGCGGTTTTCTAATTTTTGAATTTTATTGAAATTTTTTGAATATTAATTTTTCTTTTTTAGATTTATTTAAAAGTTTTTCTCTTCTTTTTCTCTGTTTCTTGTCTGGTTTTTTGCTATTGTTGGTATTGTTTCCCTCTCTCTGCTTCCTTTTCTGCACACTGCTCTACCCTCAGATTGAACTTCCAAGTTTGGGAAGAACCCGACCATCCACCAGATGACTAGAAATCGCTGCAGGACCACAAGAAATATGGGGAAGCAGGAAAATACCTCTCCCACAAGGGAAACGGATAGCTCCTCTTCATCCACACACAGTTCAATGGAAATCATGGAAATGTCTGATAAAGAATTCAGAACATTCACAATGGCAAAGCTAACAGAGATGGAAGAGAAGAGAGACAAGGAACTGCTGAAGAGGAAGGAGAAAGGAGTTAAAGAGTTCCGGGAGGTGAGGAAACTCGTGCAAGATATAAAAGAGGAATTTCACACTTTATAAAAGAATCAGATGGAACTGTTAGCGATGAAGGCTATAATACAAGAAGTCAAAATCTCCCTTGAAAGTATCAAAAGCAGACTAGCTCATACAGAAATTAGAATCTCAAATGTAGAAGAGAAAATTGCTGGCCTAGAAATATCCACCATGAAGACTGAGAAAAAGGCCCCAAAATTTAAGAATAATATGAGAGAAGTACTAGATACAATTAAACGTCCAAACATCTGGTTAATAGGCATCCCAGAGGGTGAAGAGACTCATAAGGGCATTGATAATCTATTCCATGAAATCCTGCAAGAAAACTTTCCAAACCTGGAGAGGCACTCAAAGATTCAGTCCCAAGAAATACAGAGGACCCCAAATAGAATCAACCCAAGAAGATCTTCTCCAAGACACATTATAGCCAGATTGACCAAAACTACAGACAAAGACAAGATACTAAGACTGGCAAGAGAAAAAAGGCAAGTTACCTACAAAGGGTATCCCATCAGACTAACGGCAGACCTCTCATCGGAAACAATGCGAGCGAGGAGAGAATGGGAAAATATATTCAAAGAATTAAGGGAAAAGCAATTTCAACCGAGAATTCTGTACCCAGCAAGGTTATCGTTCATTTGGGAAGAAAAGACACGAACTTTCCCAGATAAACAAAACCTGAAAGAATTTACCAGCACCAGACCAGATCTCCAAGAAGTTCTTAAGGGAGTGCTATGTCAGTAAAATTAAATGCAGACACACAGAAATAAGAGTTCAAAAACTAAGAAAATGGGCAACTTAATTGTAGGGACAATGTTTGGAGATGAATATTATATCTCAGAATTCAATCTGGAAGATCGAACCTTAACAGAAGAAAGATTAAGTACATGAGACTTAACCAATGAAACAACATTCTGTGACTTGACTGAATTATTGCTGCTTTTCTCCTAAGCTTTGTTTTCCGGTTTTAAAGGATTTTTGTCCTTGAGCTGTTGATAGGTGCATGTACCTACTATTTGAACAGAATACTAACCTGTTTCTAGGCTTTAAGTTTCAAGGAAATATCATTACCAGTTCAAAACTACTCTTCTTGAAATTACCTGCTGAAAGTAGTTAGATTACTTATGATATAGTGTGATCAACAAAATGTTGGGGAAAAAGGAATGGAAGACAACTGTATATAGCAGAGATAGTGTAAGAAGTGAGTGGGAAAGGGCAGAGGGTCAAACATGGGGTAAAAAACATATATATACGTATACATATTTATGAAAGTAGAAATGGAATATTATTGATGATAACATGCATGATTAAGCCACTATGCAGTTTATTCTAGATGGGAAACCACATTTAGTACGTTGTGATGATGCTCAGGGAATGAATGTTAAGTTATTTTAAAAAAAGTTGCAGGAGAAAAAAAAACGGTAAAACTGTTCATATCGAAATTTTTTTAAAAATGCATATTTGATGACTGCAGTAAGCTATATAGCCCCAACTGGGTACTACTTTATAATATGTTCATTCTACTCACTGGGGTTTATGCCTAAAGTCAGACTTGGGTTCATGTATAGGTATATATCAGCTGTGCTAGCTATTGGATATATTTAGACTAATTAAGCTCATTAGCAAATCAATTATATGGGGGGGGGGAGGCATAGAAAGCAACCATGGATACCAGAGACAATGTGGGAGGAGGGTGGGACATGGCAGAGGGTGAGGGATAAGGAATCAAGGATGGCAAAACAAAAAACAAAGTATACAAGACATAAGAATTGGAAAATTATTTGCTGAAAACATGCATGTTGATGTGCTTGATTGAGCCAATACACCGTGTATTTTGGATGGAAAATTCATTTGTATGCTGTAATGATGTATAGTGAATTAATGTAAAAAATAAATAAATTTAAAGAGAAAAAAAATTATAATGTGCATATGGTACGAAAAACCCGAAATACAAAATTAACTTTGAAAATTAACACAGAGGGGCAGTGGGTAGTGTGCTGGTTGGGGATCCCAGATAGCCAGCTGTGCTGTTTGAGTCCCAGACATGGTGGCTTGACAAACATGTCAGGTGCATGAGCATGTGTGCCCACAGTCCCAAAGAGAGGGAGAAGGAGAAGGGATTACAGCATGATTATCCTCATGGAAGGGCCCTTTCTCACTTTCTCTCGCTCTGTGTGTGTGTGTGTGTGTGTGTGTGCGTGTGTGTGTGTGTGCATGTGTATGTGTGTCTCTGGTGAGTGTATGCAGTTACTTGGCAGTTTTTAAAAATATATTTTATTAGATTGCATTATTGTACATCTCTGTACAGCACACAATACGGTCCATGTAACACATGACACTCACATCAAGGATATACATTATGTTCAACAGAGAAATTTATTTTTTTCTGTTAAGTGTTTCATCCTTCTGCTCCTCCCACACTCTCACTATCATCTACTCCTCTCCCTCATAGTCTTTGATATCTACACTTAGCCTCCCTGCTATCATATCTTCAGGTCTATTTCTTCCATAAAGAGCAGACATTTGGTACACCTTGAGTGGGAATAAACAATATGTGTTTTAGAGTCTGGCTTATTTCACTTAGCATTAAGTCTTCCATATTTGTCCACTTTGAATCAAATGATAGTCAATGGTATTTCCTTTTTTTTCTTTTTTTTTTTTTTTTTTTGAGAGGTTTTTGCTACAGGGCGTGCACTCTCACCAGAAAGACAGAGTGACAGAAAGACAGAAAGCAAGAAATCACCCCCTAGGAAGGATGGCCATGCCGCAATCCCTTCTCCTCCATTCAGCTTGGGATCTTGGGCATGCACACACATGCTCCCAGCGTGAGTTTAAGCCACCAGGTCCAGGACTCAAACTGTGGTTGATCACATAGGAGCTCAGCGACAGCCATTATGCTAACTGCTGGTCCCATGTCAATGGTATTTTCAAAACAAAACAATAGAGGTAAAGTCAGAGAGGCAATACCTAAAGAGATGGAATTAGAATTTCTCAGAATTTATGGAAAATGTGAATAATCAATTTCCAAAATCATGTTTGAGTCCAAGCAGAATAAGTATTTTTAAAAAGTCCATCCCAGGCATACTGTAGTAAAATTGCTCAAGAACCAAGGCAAGTAGAGCAACCAGAGAGAGAAAGACAAATGATTACCCAGAAACAACAATCCAGATCCCAAAGATAAGGGCAAAAGTATAAAACTCTTCAAATGCTAGTGCAAAATAAATCATAATAAAAGACAATGATGTTGCACACAATGGGAATCTTTGAAGAATGAGATAATCTAGTTGAGTAAACATCACAGGTAACAAATGTATCCCTTTAAATATTGCAATAGTTTACATTTTGGCTAAATTATCAATGAACTCCTTGGACCATGTCTTGAGTCCGGTTTCAAAGCATAGTAGATACAATGTAACTCTTTCTTGCATTCTCAAGTACCATAATTACAGTCTTACAAACATTTGTAAGGGAGGTTTTGGTTTGAGATAACGAACAATACACACTTATTTTCTCAAAATCCCAATTAAATATCAGTAATGATGTATAAAAATGAGATATATTTATAATAGCACTCAGTGGGGGAAGAAATCCCTTCAGGATACCGGAGGTATGACTAATTACCAGAAGAAAGAAAACATATTGGAATCTTATTTCTAGTTGGCTAAAGTGGAGGCGCCTTCATTGGGGGACGGGGGAAACTCAGAAAGCTTTTTTCCTGGCGGTAAGCACAGGTGTGGCAGCTTTAGAAAACAGGAATGGGAGGCAATGCAGCAATCAAACGTTTGATAAAAGGTCCGTATATAAACAGTTGAGCTAAATCCCCTACCTACTTCCCTTCCCGTACAGAAACATAGTGGCAGCAGCGTTTGCACTGGTACAAAACTGGAAATGAGTTTACTGAAGAAATGGTACCGGTGTCCTTGGGACCGCTAGTACAAGGTCATTCTCCAGCAGGTTAGCTCACCTGATCTGACATTTAGGACAGGGAAGCTCTGTATCGCTGCTTTCTCTCCAACAGCATATCAATGAACACTGAGGGACAACACCATCAGAAGAAAAGTCAATCTACTGAAATAATGAATATGAAGAAAGCGAATTACCTTAGTGATATGGTAAAAGTGTGTTTCAGCTCTTAATAAGGGGAGAACAATTACAGGCTCCAGGAAAAGGAGGAAAACAGTTGAAACAAGAAAATCATGTTATATACAAGGCAAACTACTGTGAAATGATTCCAAGCATCTAATGAAGTATCAGAGAAGAAAATCCATGTGGCATGAGCTTTAATTTTCCTTTGAATGGCACAATGTTGTGACACTCTTATTTTTTTTCCTTATCTGACTATTAGTACAATAATAAATGCTTACTGCTTTTCAATTCTAAAAATAAACGTGTAGCCAAACACAAAAAACTAATGCATATTGAGCAGGACACAAAATTTATAAACTTTGGCAACGTAGAAAGAAACATCTGAGTCCCAGCCTCTGTGGTTCAGTCAGTAGTATGCCAGAATGTGGAGCTGGAAGCCACATTTGGACTGCAGTTTGAGTCCCTGGCCTCGCTGGCCTGAAAGCACACTGGGTGTCGTGGTCAGCTAGAAAACTAGAAGAGACACTGTCTCTTCCTCTCTCTCTTTCACTCTCTCTCTCTCTCACATGAAAAAACAGAGCTGAGAGATATAAGATCTAGAAAACACAAGATAAAATGGAAGAAATAAAATATGCAAATTGGCTGTAGTTGATAGATTGAGAAGTAGACATTTAAGACATTATATTAACTTATAAAAAAAATTAAAGAAATTAAATGAACAAGGAGACCAGCAGGTGGCATGGTGGCTAAGGCACTGGACACTCCCACATGGCCAATCACGGTTTGAGTCCTGGACCTGGTAGCTTGCTTTCTCAATTTCTTCCTCTCTCTCTCTCTGTCTCGCTCTGGTCAAGTTAAAATAAGTACATGAATATATATATTTTTTAAAAGAAGAATTAAATAAACAAAATGTATTATATAACAAAAATGTAATACAAGTGAAAAGGTAAGAGAAATTTTAATCAGCTACATTATTTTGATCTCATGAACAAAATTAATTAAATGCTATCTAAAACTGACACATCAAGAAATAGGGCATGAATAAGCATATTATTAAAGATACAAAGATAGTTTATTTTGATGATATCAATTCAGATACTCTGAGAAAGTTTATTTGGATGAGATCAATTCAGATACTCTGAGTAAAACAAACGTGTCTCTAATGTATGTCTTAGCCAAAAACTATCTTTTTCTTTTATTTTTATGTTTTTTTAATAGGGCATATGTGTTCACTACAGAAAGAAAGACAGAGAAAGTCAGAAACTACAGGGAGGATGGTCATGCCACAATCCCTTTTCTACTCTCCTCCTGGGATTTTGGGCATGCATGCAGACATGCCAGTCATGATTTTCAAGCCACTGGGTCCAGGATTCAAACCACGGTCAGCCATATGGGAGTCCACAGTCTTAACTACAATGCCACCTGCTGGCTCCCAAAAACTACTTTCTAATGACAAATTTAAATAAATTTTGGTATCCCAGTTCATTTTTATATCCCTTAATCTACAATTATTCTCTTAATTCTACTATATAGAAAGCACATTTTAAACAAACATTTTTATTTCTTAGTTAAGACATTAAAATTTATGTTCAATGATTCTGATTTAATTCCTCATATTATAGTGCATCAAAATTAGAACCAAATTCTTGGGACCAGCAGTTAGCGTAATGGCTATGTCGCTGGACTCCCACGTAGTCGACCGCGGTTCGAGTCCCGGACCCGGCGGCTTAAACTCACGCCGGGCGCGTGTGCGTGCGTGCCCAAGATCCCGAGAGGAGAATGGAGGAGAAGGGATTGCGGCGTGGCCATCCCCCCTGGGGGGTGATTTCCTGCTTTCTATCTCTCTGTCTCTCTCTGTCTGTCTGGCGAGCGCACGCGCCCTATAGCAAAAACCTCTCCAAAAAAAGAAAAAAAAAAAAAAAAATTAGAACCAAATTCTGTCTTGATAAAACCCCTATGTTAATATTCTCTCTCAATTGTTTGCCTAGCCCTTTGAGTATGGCCAAAAGTATAAAGTTTCGGGAACCAGCAGTTAGCGTAATGGCTATGTCGCTGGACTCCCACGTAGTCGACCGTGGTTCGCGTCTCGGACCCGGTGGCTTACAACTCACGCCGGGCGCGTGTGCGTGCGTGCCCAAGATCCCGAGAGGAGAATGGAGGAGAAGGGATTGCGGCGTGACCATCCCCCCTGGGGGGTGATTTCTCGCTTTCTGTCTCTATGTCTCTCTCTGTCTGTCTGGCGAGCGCACGCGCCCTATAGCGAAAAACCTCTCCAAAAAAAAAAAAAAAAAAAAGTATAAAGTTTCTATATCTGAAGTCATGATAAACCCCATATATTTGAGAAATTAAACCATGGAATTAGCAGGATTAACCAAGAAAAAATGTGTTGCATGCTAGAGAATCTAGAGGTAACAGTTGTGAAGCACTTAAAGGTTTTTGTTTGTGCATGCATTTGTACAGTTTGCAATCTAAATTACTAAAATAGAAAAAGAAAAGGTTCTTTTTTGTAAATGTTAGTCTATAATTGGTATGCAGCAAAGTGAGACTAAGATGTGTTTATCTGGGGCCAGCAGATGGTGTAGTGTTTAAGGCGCTGGTTCTCACCTAGCTGACTGCAATTCATATCCCAGACCTGACCATATGAAAATCATGCTGGGTGCATGTGCCTGCATGACCAAGATCCTAGGAGGAAAATGGAGGAAAAGGGAATATGGCCTGGCCATCCCTCCAGTTGGGTGATTTCTCATTTTCTTCCTTCTTCCAACTCTTTCTCTCTCTGGCAAGAGCACACACCCTATGACAAAAACCTTAAAAAGAAATATGTGTTTACTTACTGTAGATTAAAATGCTATATATCATATCACATGAGTGTCAATTATGAAAATTCTTAGGAAGTTTTAAAATGTTGTAAATACTTAAATAGTTATACCAAATCAATAAAAAAAAAAACTTAAATTTTTCTATTTCAGGGCTGGCAGGTGGTGTGGTGGTTGGGAGCATTGGACTCCCACATGACCACCTCTCGTTTGAGTATCAGACCTGGTGACTTGCTTTCTCACTTTCTCTCTCTCTCTCTTATTCTGTCCCTCTCTGGTCAAATTTTAAAATAATAATAAGTAAATAAAGTTAAATAAAATATATATTTTTTAATTTTCATTTCAATTTTTCATTCCAATTTTTTATTTTATATAGGAACTTCTAAAACAAAAACTATATAAAGTTTCCTGGATTCAAACTCATGTAATCTGTTGAATTATTCCTTTGTTCCAGGTATAGTAATATTTTCTATTTCTTCTCTTATCTCTCTGGCCTCTTGATGTTGGCACATCTCAGGGCTCATCTTTTAGACTTTCTTCTATTTTCTTTTTTTTTTTTAAGAGAAATATTTGCTACAGGAAGCATGTGCACACCAGAGAGACAGAAAGCAAGAAACCGCCCCCCCCACCCCCACCCCTTGGAGGGGATGGCCAGGCCACAATCCCTTTTTCTCCATTCTCCTCTCAGGATCTTGGCAAACACGCACATACACCCAGTGTAAGTTTTAAGTCACCAGGTCCAGGACTTGAACCACAATCGACTAAATCGGAGTTCAACAATGTAACCATTACACCATCTGCTGGTCCCATCATTCTATTTTCTAGGTACATTTACTCCTGTAGTGATTCATCCAAATTGTAGCCTTAAATTCTGTCGATACATGGGTAACTACTGAATTATCTCTAGCACAGGACCTTTCCCTGAACTTAGAGATCCAATGTCTACTAGGAATTCTAAACTCCCCATGTTCAAAGCTCAATTTTGAATATTTCTTCTAAAACATTACTCTTGTCCCAACTTTTCTCAGTCGATGATACTTTTATTTTTCCAATATTTAGAGCAGAGCTCAGCAAACTTTTTCTATAAAGAACCAGGTAATACAGTCCTCGTGCATATTCTTCTTCATTGTTTCTTTTTCTAGAATTATTTATTTAATATTAGTTGTTGTTTTTTTTAAATTTGTTATAGGACACATGCACTCATGAGAGAGAGAGAGACCAGGAGAAAAGAGAGAACAGAGACAGAAGGAGGGAGAAAGTGAGAAAGCAAGTCGTGAGATCTGGGACTCAAACTGCAGTCGACCATGTGGAAGTTCAGCACCTTAAACACGACGCCACCTGCTGGTTCCCTTCTTTCTTTCTTTTTACTTTTTTTTTAACATTAAAACCATTCTTAGACTGGAGGTTAAAGGAGCTGGGTCCCACATGGCTGATCACATGGTTTGAATTCTGGCTCCAGTGACTTGAAAACCATGCTGAGATGGAGAGATGAAGGAAAAAGGATTGCAGCATGACCATGCCCATTTGAAGGGATGCTTTCTCACTCCCTCTCTCTTGCTCTTTCTCTCTCTTATCTGTTGGGCAATAACAAATATTTGTAATTTTTTTTTAAATGCTTAGGTCCTAGATCATACAAAAATGGGTCACAGGCAGCTGTTGAGGGAAGCTGAGACAGGTGACTGCTCCAGACTTCTTGCCTCTGTCCCAGGAATATTTTGAGACTTCATAGCTTTCTGAACTGTGGAGCACATGGTGCTGCACAACACATTTTTCCTCCTTCATCTTAAAATCTCCAGGTTAGCCCCAGGTGCACCTCATCTCAAGAGACTGGGAAAGGAAGCAGCATCTTAAGAAGAGTATATACACACTCTCTGACTGGAATTCAAGGCCCTCTACAAAGAAAACATCTGAGAAATAGAGTTCTTCTTCCCCCCTCACACTACAGATTTGACATCAGAAAAGCAGAAAGTAGTGTATAAACCACTGGATGACTCAAAACCAGTGTAGAGGCACGGGAAGTATGAGAAAACAAAGAAATGCCTCTTCTTCAATAGAACAGAGCAACACTTCTTCCACCATGGACAGCACAGAGGAATTTGCAGGAATATCAGAAATAGAGTTCAGAATATTCGTGGTGAAGAAGATAAGGAAGTCTTTCCAGGATTTGAAGGAAGAGATAGACACCATTTAAAAAAAAATCAGTCAGAGGGAGACCAGCAGTTAGCGTAATGGCTATGTAGCTGGATTCCCACATAGTCGACCACAGTTCAAGTTCCGGACCTGGTGACTTAAAGTCATGCCAGGCGTGTGTGCGTGCGTGCCCAAGATCCCAAGAGGAGAAAAGAGGAGAAGGGATTGCAGCGTGGCTATATCCCCCCCGGGGGGTGATTTCTCGCTTCCTGTCTCTATGTCCCTCTCTGTCTTTCTGGCGAGGGCACGCGCCCTATAGCAAAAAACCTCTCCAAAAAAAGAAAAAAAAAATCAATCAGAATTCCTAGAGATAAAGACAGTAATACAGGAAATCAAGACCTCCCTCAAAAGTATTAATAGTAGTCTGGATCACACAGAAGACAGAATTTCTGAGATGGAAGACAAAATCTTTTGATTAAAAAAATCCCCACCAAAAATAATGAAAAAATAATTTTTAAAAATGAGGACAACATACAAGAAATACCAGATTCAGTTATTACAGAAGGTGTAGAATCAGACAAGGACATAGAAAATCTATTCTATGAAATGCTTGCAGAAAAATTTCCAAACCTAGAGAAGCAATCAAACATCCAAATCCATGAAATACAAAAGATCCCAAATAGAATCAACCCAGGAAGATCCTCTCCATGGCACGTCATAGCCAGAATGACCAAAATCACAGATAAAGGCAAGATACTAAAAATGGCAAGAGGAAACATCAAGTTACTTACAATTGTTACCCCATCAGGCTAATACTGGACATCTCAGCGGAAACAATGTAAGCAAGGAAAGAATGGGAAGATATATTCAAAATGTTAAAAGAAAAACTATTTCAACCAAGATTACTATACCAAGCAAAATTATCCCTCAAATGGGAAGAAAAGATAAAAATATTCTCAGATAAACAAAACTTTAAAGAACTTGCCAACAGCAGACCAGCTCTTCAAGAAGTTCTGAAGGGAGTGGTATGCAAGGAAAACTAAAGAGAGACAGAAAAAAGAGAAAATAAAGAAAAAAAAAAGAAGAAGAAGAAAAGAAAATGGCTAACATAATGGTAGGGATGAGTCCAGAAATTTTGATAATAACATTGAATATTAATAGATTAAGTTCTTCAATAAAGAGACACAGATTGGCTGAATGGATTAAAAACAGAAATCCTCTATCTTTTAATTACAGGAAACGTACCTCATGGATAAAGACACACACAGACTAAAAGTGAAGGGCTGGAAAAAGGTATTCCATGCAAATGGAAACCAAGAAAGAGCTGAAGTTGTGATACTGATTTTAGAAAAAATAGGCTTTAAGACAAAACTGTAAGAAAGGACAAAGAAGGTCATTATATAGTAGTAAAAGAGCTAATTCATAAAGAAGATAAAACACTTACAAATATCTATGTATCTAAGACAAGAGCACCCAAATACATAAAGGAAAGACTGTTAGATCTAAAAGGAAAAAAGGACTGCAACACACTAATTGTTGGGGATCTCAACACAGACCATCCAGACAAAAAATAAGCAAAAAGAGTCAGGATCTAAATAATACCATAAATCAAATGGCCCTGACAGACATCATAGAACCTTCCACCCAAAACTATGAAATACACATTTTTCTCATGCCCACATAGAACATTTTCATAGATTGACCACATGATAGGGCACAAACAAGCCTTTGCAGATTCAAAGGCATAGAAACCATATCCAGCATCTTCTCCAACCATGATGGAATTAAGCTTAATATTAATTTCAAAAAAAAACCTAGAAAATACACAAACATCTGGAAACTAAATAACCTACTCCTGAATGACATCACAACTACTGAAAAATTAAGACTGAACTCAAAAGTTTAATCAAAACCAATGATAATGTGTGCACGAGTTTCCATAATCTATGGGACACAACAAGAGCTTTCATAAAAGGGAAGTTCAACCTAGCATCATGCTTCAGGGACTTGGAAAAACAACAACAACAACAAAATCAAAAAAAAAAAAAAAAAAAAAGAAAAAAAAGCCAGGAGAAAATAAATAATAAGGATTCAAGCAGAAATAAATGAAATAGAAAATTAAAGAAACCTGGGACCAGCAGATGGCATAACGGTTATGTCGTTGGACTCCCACATAGTCAACTACAGTTTTGAGTCCTGGACTCACCAGCTTAAAATTCATGCCAAGCACATGTGCGTGCATGCCCAAAATCCTGAGGGGAGAATGGAGAAGAAGAGATTGCAGCGTGGCCATCCCCCCTGGGAAGTGATTTCTCACTTTCTGTTTCTGTCTTCCTTTGTCTCTCCAGTGAGTGCAAGTGCTCTATAGTAAATTCTCTATTAAAAACAAATAGAAAAAGAAAATAAATGAAACTAAAAGTTGCTTTTTTTAAAAGATAAGCAAAATTGACACACCATTAGATAGACTAATTAAGAAGAAATGAGAGGGGCCAGCAGGTGGTGTGGTGGATAAGGGTGCTGGATTCCCACATGGCCAACCATGGTTCAAGTCCTGGACCTGGTGGCTTGTTTTCTCCCTTTCCCTTTCTCTCTCTGTTTCTCTCTCTCTCTCTCTCTCTCTCTCTCTCTCTCGTCAAATAAAGAAAAAAATAACAATAACAAATGGAAATAAATAAATAATTCTTTTAAAAAAATAAAAGAAGAAATGAGGAAGGAATAAGATAGATTGAATTTGCAATGAAACAGGAGATATTACAACAGATATAATAGAAATACAAAACATCATTGGAGAATACTATGAGTGACTATTTGCCAACAAACAAGAAAACTTGGATAAGATGAAAAAATTCCTGGACACAGATAATCTACCAAGATTGAATCAGGAAGATATAGAAAGCCAGAATAGACCCATAACAAGCAATGAAATTGAATCAGTAATAAAAAATAAATAAAAAAATAAAATAAAACCTCTCAACTAAGAAAAGCTCACGTCCTGATGGCTTTACTTCTGAATTCTACTACAAAACTTTTAAAGAGTTAACCCCCATTCTTCTCAAATTATTTCTAAAGATCCAAAAAGAAGAAACCTTCCCAAATTGATTTTATGAAGCCTCCATCACCCTCATCCCCAAATAGATAAGGACATGACAAAAAGGAAAACCACAGGTTAATATCTCTGATGACTATATGTGCAAAAATTCTCAACAAGATACTACCAAATCGTATCCAACAACAAATAAAAAAGACTATACATCATGAACAGGTAGGCTTTATTCCAGGGATGTAGGGGTGGTTCAACTTATGCAAAACCATTAATGTAATACACCATATTAACAGAAAGAGAGATAAAAACCATATAATCATATCAATAATGAAGAAAAGGTATTTGATAAAATACAACATCTTTATGATTAAGACAGTCAGCAAAATTAATAATAGAAGGGTCATTTATCAACACAGTAAAAGCCATATATGAAAAACCCATAGCTAACATCATATTGAATGCAGAAACTAAAAACCTGTACAAGACAAGACTGCTCACTTTCTGCACTCCTTTTCAATACAATGCTGGAAGTCCTAGTCAATACAATCAGAAAAAAGAATAAAGCAAAAGGCATTCAAACAGGGAAAGAAGAAGTGAAATTATCTCTATTTGTAGATGACATGATTGTATACATAGAAGACACAAAAATATCCATGAAAAAACTCCTAGAAGTAATAAATGAATACTGTAAAGTGGCAGGATACAAAACCAATATACAAAACTCTGTAACATTTCTATATACAAACAACAAATAGACTCAGGTAGAACTGAAGAAAGTAATCACATTTACCATAACCACAAAATATTTAAGATACCTAGAAATAAATCTAACCAAAAAAGTCAAAAACCTCTACAAGAAAAACTGTGAAAACAAACAAACAAACAAAAAACAACAAACAAACAAAACAAACAAAAAAAAAACTAAATGACAGAAAAAATTTGAAAGAGACCCCATGTTCCTAGATTGGAAGAATCAATATAATCAAAATGAAAATTTTACCCAAATTTATCTACATATTTAATGCAATCCCAATCAAATTACCAGATACATTCTTCAGAGATCTAGAAAAGACAATTATAGAATTTGTCTGAGATCATAAAAGACCCCATATTTCCAAAACAATCCAGCACAAAAAGAGTGGAGTAGGAGACATCTTGCTCCCTGATCCCAAAACATATTACAAAGCCATGATAATAAAAAAAAGCATGAGGTAGGGTGGTGGTTGAGGGCCCTGGACGCCCACATGGCTGACCAAAGTATGAGTCCTGGACCTGGTGGCTTGCTTTCTCACTTTCTCTCTCTCACTCTGTTTCTCTCTGGTCAAATTAAAATAAAGTTAAATAAAATAATTATTTAAAAGAAAGAATGGTATTGACACAAAAAACAGACATGTGGACCAATGGAACAGAATAGAGACTCCAGAAATAACGCCCAAAACATAGAGCCAACTGATCTTTGACAAAGGGTACCAGTCAATCCAGGGGGAAAAAAGAAAACCTCTTCAGCAAATGGTGCTAGAAAAATTGGGTATCCACCTGCAGAAAGATGAATCTGGATCCCTATCTCTCACCATTAACAAAAATCAACTCAAAGTGGATCAAAGATCTAAACCTAAGACTTTAAACTATAAAGCTACTACTGGAAAACACTGTGGAAATTCTGGGAGACATCAGAGTAGGCAAATAATTCTTTTTTTATATTTTTTAGAGGTTTTTGCTGTACGGTGTGTGCACTCATTAGAAAGACAGAGAGAGACAGAGAGACAGAAAGCAAGAAATCACTCCCCCAGGGGGATGGCCATGCCACAATCCCTTCTTCTCCACTCTCCTCTAGCGATCTTGGGCACGCACGCACACGCACGCAGCGTGAGTTTAAGCCATCAGGTCCAGGACTAGAATCACGGTCGACTACATGGGAGTCCAGCAACATAGCCATTACGCCAACTGCTGGTCTCAAGCAAAGAATTATTAAATAAATCCCACAAAGCACAGGCAATAATCCCAAAAATAGACAAATGGGATTACATCAGATTAAGAAATTTCTGCACAGCAAAAGACACAGTAATTTGTGACTCAACAACCCTTAGAATGGGAGAATACTTTTGTAAACTATGCCTCAGATAAGGGTCTGTTAAAGGGAGCTCAAGTAGCTTACCCCCATCACCAAAATCAACCCAATTTAAAGATGGGAAAATGAGCTATTCAATCAACTAAGGAAGAAATACGGACAACCAAAAAACATGAAAAATGCTCAACATCCCTCATCATAAAGGAGATGCAAATCAAAACCACAATAAGATACCACCTAACCCAAGTCAGAAAGGGGAAGATTAAAAAAATGGGGACCAGCAGATGGCATAATGGTTATGTCAATGGATTCTTACGCAGTCAACCATGGTTCAAGTCCTGGACCCAGTGGCTTAAAACTCATTCTGGTCATGTGTACATGCATGCCCAGGATCCTGTGAAGAGAATGGAGGAGAAGAGATTGCAGAGTGACAATGCCCCCTGGAGCATGATTTCTCACTTTTTGTTTCTCTGTCTTTCTCTTTCTCTCCAGTGAGTACACTCACACTATAGCAAAAATCTCTCTCTATATAAAAAATAATAATAATAAAATTAAATTAAATTAAATTTTACAAGATAAGTGATGACAAGGCTGTGGTGAAAGGGGAACTCTTCTACACTGCTGGTGGGAATGTAAATTAGTCCAGCCACTGTGGATAACAATACATAGGTTCTTCAAAGATCTGCAAATAGAACTACCATATGATACAGCAGTTCCACTCCTGGATATCTACCCAAAGGATAGGAAAATGCTCTGTCACAAAAGTGCCTGCACATCTATATTTATTGAAGCATTATTCATTATTGTTAAGACAGGGAACCAACCCAAATGTCCACAAATAGATGAATGGATTGAAAAAGTATGGCACATATAGTCTATGGACTACTACTCAGTCATAAAAAGTAACAAGACCCTGGGTTTTGATAGAAAGTGGGCAAATATGGAAGATTTACTACTGAGTGAAGCAAGCCAGATTTTGAAAGAGACACTGTATGTCTCCACTGAACATATACTGACTGACTCCATTCTATGGCGAAACTGGAAGATTAGTTTATATAGAAGCATGGAAAATGTTTACAGAAACTGGAGACAGTGTAGGAAGAGGGAGGGAATCAAGGAGAAAAATAGAGAAAATAGAGAGGCAAGACATTTATGGGTTATAGAAATGGATGATTATCTGTTGATGATAATCTATATGATATCTTCAACTGGGCTGGGGTGAAGTGTATTCTTGTTGGGTAAATTCACTTTACAAGTGTAAAAAAAAAGATCATAGGCCAGATTTGGCTCAAAGGCTATTTGACTTAAACCAAAAACGTTGGTTTCATCATTAATTTCTCAACATATTTCACAACCAATATTTAATCTGTCAGCAGATGATGAGGGCTCTACTTTCACAATATATGCAGGATCCAGCCACTCACTTAATAAATCTAGCGAGGGTATTAATTTCAACATAGTTAATGTTTTATCAATTATTCACAAGGACTGGGAAATAATGGCAAGGAAAAGATCAAGTTCCTTAAATATCACTGGTACCATTGAAAGTCAGGTAGAATAAATCCTGTGTTTGTTTTATGTCTTTAAATTTTTTGCCAGAGAGCACATGCACTGAACAGAGAGAGAGAAGTTTCTGAAACATTCCCACCACCATGGAAGGTGGTCATATCACAATCTCTTCTTCTCAATTTCTCCTCCTGGAATTTTGGGCATTCACATACACACACCAGTGTTTTTCTAGCTGCTAAGTCCAAGGCTCAAACTACAGAGTTGGCCACGTGGAGTCCAGCTGACTTAACCAACATGTCATTGCCTGTCCCAACATCCTGGTTTAAGACATATGCTCAGGCCATCAGGTGGTGTAGTGCTAAGGCACTGGACTCCCATATGGCTGACCACAGCTGAGTCCTGGACC
Organism: Tupaia tana; assembly: GCA_026018925.1. NCBI lineage: Eukaryota > Metazoa > Chordata > Mammalia > Scandentia > Tupaiidae > Tupaia > Tupaia tana. The sequence goes on along the minus strand of JAKSZU010000005.1, from coordinate 79,475,231 downwards.
TGGTGGCCTGAAAATCACTCTGTGCACATGTGCATGCGTGCCCAAGATTTCGAGAGGATAATGGAGAAGAAGGGATGGCATCATGGCCACATCCTCAGGGAGTAATTTCCCACTGGCACATAGCCTCAGAGATTTGTAACATCATCATCACTTCTAAACCACAAGATTAGCATAATAAGAAAGTGGATAGTCATTTAGTCTTCCTTCTTGTTTACATTCTTGAATCAGTCAACTCAATTGTGCCTGTTTAAAATACTAGATTTCTTTTAATTTACACTTTAAAAATAAATAAAAGGAAAATGGAATTGTTCTGTCTCTCTTGATTTTGCTGGTTGTTACACAGTTTTACACTCCTGTCAAACTTGTACAATTGTACAAAGGGTAAATTTCATGTATGCAAGTTATGCTTTATTTAAAAATAATAAATGGAAGCATTATTGCAGATGTGTGGAACTAATTGTGGTAGTCAGAATTAATTATTTGCTTCCCCCACAATGAAGAGCAAAAAAAACACAAGGGAAAAACCTAATGAATCAGAGATTGGGACTCCCTCCCCACCACCCCTAATACAAAGGAAACACAAAATGGCTATTCTTGCCCAATTCCAGGTAGAAACAGTGATTTCAAAATAAAATAAAAGTATATGTTGTCATTGCAAAGCCATGGACAGATTCTCTTGTCTCTCTTCATGGTCCTAAGGAAAACTGGTAATTACAAACCTTTATACAAATATTAATAGATGAAATAAACTTACTATCAATATATGCTTCATTTTATAGTTCTTAATAGTTTCAAAGTAATTATAATTAATTAAAAATTATTCTTAAATGTAATACCTTTCAGAAAAACTAAGACTTTTTATGGCTACATGCTAAAATCACATAACCAAATTTTTACTATTTGTTTGATAAATTAACTAGCAACCCATAGTTAAGAGAAAATGTCTAGACTCTAATGATATTGCCAGGCCTGATGAAATTTATACAAATATGTATCAATTAGTAGAAGAGAAAAAAACATTTTTTACATAGATTTATAGTTCAAATGACCCAATTTCCTAAAACATGAATGCAGCTATAATATCCAATGTGGCAAAATACAATATGGCCAATAGGGAGAAGGGAAATTCAAACCTTTATTTTTAAAACAGATTATATTTCAAGGTAAACTTCCATTTACATTCATCTTTTTATTAATTTTCCCTAAATTTTTGCCAAGGTCAACTGGCAGCCATACAAAGAAGAGCAAATTAAAAACAACTGAAAATTATTTGCTTAAAACTAATAACTAAATTTTTATTTTAAAAAAATCTCTCATTAGTATGTTCTGTAAGAGAAAAGAAAACCAACAATTGGCATTTTCTAATCTGTGTTTAAGGACTCAAGCCAAGATTACTCAGAGATTTAGCTAGGCAAGCTAAATAAATACAGCAGAAACAGGGCTCATTTGAATTGAATTTGAACAGCTGTCTGTGGTGTCTAGACCATAAATGATACTGTATTTCAAAAACAAAATGCTAAATGATTAAGTATTTCCAGGGTCTAAGCTGAAAGAACAAAGTCAACTCATTCCTTTGTAAGCTGTTAAGAGTTCCCCAGATATTTCCAAACACCTGTTTCAAGGAAATACTGTCTATATTTAAATGGTGAAAAGATTCAAATCAAGGAGCAAGGTCACCATGACATAGGGCTTGAATTCCTAAACTGATATGTGGAGGAGGTCAATTGCAAAGGGTAGAATTATTATTTTTTTAGAGAAAGCAGTCCAAACACAATTTAATAAAAGGCAGATGACAAATTGGAGGGAGGACATGGTTAGAATTATGGAATATATGCAGTTCATTTTTCTGTTGTGAAAACTATTTGTAAACAGTAGATCAAGTAGAGCTTTTAAACTTTAAACCATAGATTAGTACAAAGCAGAGTAGTCTGTGGACAATCCTGCTCCTTGTCAGGAGAGAAACATCTTAGATACTGACTAGTTCCACTGCCAGTGTCATAAAAGGCTCCAAGGGGAGCTGACTCTGCCAGGAGGTGATGTCTAAAATGGTTACAAATAAACATAACAAATGAATACAAAAGTGGAAGCATCTTCAGAGCCCTGGTGGGATCTTTCTTTACACAGCATGGCACTATCACGGAACAGTTAAGAGTTGTACACAGCTCTAGTCTTCGCCAATCATTTGCAAAATGTTCAAAGCAAATCAATACAGATAATTAAAGGGTTGGAAAACAAGGCCATGGACAAAGGTGAAAGGAACTAGAACTACCTCTTTGTTTCCCCCAGGACAAGGTTTTTTTTCATCCTCTCTCTTTTGCATCCCCGCAAATCAGTGAGCACAGTACACCAGGTGAAGTGAATTTTTGGTACAAGTCTGTTGGTTGGCCTAAGGGAGAAAAGTGAGAGGAACAACATAATAACAGCCCTCAGATTGGTGAAGTGTTATTATTTTTAAAAATGGCAACCAGCTGTCTCTGCCTCCACTCTGTTTAAAGCAAAGATAGAAGGCAAAAACTAAAGAGGAAAGGTGAGGGTTCATTTTAAGTATGACCAACCAGTTTTCCCAGGACTTTCCTAGTTTTAGCAATGAAATTCCTATTCTGGGAAACTCCTGGGCCAACCAGGATAGTCAGTCATGACATTGCAGGTCCCAAAGTTACAGAGGTTTAAAGCAGGAGAGATTCTTACCTGACGGGGAAATTGGTTGAATCCTACCTGAATGCAAGGGGAAAACCTAAGGATTTTTTCATAGGACCTTCCCGTCATCTGATTCTAATAGTAACATCATACCATAATTACTAATACAGGCAATAACAGTAATAAAATGGTAGTGATTTCATGTTCTACCTGTCAAAGTGAGTTTGTACTGATATTAGCTCATTGAGACACCGCTAAATGTGTATATTAATCCTGAGCAGAAGACCTAAATGATATCTCCCTAAAGTGCTAAGGAAATAAGCATGAACCACTAAAATAGAGTATAACAATTACTTGTAGACACATAGCAAGTGAATGTATGCTCAACCAAGCTTGAGGTTGGTCAGGATGAATAAAACATGGCCTCTTGGTTATTATCATGGCCTAGAAACAGGACTGAGTCCGAGTACTTACTGCAAAGTGAATTTGGACCAACTGCAAAACTCTCTAAGCACGTGTTTACTCATCTATAAAATGGAGGTAAAGTCATTACCTGCTCATAATAATGTGTATAAGACTTTTTTTAGTGACCCTTACAACAAAGATGGCATACAGATCTATAAAATAAGCACATAATTGGGTTCGAAAACCAAGGTTATAATAGTTAACATTTTTAATAATTTCGGTGTGTCAAAAATTTCTCAGTACTGGGAACCAGCAGTTAGTGTAATGGCTATGTCGCTGGACTCCCACGTAGTTGACCGCGGTTCGCGTCCCAGACCCGGTGGCTTAAAACTCACACTGGGCGCGTCTGCGTACATGCCCAAGATCCCAAGAGGAGAATGGAGGAGAAGGGATTGCAGCATGACCATCCCCCCTGGGGGGTGATTTCTCGCTTTCTGTCTCTATGTCTCTCTCTGTCTGGCGAGCGCACGCGCCCTATAGCGAAAACCTCTCTCTAAAAAAAAAAAAAAAAAAAAAAAAAAAAAAAAAAAAAAAAAAAAATTTCTCAGTACTTACCATGCATTATACATTGCACATAAGAACTTTATGAAGATTGTTATTCTCATTCTTATTATATGGATTAGGGAACTGAACTAAAGAGAATTTCCATATTTTTCCCAAGGCCACATAAGTAAAAAACAGAGTTTATAGTCACATCCCACAGTGTAACCCAGAGTCTGTACTTACACACATGATACTACACTGTCTTTGGATTATTTTCAGAATGACTGTGAACTTTGGACTGTATATTTTTTAAAAAAATAATACATAAATACAAATTCTCTCGGTAAAACTTTGAATAAGTGATAGTGGCAGTGAGACCAAGTTTAAATTCTTGGACAAATACCTTAAATATTATACTTTGCTGATTAGGAGAATGAAGTAGTCAGAGCTTCAGTTACAATTGGAGAAGATAAATACAATAATTTCAATCCAGTTTTTATCCAAGTCCAAAACTCAATTCCATTAGCATCATGTGCTATATATTATATGTGATAAATAACTCATTACTAACAAATTAACTTTAAAAAATTTTTATATATGTTTATATCAATCTCTTTTATACATTCAGTCACATATGTCACTTAGCTTGCAAAGTGAATATTCTAATATGTATACATTTCTCACCATTCCAGTTGAGAATACTATACATGTTATCTTCAACAGATAACAACCCATTCCTTTATACCAAAATGCCTTGCCTCTCTATTTTCCTTAATGTCCTTCCTCAGACTCTCCAGCTTCACATACCCTCTTCCCACACTTTATCTGGCATTTATAACAATTTTCTATGTATCTATATCCTCTAGTCATTCAGTTTTAGCTATAGAGTGTGGACACTCAGTATATATTAAGTGGAGACACAAAATCTCTCTCCTTCATAACCTGGCTTGCTTCACTCAGTAAATCTTCCATATTCATCCACTTTCTGTCAAAAGCCTGAGTCTTATTGTTTTTTATGACTGAGTAGTATTTCATAGAGTATATGTGTCACATTTTTTCAATCCATTGGTCTATTCGTGGGCATTTGGGTTAGTTCCATATCTTGGCAATTGTGAACGATGCTGCAATAAACATCAATGCGCAAGTACTTTTTTTTTCTTTTTTGGATAGGTTTTTGCTATAGGGCGTGTGCGCTCGCCAAAAAGAGAGAGACAGATAGATAGAAAGCGAGAAATCATCCCCCAGGGCCTATGGCCAGGCCACAATCCCTTCTCCTCCATTGTCTCGGGATCTTGGGCACACATGTACACGCGCCTGGCGTGAGTTTAAGCCACCAGGTCCAGGACTCGGCTACATGGGAGTTCAGCAACATAGCCATTAGGCTAACTGCTGGTCCCTATGCGCAAGTACTTTTCTGACTAAGGATTCTTCTGTCCTTTGAGTAGAAACCAAGGACTGGGATTGCTGGATCATATGGTAGTTCTATTTGTAGATCTTTGAGGAATCTCTATATTGTTCTCCATAATGGCTGGACCAATTTACATACCCACCAGCAGTGTAGGAGAGTTACTCTTTCACCACACCCCCCGCCAGCACTTACCATTTTTTTTTTTTTAATCTTAACAATTCTGACTGGGGTTAGGTGGTATCTCATTGTGGTTTTGATCTGCATCTCCCTTATAATGAGGGATGTTGAGCATTTTTTCATATGCCTTTTGGCTATTGGTATGTCTTCCCTAGAGAGTGTTTTTCTCAACTCATTCTCCCATCTTTTAATAGGGCTGGTAATCTTTTTTTCAGGACAGCTGCTTGAGTTCCCTGTATATTCTGGTCATCAGTCCCTTATCTGACACAGTTTACAAAAATATTTTCCCATTCTGAGGGCTGTCAATTCACACTAATTACTGTGCCTTTTGCCATGCAGAAACTTCTTAATCTGATGTAATCCCACTTGTCTATTTTTGAAATTATTGACTGTGCTTTGGAGGTCTTATTTAAGAAGTCTTTGCCTACCCCAATGTCTTCCAGAGTTTCCCCCAGTGTTTTCCAGCAGTATTTTTATAGTTTGAGGTCTAAGATTCAGATTTCTTTTTTTTTTTTTTTTTTTTTTTGGAGAGGTTTTTCACTATAGGGCGCGTGCGCTCGCCAGACAGACAGAGAGAGACAGAGAGATAGAAAGCGAGAAATCACCCCCCAGGGGGGATGGTCACGCCGCAATCCCTTCTCCTCCATTCTCCTCTCGGGATCTTGGGCACGCACGCACACGCGCCCAGCGTGAGTTTCAAGCCACCGGGTCTGGGACGCGAACCGCGGTCGACTACGTGGGAGTCCAGCGACATAGCCATTACGCTAACTGCTGGTTCCCTAAGATTCAGATATCTGATCTAAAATCAACTTTAGTTGATTTTTGTCAATGGTGAGAGATAGGGGTTCAGATTTATCTTTCTGCAGGTGGATATCCAGTTTTTCCAGCACCGCTTGCTAAAGAGGTTTTCCTTTTCCCACTGGATTAACTGGTACCCTTTGTCAAAAATCAGTTGGCTGGGGAACCAGCAGTTAGCGTAATGGCTATGTCTCTGGACTCCCACGTAGTCGACCAAGGTTCGCGTCCCAGACCCGGTGGCCTAAAACTCACACCAGGCGCGTGTGCGTGCGTGCCCAAGATTCCAGGAGGGGAACGGAGGAGAAGGGATTGCAGCGTGACCATCCCCTGGGGGGGGGGGGGGGATTTCTCGCTTTTCGTCTCTATGTCTCTGTCTGTCTGGCAAGCGCACGCGCCCTATAGTGAAAACCTCTCCAAAAAAAAAAAAAAAACCAGTTGACTGGATGTTTTGGAGTTTATTTCTGGGGTCTCTATTCTGTTCCATTGGTCCACCTGTCTTTTTCTGTGCCAATACCATGCTGTTTCGATTATCACAGCTTTGTAGTATATTTTCAGGTCAAGGAGTGAGATGCCACCCACTCCACTCTTCTTGTGCAGGATTGCTTTGGCAATTTTAGGTCTTTTTTTTTTTTTTTTTTTTTTTTTTTGAGAGGTTTTTGCTATAGGGCGCATGCGCTTGCCAGACAGACAGAAAGAGACAGAGAGACAGAAAGCAAGAAATCACCCCCCGGGGGGATGGCCATGCCGCAATCCCTTCTCCTCCATTCTCCTCTCGGGATCTTGGGCATGCACGCACACGCACCCGGCGTGAGTTTAAGCCACTGGGTCTGGGACTTGAACTGCGGTCGATTACGTGGGAGTCCAACGACATAGCCATTACACTAACTGCTGGTCCCAATTTGAGGTCTTTTATAACTTCAAATTGTATGACTGTCTTTTCTAGATCTGTGAGGAATGTCTCCGGCACTTTGATTGGGATTGCATTACATATGTAGATTAATTGGATAGAATTGCCATTTTGATTATATTATTTCTTCCATGGATGTCCTTCTACTTTTTTGTGTCATTTTTAATTTCTTTTTTTAGCTTCTCATAGTTTTCCTTGTGGAGGTCTTAAACTTCTTTGTTTAGATTTATTCCTAGGTATCTTATACTTTTTGTGGCTATGGTAAATGGAATTACTTTTTTCAGTTCTATCTCAGTCTGCCTGCTGTTCGTTTATAGAAATGCTATAGATTTCTGTATGTTGATTTTGTATCTTGCAACTTTACTGTATTCATTTATTACTTCCAGGAACTGTTTTATGGATACCATTGGGTCTTCGATGTATACCATTATGTACACTACGAATAGAGATAATCTCACCTCTTCTTTTCCTATTTGAATGCCTTCTATTTTATTCTCTTTTCTGATTGCATTGGCAAGGACTTCCAGTACTATACTGAAAAGGAGTGGAGAAAGTGGGCATCATTGTCTTGTACCAATTTTTAGTGGAAAAGCTTTCAGCTTTTCCCCATTCAGGATTATGTTAGCTATGGATTTTTCATAGATAGCTTTTATTGCATTGAGAAATGACCATTCTATGTTGATTTTGCTGAAAGTCTTCATCATGAAGGAATGTTGTATCTTATCAAATGCTTTTTCTACATCAATCGATATGATCATATCATTTCCTCTTTCTTTGTGTTAATATGGTGTATTAAATTTATGGTTTTATGTATGTCAGACCAGCCTTGGATCCCTAGAATAAAGCCTACCTGGTCATGATGTATAATCATTTTTATATGCTGTTGGATACAATTTGCTAGTATCTGGTTGAGAATTTTTGCATCTATATTCATCAGAGATATTGGTCTACAGTTTTCCTTCCTTGTCCTATGCTTGTCTGTTTTTAGGATAATGGTGATGGAGGCCTCATAGAATGAATTTGGGAGAGTTCCACCCTTTTGGATCTTTAGAAATAACTTGATCAGAAAGGGGTTAACTCTTCCTTAAATGCTTTGCAGAATTCAGAGGTGAGGCCATCAGGACCAGGGCTTTTCTTTGTTGGGAGATTATTTATTACTGATTCAGTCTCCTGGCTTGTTATGGGCCTATTCAGACTTTCTACATCCTCCTGATTCAATCTTGGTAGATTATATGTGTCCAGGAATTTGTCCATCTCATCCATATTTTCTTGTTTGTTGGTGTATAGTTGTTCATAGTATCCTCTAATGTTTTGTATTTCTATTATGTCTGTTGTTATATTGCCTGCTTCATTGTAAATTTGATTTACCTGGTTCCTTTCTCTCTTCTTCTTAATTAGACTAGCGCGTGGTGTATCAATTTTGTTTATCTTTTCAAAGAATCAGCTTTTACTTTCATTTTTTTTCTGTATAGTTTGTTTATTTTCTATTTCATTTATTTCTGCTCTGATATTTATTATTTCTTTTTTCCTGGAGTTTTTTGGATATTTTTGCTGTTGCTTTTCCAATTCTCTGAGGCATAATGTTTGGTGGTTCATTTGCCTTCTTTCCATCTTCTTATGTGCACTAATTATTATGAACTTCCCTCTTATGACTATTTTTGCATTGTCCCAAAGATTATGGAAACTCATGTCCTCACTGTCATTGGCTTCTCCATGAAGCTTTTGATTTCAGTCTTTATTTCTTCAGTAGTTGTGAAGTCATTCAGGAGTAGACTATCTTGTTTCCATGTATTTGTATATTTTTTAGGATTTTTCTTGAAATTAATACCAAGTTTAATTCCATCATGGTTGGAGAAGATGCTAGATATAGTTTCTATGCCTTTGAACCTGTAGAGGCTTGCTTTGTGCCCTTTCATGTGGTCAATCTTCAAAAAGGTTCCATGTAGGGGTGACGAAAAAGTCTATCTCGTGGTTTTTGGGTGAAAGGTTCTATAGATGTCTGTTAAGTCTATTTGATTTATGGTATCATTTAGATCTTTTATCATTTTACTTATTTCTTGTCTAGATGATCTGTCCAGAGGAGATAATAGGGTGTTGAGGTCTCCAAGAATTAGTGTGTTGCAGTCTATCTCTCCTTTTAGATCTAACAGTCTTTTATTCATGTGAGTATTTGGGTGCTCCTTAGTTAGATGCATAGATATTTATCTTCTTGATGGATTAGCCCCTTTACTATTATATAGTGGCCTTTTTGTTTCTCTGGATAGTTTTTGTTTAAAAGCCTATTTTGTCAGAAATTAGTATCATGATTCCAGCTCTTTTTTGTTTCCCATTTGCATGGAATACCGTTTTCCAACCCTTCACTTTTAGTCTATGTATGTCTTTATCCATTAGATGAGTTTCTTGTAGGCAACAGATAGAGTTTCTGCTTTTCTATCCATTCAGCCAGTCTGTGTCTCTTGATTGGAGAATATAATACATTAACATTCAATGTTATTATCGATATTTCCAGACTTGTCCCTACTTTTAAGTTGGCCATTGCCTTGGTTGTCTTTTATTCCCTTACTTCTGGCTGTTCATTCTTTAGTTTTCCTGGAACAGGACTTTCTTCAGAGTTTCTTGAAGAGCTGGTCTGGTGTTGGCAAATTGTTTCAGGTTTCGTTTGTCTGAGAAGATTTTAATCTTTATCTCCCATATGAAGAATAATCTTGATGGACATAATCTTGGTTGAAATTGTTTCTTTCTTAACACTTTCAATATGACTTCCCATTCTTTCCTTGCTTGCATTGTTTCTATTGAAAGGTCCAGTGTTAGCCTGATGGGATGACCTTTGTAAATCATTTGTCATTTCACTCTTGCCAATGTTAGTATCTTGTCTTTATCTGTGGTTTTGGCCAGTCTGGCTCAGATGTGCCTTGGGGAGGATCTTCTTGGGTTGATTTTATTTGTGGTCCTTTGTATTTCTTGGATCTAGATGTCTGAATGCTTCTCTAGACTTGGAAAGTTTTCTTCCAGGATTTTGTGGAATAAATTATCCCTGCTCTTATTTGTTTCTTAACCTTCTGGGATAACAATTATCCAGATGTTTGAATGTTTAATGGAATCTAGTATTTCTAGTATATTATCCTCTTTTTTCTTTTGTTGTTATTTTCTCTACCTTTTTGGTGATTTTTTACTAGGTCAGAGTTTTTATCTCCTACGTTGGAGATTCTATCTTCAGCATGGTCTAATCGGTTCTTAATACTTTCTAGAGAGTTTTTGATTTCCTATATTACAGACTTCATTTCTAAAAGTTCCATATGATTCTTTCTCATAGTGTCCATTTCTTCTTTCAAATCATGGAAGGACTTCCTCATCTCCTTGAGTTCATTGTCTCTTTTCTGTTCCAACTCATAGTTTTGTCACTATGAATGTTCTGAATTCTTTCTCTGACATTTTGGTTACTTCTTATTTTTCAAGAGATGGAGGGGAGTTACTGATGAAGACATATTTTCTGGTTTCTTCAAACCTGAGGCTCCTCTTCTACTTCTAGCCATTGGGTGATGTACTCACTTTTGGATATCCTTTTGGAGAATGTTTCTGTCACTGGGAACAAGTTTGCTTCCCTTTTGCTGTGGATTGATATGTGCCAAAGTCTCTCTTCTGCTGTGTTTAGGAATGAGGTCCCCACAGGAGGAGTCTTTTATTCAGGTGTCTGAAGAGCAGTTTGTCTTTTTGCTCAGGTGGATCAGTAAAAGACAGAGTCCCAGGGAGCCTAACAATACAAGGGTATTTGAAAACTATGATTCTAGACCTGTCTAGTCCCTCTGGATGGGTGGAGGATGAGGAGATGACAATATAAGAGGGAAGAAAAAAGAATATGCAAGAGAAAAAAGAAAAAGTTGCACACCGCGTACTAGCATAGCACACAATTTCACCAGGGGTCTGCAGATGGAACTGGGCTCTGCTGGAGAGCTGGGGCTGTCCTATGGGATAAGGTGAAATAGAAAATTAGCAAAAGAAAGAAGAAAAAAAAGCAGCCTACCTTTCTGGCAGGAAGAGGGGGGCTCTGAGGTTGGGAGAACTGAGCTGGGGCCAGAGCTGGAGCTGAGACCAGGGCCCATGAAGGGCCCTGGCTCAGTTGCCCTGACTGGCCAGGAGTCTGCAGATGGAACTGGGCACTACTGGAGAGCTGGGTTTGTCCTATGGGGAAGGAGAAGTAGGAAATTAGCAAAAGAAAGAAGGAAATAAAAGGCAGCATACTCTCTGGCAAGTGGGGGGGAGGGGGCTCTGAGATTGAGAGAGATGGACTGGGACTGGAGCTGGAGCTGGGGCCAGGGACAGTGAAAGGTCCTGCCTCATTTTCCCTGATTGGCCAGGGGTCTGCAGGTGGAACTCACAAATTAACTTCTAATATAGTTCCTGCTTAAATATTCCAGGTCCTGTTAGCTCACTATCTTATGAAACAAGCTATTCTAAACCTAGGGTTAGCTTCTGGAGTTAAAAAGTTTTTCTGATACAAACTGATTTGACTTTCAAGTAATAGAGAAGGAGTTTATGTTGGACTAAACTTCCCTCAAATAACAATCATAAACTCTGGAAAAATATAAGCACAACACTATCTGAAGGCACTGGAGAAAAATCAAAAGCAGACAAAACTAACGTCAGGGGATTTGAAACGGTTACAATTACATGGCTCTTCGCTTTAGTCCTCTGCAGTTTATTTGACGTGGAAAGGCTAGAAGTCACATAGAAAGGCATGAATTCATTAGGTTGAGAATCTTAAAGATTGGCGCTTCTATTGAAAAGAAAGGGGAAACAATCTCAAGAAGGGAACAACAGAAAGGAAATAGAAAACTCTGGAGAAATTAATAGCAAATGTCATAAAAGAGCTCTCTGAAGTGATGGGAAACTAATTTGATGGATTACGGGTGCATTTATATATTTGTCAAAACATCAGATTAGATACTTAATATTTGGACATTTTACTGTGAGGAAATTTTACGTCAAATAAAACCATAAACAACAAGAGAGTTTATTTGGTTTGGTTTTCTAGATTTTCCTTTATGTAACTTCTTTATTTTTTTCTGGTTCTGAATTTAGAATAACTCAGGTAAAACTAGTATTCCCTTCACATGAACATAGTCCAGTAGAGTATTAGTCAGAATATGTCACCAAGCACGGTGAAGGCAAATGAGTTTCAACTTGAGAACTACCTTTGGCTAGTTGGCAGTGGCTACTTAGAGCCACATTTAGAGAAAGAATTTGAGACCCTGACAAATCCCTCCGCTACCCTGAAGGTTGCATCCGCAGGCCCCCAAACTCACATAAAGCCCTAATCCCAGTGTGATGGTAATTGAAGGTAAGGCCTTTGGGAAGTAATTAGATTTGGATGAGATCATGAGAGTAGAACCCCAGGATGGAATTAGAACAAAATTTGCTGACACCTTGATCTCTTACTTCCCCACACCCAGACCTGTGAGAAATAAATGTTTAAGTCACCCATCCCATGGCATTTTGCTATAGTAGTCTGTGTTAAATCACTCTCTAGGAATTTGGGATTAAATGCTCCGAGTGATTAACGTTATCTGCTGGGCAAACTGGGAAGAGTAATGAATGCTGCCCAGGCCCATTCACCATCTTCAACTCTATCTTATCAGTGGCAAATCTTTGTCTACGAGAAGATAAGATGGAGCCTTTATATATTCTTGCAACACAAATATCATTAGCTCATTATAAGGAAACATCGCCACACATGGAGTTTCCATTATACCATGCTATTGTATACAACTTCTAGAGAAAATCGAGGACCACTGTAACTTTTTATCTAATTACACATTCCAAATTGGAAACTATCAATTATTTATTCTATTCATTTTTATATATAAGGTAATACAGACATATATGATAAATATAACCTATGCATGTATTATAAGCAATAATTAAATAAGCAGGAACTATCAACCACTGAACTTAAGAAATCAAATAATACCGGGACCAACAGATGCCATAATAGTTACATTACTGGACTCCCCCATAGTCAACCAGGTTCAAGTCCAAGACTCAGCAGCTTAAAACTCACGCTGGGCACATGTGTGTGTGTGTGCCCAAGATCCCAAGAGGAAAATGGAGAAGGGATTGCAGTGTGGCCAATCCCCTGGAGGTGATTTCTCACTTCTCAGTTCATTTCCAGACCTAGTGCCTTGCTTTCTCTCTCCCTCTCTCTGTTTCTCTGTCTCTGTCTCTGTCTCTCTCTGGTTAAAAAATGATGATGATAAATAAAATAAATTTTCAAAAGTTCTGGAATAAAGTTTTTAGTATAGTATGAATTAGAAATTTTATTTTATTCTTTTTTATGAGTAATAATTACCATAACTTATTGAAGAGTTCAACTTTGCCCACTGCTCTACAGTTCTATGTTTATTATATAACAGATTTCCAGATATGAATGGGTCACTGAGCACTTGACAGAAAGAGAGAAGGAAAGCAAGAAAGTACCCCCAGGGTGTATGGTCATGCCATTCTCCTCCATTCTCCTCTTGAGATTTCAGACATGCACGTACATGGCAGGCATGTTTTCAAGTCACCAACTCTGGGACTTGAACTGTACAGTCAGCCGTTTGGGATCAAGCTGCCTAACTACCAAGCCACCAACTGGTCCTGGGTCACTTTCTCACATCTCAGTTTCTTCCACTGATCTGTTTTCCTTCCCTGTACTAATGCTACATTGTTGAATGCCAGCTTCATATTCTAGTATTTAATATGGTTAAAATAATTGTCCGCACCTTGTTCTTCAAGTGAGTCTTAGTTATTTTTTTACCCTTTTGTGGTCATTTAAAAATAGTTGGGTTGAGTTCTGTGAAAAAGCCTGTTGGTTATTAAGCTTACTTTGATTCTACAGATCAATTTGCATAGATCTAACATGGTTGTTACACTTTCTGTATGGTGCTGGAGCATGGACATGCAACTAATTTTTCTGTGCTAGTTTTATACATAGTAAACTTGTGAAAATTTAACAATTTGGTTTGTAGGGTATTGGTTAAGCTTTGTAGCAACACAGACTCAAAATGTTTTCACTAGATAGAATATAGTTTTTCTGGGAACCAGCAGTTAGCGTATTGGCTATGTCGCTGGACTCCCACGTAGTCAACCGCGGTTCGCGTCTCGGACCCTGTGGCTTAAAACTCACGCTGGGCGCCTGTGCGTGCGTGCCCAAGATCCCGAGAGAAGAATGGAGGAGAGGTGATTGTGGCGTGACCATCCCCCCGGGGGGTGATTTCTCACTTTCTGTCTCTCTGTCTCTCTCTGTCTGTCTGGTGAGTGCACGCGCCCTATAGCGAAAATCTCTCCAAAAAAAAAAAATATATATATATAGTTTTTCTCTCACATAATGATTCAATTTAGGCAGCTCTGTCTTATGTGGTCATCAAAGTTGGACCACCTGTTTTTTAGAGCAAACATAGTGGGTCCTACACCAGGGGATGAGTATGTTGTCATACGTGTTTTGCCCCCCCCCATATATTGTTTTGTGAAGTACCTATCAAGTTTCTTGCCTGTTTTCTACTATATTACCTAATTCAGTTTGCAGCAGTTAGTTATATATTCTGCATGTGAATAACTTGTCAGGCATATATATTGTAAAATCTCTCATTCTAGGGTCTTGCCACTTAATTCTCATAATAGTTGTGGGTAACCAGAATTTTTCTATGTTTTACTTTTATTGTAATATCCACTTTATATATGATCATTATAAATCTTTGTAAAATATAATATGGGTTTTTTAAGTATACAGTGTGTAATAAACAAATCGAGGATATTAACAATTTGCCATCTTCAACATATAGTATTACATTATGTTGTACATGTTTGAAGTTTGATCTACTAGTTTTTTGGAAGTATATTTTAAATTGTCAATGATGTTCTTTATTGTGAAATACAGTTCTAAAGAAAAACAAAATAATTAACAATCAGACAACAAAAGTCTCATAAATCAACAAGAATGGATTTTGGAAAACAAAGATAATCTTAATGGAGCTAATAAAAAATAATTTGTAATTTCCATGTAGAGGATTGTGGGAGACAAGAATTCATCACCTAAAAGCCTCTTTGTTATGAATCATTGGTCCAATTAAAGACAGGTAAAACTGTACATAACATTAGCTCATTAGGAAGAGAGAGAAAAAGAACACTTTTACTCACTTGCTGTGAGTTCTTCTAAGAATACAGTACTATACTGTGCATAAAGTATGTCCTCAAGAAAAGCAAAAACAAAAACAAAATTGTAAAGAGAAATTTTAAAATAAAGACTTGGTAAAAAATCAGTGATTTGGTGATTTATAGGCTTTCTAAATTTCTTGATTTTAATTTTCTTTAAATTCTTGCCAAAGAAAGATTCAGCTACTTTGAACATTTTGGACTTTTCCTCTGCTATCTAGTTTTATACAATGAATAATGTTTACAAATAATAAATAACAAATGCAATATGCCTATCAAATTATTGGTGAATTTGTACTTAAATCTGCTTCTTTGTAAAATAGTTGAATCTGAATTTTCAGCCTGTTAGTTGGGAATTTAATTCACTAAGATTCAATGTTATTAATAATACATGTGAAGTTATCCCTGACATTGGGTACTTCTTTCATTGTTTTCCTAATTGTTCTGTGTTCTTTTCTATTTATCTCCATTTAGTTTTCCTGGTATGGTAGTCCCTTAAGTATTTCCTGAAGAGCTGATCTTTTGGCTTATGTTTATCTGGGATGATTTTATTTCTCCTTGTCATTTGAAGGATAATCTTGCCAGGTATAATAATCTTATCTGAAACTGTTTTTATTTCAGAGTTTTAAAGATGTCTTCCCATTCTTTACTTGCCTGCATTGCTTCAGTTGAGAGGTCCAACATTAGTCTATTGGGGTAACGTTTGTAAGTAACTTGGCATTTCTTGCCGTTTTGGTCTTTTTTTTTTCGCTATAGGGCGTGTGCACTCGCCAGACAGACAGAGAGAGACATAGAGACAGAAAGCAAGAAATCACCCCCAGGGGGGATGGTCATGCCACAATCCCTTCTCCTCCATTCTCCTCTCGGGATCTTGGACACGCACGCACACGCACCCGGCGTGAGTTTTAAGCCACCGGGTCCAGGACGCAAACCGCGGTCGACCACGTGGGAGTCCAGCGACATAGCCATTACGCTAACTGCTGGTTCCCTTGCCATTGTTAGAATATTGCCTTTGTCTTTGATTTTTACCAACTTGGTTATGATATACCTTGGAAATGATCTTTTTTTTTTTTTTTTTTTTTTTTTTTTGGAGAGGTTTTTGCTATAGGGCACGTGCACTCGCCAGAAAGACAGAGAGAGACAGAGAGACAGAAAGCTAGAAATTACCCCCCAGGGGAATGGCCATGCCGCAATCCCCTCTCCTCCATTCTCCTCTCGGGACCTTGGGCATGTACGCACGTGCACCCAGTGTGAGTCCAAGTCACTGGGTCTGGGACTCGAACCACAGTCGGCTACATGGGAGTTCAGTGACATAGCCATTAGGCTAACTGCTGGCCCCACAGAGATAATCTTTTCATGTTAAATCTATTTGGCATCTTTGGAATTGCCTGGATTTTGGATGTCTATGTGTCTAAATTTGGAAAGTTTTCAGCTAATACATCATGGAAGAGATTTTCTATGCCTTTGTCTTTTCACCTTTTGGAATACCTATTATGCCATTTAATGGTTTCTAGGATATCTTGTATGTTGTCCTTACTTTCAGTGGATATTCTTCCATTCATTTTGGTTGCTTGGACTAATATATTAATTAGGATATTGACATTGATACAATCTACTGATCTTATTCAGATTTTCCCATTTTACTTGTGCTCAGTTATATTGGTTTGTATATATTAAGTTATATATCATTTTACCATCTGTATAGGTCCATATATTCACCACCACAATTGTAATACTAAACTCTTTCAACAGTAGAAAGACCCTCCTACTCCCATCTGTAATACCTGGCAACTATTAATTTGCCCTCTATTTCTCAAATTTTTCCATTTTAAAAGTGAAAAGGCTTTCTTCTACTGCTTAGTTTTTCACCTTTATCAAAAATCAGTTGAGCATGCTTTGTGACTCTATTCCTAGATTTTCTATTCCATTCCATTGACCTATTCTTTCTACTTTCTTCTCATTTGCAAAGATTACTTTATCTATTCTAGTGTCTTTGTCTTTCCATATAACTTTTTACTTTATTTACTTATTTAATTTATTATTATTTTAATTTGCTATAGGGCACATGTACTCATGACAGAGAGAGAAAGCAAGCCACCAGGTCCAGGAGTTGAACCATGGTTGGTCATGTGGGAGTCCAGCGCCATAACCACCATGCCACCACTGGCTCCTTTCCATATAAATTTTATAAGTTATTTCATTTGTATACAATGCTTATGATGGAGTATTTATAGAAACTACACTAAACCCATAGATGGATATGGGAGAAATTGACAACCTTTCTCTGATGGGTCTTTCTTTTCTTTTCTTTTCTTTCTTTTTTTTTTTTTTTTTTTTTTTTTTTTTTGCTGTAGGGAGCGTGCGCTCGCCAGACAGAGAGAGACAGAGAGACAGAAAGCGAGAAATCACCCTCCAGGGGGGGTGGCCACGCCACAATCCCTTCTCCTCCATTCTCCTCTCGGGATCTTGGGCACACACGCACACACGCCCGGCGTGAGTTTAAGCCACTGGGTCCAGGACTCGAACCGCGGCCGACTACGTGGGAGTTCAGCTACATAGCCATTATGCTAACTGCTGGTCCCTGATGGATCTTTCAATAATAGTAAGATAAGATAAAACTTCTATTTATTTAGATCTTCTTTCATTTCTTTCAGTAGAATTTTGTAATTCCCAGCAAATATTTGTTTTGTTGAGTCCCTAAGTATTTTATTTGGAATAATTATAAACAGTATTGTGTTTTTAATTTCAGTTTCTCCAACTCATGAAGTAGACTGCTTTTTGTATGTTGTTCTTATACCTGAAAACCTGATAAACTACTTATTAATTCTAGGAGCATTTATAAATTCATTGGCATTTTCTATATAGGCAATCATGCCATTCATAAAGAAAGATAGTAGTTTCACTTATCCCTTACCTATTTGTATGCCTTTTATTTTTTTTTTTCTTGACTGTTTCAGCTCTGTTTTGAATAAGAATGATGAGAACAAATATCCTTATCTTGTTTTCAGTCTTGGGGGAAAGCATTCATTCTTTAACTATTAAGAATAATAGTTATGGAACCAGTAGATGGTGTAATGATTACATTGCTGGACTCCCATGTAGTTGACAGTGGTTCAAGGCCTGGACCTGATGGCTTAAAACTCACACCAGGTGTGTGTGTGTGTGTGTGTGTGTGTGTGTGTGAGAGAGAGAGAGAGAGAGAGAGAGAGAGGAGAATGGAGGAAAAGAGATTGCAGTGTGGCTATCCCCCCAGGGGGTGATTTCTTGCTTTCTGTCTCTATGTCTCTCTCTGTCTCTCCAGTGAGCACACACATCTTATAGCAAAAATCTCTCCAAAACAAACAAACCAAAAAGAATAGTAGTTATACTTTTCTTGATGTTTGCTATAGGGCACAAGTACTTGCTGGAGTGAGAAAACTGAGAAATCATCCCCCAGAGGGGATATCATAGGGAAATCCCATCTCCTTCATTTTCCTTTCCAGATTTTGTGCATGTATGCACATGCACCAGTATATTTTTCAAGCCACCATTTTGGGGACTTGAAGTCAGCCATGTGAGATACAGCCACCTTAACCTCCATGCCACCTGCTGGCCTTAGCTAAATTACTTTTTTTTTTTTTTTTTGGAGAGGTTTTCGCTATAGGGCACGTGTGCTCACCAGACAGACAGAGACATAGAGACAGAAAGCGAGAAATCACCCCCTGGGGGGATGGTCACGCCGCAATCCCTTCTCCTCCATTCTCCTCTCGGGATCTTGGGCATGCACGCACACGCGCCCGGCATGAGTTTTAAGCCACCATGTCCGGGACGCGAACCGCGGTCAACTACGTGGGAGTCCAGTGACATAGTCATTACGCTAACTGCTGGTTCCCGCTAAATTACTTTTAATAAGTTTATTCTTGTGTTGAAAAATGTCCCTTCTATGCCAATTTTGATGAGTCTTCATCTTGAAGGGATGTTGGATTTTATCAAATGCTTTTTCTGCATTCATAGATACAATCATATGTTTCTATTTTATTTTATTTATTCATTTATTTTTTTAATTTATTTTTTATTTTTATTATCATTATAATCTTCTTTATATTACATTGGATTACATATAACTTTACAGTGTATTACATTGTTTTTTCAAAAGGGAATGCCATGCATGTCAGTCAATACAGAGACATTAATCTCCCCACTTCATCATTCAATATCTTTTCTATGTTTTTCCCAATCACTATTATTTTATCTTTCTTTCTGTTAATGTAATGTATTACATTTATTGTTTTGCATTCCCTGGGAAAAGCCTATCTGGTTGTAGTGTATAATCTTCTGAATGTGATGTTGGATTCAGTGTGCTAATATCTTATTGAGATTTTTTGCATCCATATTCATCAGTAATATTGGTCTGTAACTCCTTTTTTCTTACGTCCTTGTTTGGTTTTGCTATCAAGGTGATGGAGTTTTCATAGAATGAGTTTGGGAGGGTTCTTCCTTTTGAATTTGTGGAAATGGTTTGAGGAGAACTGGAATTAGCTCTTCTTTAAAAGTTTTGTAGAATTCAGAAGTGAAATCTAAAATTAGGCTTTTCTTTGTTGGGAGACTATTTATTATTGACTCAATCTGATCACTTGTTACCACTTATTCAGGCTTTCTATTTCATCCTGATTCACCTTAGATGCCTTGTATGTATCCGGAAATGTATCCATCTCATCTCGGTTTTCTAAATTGTTGGTATATAGTTGCTTATAGTAATCTGTCATATTTTTTTGTATTTCTGGTATATCGGTTAAATTGTGATCAGCTTTGCTACTAATTTTATCTATCTGGCTCCATTCTCTTTTTTAGTTAAGCTACCTAATAATTTGTCAATTTGGTTTATCGTCTCAAAAACATAGCTCTTTCTTTTGTTGTTTTGTATGGTTTTTCTTTTAAATAAATTTTTGCTAGAGAGCGTGTGCACTTGCAAGAGAGACAGAGACACAGAAAGTGAGAAATCACCCCCCAGGGAAGATGGTCACACCACAATCCATTCTCCTCTCAGGATTTTGGACATGCACACACACAAGTCTGGCATGAATTTTAAGCCACTGGGTCTGGAACTTGAACTGCAGTCAACTATGTAGGAGTCCAGAGACATAGCCATTATACCGTCTGCTGGTCCCTTTTTTTTTTTTAATTCTCTATTTATTTCAGATGTGGTAGTCTTATACTGAAGCTGCCCTTCCTCCACACCATAGACTTGGCATGGGGCTTAGGTGAAGAGCGCACTCTGGATAGGCCTACTTTCCCTCTGCTCCTTTTATTTTGCTCTCTCTTATTTTCCCTCTGTGACTGCAGGAACGAGGGTGGTGGTCTTGAATGCCAAGTTAGCCTCTTCTCTCACAGCCTAGAATGGGCAAGGGGGTTAGGTGAAGAGCTGACTCCAGGCAGGCCTGCTTTCCCCCTGCTCCTTCTACTGCTATGACTGCAGTAACCAGGGCGGTAGTCTTGATTGCTGATGAAGTCCCTCCTGTAGTATCTTTTTAATTCTCTATTTTAACACTAATCTCATTGTATTTTAACATTTTGTTTACTGTTTATCTCCTTCTACAGAGCAAAATCTTTGACAGAACATTTTCTTCATTCTTGCATCTCTAGTTGCTAGCACAAAGCATGTGTGTTTCTGAAATAACTAAATTTATATAACTACTTCTATCAAAAATGGTGTTTAAGAACAAAAGCAGTGAGATTCAGATGGCAGCATGGAGTGTCAAAAACACAGTTAGAGCCAAAGACTTGACTCTAATGAACCCCAAGAGCAGAGCAAAGTGTCTTAAGTTCTCTGGATCATGAACTTGCTAGATCAACTTTAAGTATTCATCCAACTACAAATTCTAGATATTACCTCAGCATATTCTTCCCATACCAAAAGTGGCTGGTTTAGGGGACACATGAAATAAAGTTTTATGGATAATGCCAGACTCTGCACAGAATTTCTTTGGAGTTTGGTGTGGCCTGACTGAACTACTTTATTTTCTCATATATTAATAGTAGCAATACTTTATTGATCAGAATAAGTTATCAACTACCATCCTCTCTCTTCAGTAAAATAAAAAATTGAGGCTGCCTTCTCTAAACCCTATATTTATATGAACATGACTTTTTGATTTTGTCTGTCTGGTCATTGTCCAGCTTCCAAACAGCAAGCACTTCTGCAAGGGTTTTGCCATTTCAATGCTAGTTATGTGTGAATATGTAAACAGAAGCACACTGGTTTTAGAAATAATTATTTTTAAGTCAGAAGTTAGCTGCCTCATGAGAAATGTCTTATTTATAGGAGGAAAATTGCCAGTGATATTTGGCTTGGTTTAGCCCAACTTGGATAGAGGTCCAAAGCTGTCATAACTGATACTTGCCTAAGCGCAGACTCAAAGAGTGAGGAACATATGCATGTTATCAAGTCATTATCTCATTACTGTCGTCAGCTCTATGTGCGTGCTGGACAGCAACATATCTGTCTACCCTAAGCCTGAGAATGAAACCTTAATGCCAAGAGTTATCAAGCTGCTGGGAAAATGGCGAAGGCTAGACTGTGGTAAGATTAAGACTCAACTGTCTATACAAGCAAGTTTCAAAAGCTTGAAAAAAATTGGCTTGGTGAGCAAGTTGGATTTTATGTTCCTTTAACAAACTTAGAAGTTTTACTATGTACACTTAAATAAATATACCAATTTTCAGAAAGGCCTGACATCTCTACCAGAGTAACAGACTTTTTTTGTTTTGTTTTAACAGAGAACATGGTGACGGTAGAATATCATTACATGTGTGTCTTAAATCACTCTCTTTGGGAAAGAAACTTCTTCTTGTTCCCTTTTTATATGTGGAAGACTTTTTTAATTTTAAAAAAATCAGAAATATGAGGAGTGGGGATTTTGAATAGAAGTTTCCCCAGAGTCTTTTAATTTGGGGGGGATCCTAGATCCTCTTTTCTCCTATATCAGAAGGAGTTTCAGAAATGACACTAACCAAACTGAGAATAGAAATAAAAGTGTGAGTTTTCCATGGATTTTTCTCCACTATGCCAGAGCCATATAAGACTTAAATTTCTGTTCCTTTTGGCTACGTTTTCTCAAATACACACTGACTATCACAGAAAATGTAAGTGTTTTATTTCTCTGATATTCAAGAACAGCTGAATAAAATTCACTAGTAAGTTATGTGAACACCCAGTATCTAAGTACATATAAATATTGAGCAATAAATGTGATCATTGACTTGGATGCTTCAATGGCCTAATTTTCCTTCCTTTCAGTTTAGTCTGAGACCAAAACTAATGAATACATATATAAATTATAGTATCTTTAGAAACTCTATATTCCCTGATTGACCCTACAAATTTCTAAAATTAATATTTTTCAAGACAGCATAGAAGTATATTCAAGGAAGGAAAAATAAATAAATACTGCTTAAATCCATTTAATACCTTTAGCATAAATAAAATTCTGTCATCTAAATGATAACTACACCTCTCAATGCCCAAATTCTTTTTTTGTTGTCGTTATTGTCTTAATTGCCAGAAGGTACACGTGCTTGCCAGAGAGTGAGAGTGCATATCCCCAATAAAGCATGGTCATGCTATGATCCTTTTTCCTCTACTTCCTCAACCTATTAGAATTTTAACGTGTGTGCACATGCATCTATGAACAGGGCTGGGATTTGAACTGCAGTCAGTCATGTGGGATCTGGCTCCCAAACACAGCATTGATCACTGTGTTACAAAGCTGGCCTGAGACTCAAATTCTTAAGGAGATTTTTAATAGTGGTTGCAAATCTTTTGTTATTTCTACCATTGAGAGTAGAGTGTAATTCCCCTCTCTCTCCTTGAATCTGGATTGGTCTTGATACACTCACTTTTCAACACTTGAGTTGTTCTAATACTTCCGAGCCAGGGTTATACAAAGCCTTGTAGCTTCTTCTCAAGCCTCTTGGAGAACTATATGGCAGCCCTAAGATACATTTAAGAAGTGGTGACTACTTTGCCCACCTTGAGATCACCAAGCTGTGAGACGCTCGAACCACATGGGAAAGTTCTAGAGTATGAAATACCATATGGAACAAGACAGAAGCCAGAGAATAATCAAATATGTAAGTGAAGAAGCCATGTTATATTTTAAGTGGATGCTCCAGCTCCAAATCCTTCAGCTGATGCCACAAGTAGATCAAAGACAAACTGCCCATGTGAGCCTCACTTAGATACCTAGACCAGAAAATCCTGGACAATGAAACAGTTTTTATAAGTCATTAAGTTTTGGGGTGTTTTTTTATGCAGCAAATAGAGAGAACAGAATTTGATACATTGTTATAACAAAAACTTGAAACATGTGACATAGCTTTTAGACCAAGCAGGAAGCCAAAGCTGGAAGGGCTTTCTCACTAGGCTTAAGGATAATGAGAAAATGGTTACTAGAGCAATAGGCAACCTACTTGTGGTGGTTATAGTTTATAGTTTTGGCAACAATGTGTCCCCTGTACTTAGAGAAAGGAAACAAACAAAGAAGAGAAAAGAAAAAAAAAAAAGAAACAGAGAAGGAAAGAAAGGAAATACACTTAATGAACTGATGGCTTTGTCTGAAGAGATTTCCATACAGGTGCTGAAAGTGAAACCAATTTCTTTTAGCTGTGTATAATAAAGTACAAATATATGGGAACCTAAAAAAAAAAACTACTCATCTCAAGCAAACTTGAGAGATCTACAAGTGTCAGAACTTGCTGGATTTCGAAATAAAACTCCTTGATTTCATTTTCCCAGTAGACATGAATGCTTGCCAGAGAAAAACAAAGAGAGAGTGGAATAAAGCACCTCCTTCTGGGATGTAGTCATGCCACAATCTCTTTTTCATCTTTCTCTCCTGTCTGGAATTTGGGCACACATGCACATGTGCCTGATGTGTTTTTCAAGCCGCTGAGCCTGGGATTTGATCCACATGGTTGACTAGAGGGATCCAGCTCCCTTAACCACCAGGCCAAGACAAGGCCAGCCCAAAATAAAGCATTTATTTATTTATTTATCTATCTATCTATCTATTTATATTTAGGTTTTTGCCATAGGGTGCATGTGCTCACCAGAGAGAGAGAGAGAGAGAGAGGGAAAGTGAGAAATCACACTCCAAGAAGGATGGCCACACCACAATTCCTTCTTCTCCATTCTCCTCTGAGATTTTGGCCTGCACACACACACGCCCGGCATGCTTTTTAAGTCACCAGGTCCAAGAAACCATGGTCAGCCACCTTAGCCACCACACCACCTGCTGGCCCCAATAAAGCTGTTTTTCAACCCCAGTTTTTCTGATAAGTAAAAGACTCTAAAATAAGAAATGGCCTCCAGATAAATAGGACTGCAAGGCACTAACGGTCAGCACCAACTTAGGGTACAGTGTCCCAGGGTAGGGCCCTAAGACTCAGTTGAGACCTCACAATGATTTAAGGGTGTTTATACTAGGATTTCTTAACATCTTAAGGTCCTGCTTCTCAGAATCCCTCCCAGATTAAAAAAAAAAAAAAAAAAAAAAAAAAAAAATCCCTAAAAATCCTAAGGACATTTGCTATTTGACCTCTGCATCAGGATTCTCAGTTCTAAGTAAAAACAAGCAAACACAATTCTATCTTGGAAGAAAGAAGCATGGTCTGGCTTTGCACTAATGGAATGAATTACCATTAGATACATACAAACTCACCAAGTGTTTTTTTTTTTTTTTTTTCCGCTCCCAGGGAGTTACTTATTATTTACTTAATTATTTAATTCCATTTGTTATTATCATTTTTCAATTTGACCAGATATAAACAGAGAAAGAGAAAGGGAAAGCAAGAAACCAAGCTGCCAGGTCCGAGACTCGAACCATAGTTACCACATGGGAATCCACTGCCCTAACCACCACCACACCACCTGCCAGCCCCTCTCCCCAAGTTTTTAAAGGATTTGTACCAGTTTTAACTGAGGGTGGGGGGAAGGATTACAAAATGAAACAGGCCTTTGACCGCTTGAATTTATTTAGAGAAAAAGCAGGCTGAGAACATTCTTCAGCTGAAAACAGGGACCATTTCTTACAGAGAAGGAGAGACAACTCAAAGGGAAAAGGAAGGTAGCGACAAGAATCCAGAGGGAACAACAAAGTGCCAGAGAGAAGCATTCTCAGAGGGCAGGACTGGCCACACACCCACAGCTGGGTTTCCTAATGTGATTTACCAAGGACTACTGACACGGCTTCTGTTTTCCGTCTTTTCGAGCCAGAGCGTCAACTGTGGCTATCATCTGCCAGTTCTACAGTCTTACGCTGGGTGCTGTGGGAAGGCCAGGAAACTTGTCTCTTCAGTTCACAAGTCTTTAGATCAAGAAGAGTCATACTCGGGGGACTTCCTCTGAGGAACTCGCCACATCTGTACCTGATTTAGCTGATCACACCCTTTGGTTCAAACCAATGTTGAAAAACAATCAGATCCGGGGGCTTTGGGATATGTGCATGTATTGTGTGTTTGGGAAGAATGTAAATCATTGGTGGTTAAAAGGAAAACGGAATTGATGAAAGTTGTCCATTAATTCTCTGCGATTTCTCCCTCTGAAACTCAACTGGCCTTAGTGACTTACTTGACCCATGGACACAGTGTAAGTAGCAAACCAGGACTTCTGAGGCAAGATTATAAAAAGCCTTGGGAACCAGCAGTTAGCGTAATGGCTATCGCTGGACTCCCACATAGTCAACCGCAGTTCGCGTCCCGGACCCGGTGGCTTAAAACTCATGCCGGGCGCGTGTGCGTACGTGCCCAAGATCCCAAGAGGAGAATGGAGAAGGGATTGCGGCGTGTCCATCCCCCCTGGGGGGTGATTTCTTGCTTTCTGTCTCTATGTCTCTCTCTGTCTGTCCGGCGAGTGCACGCGCCCTTTAGCGAAAACCTCTCCTAAATAAATAAATAAATAATAAATAAAGCCTTGCAGCTTCCACCAGGATCTATGGGAACACTATTCTCTGACCGCCCTAAGCCACCATGTAGGCATTCTAACCATCTTCAAGTCAGCTAGCCGTGAGAAGCATAACTGTCTGCAAAGGCCTGGGAGGATCAACGCCTTGGTCAGCTGGGGTTGCTATAACAAAACACCATCAACTGGGAGGCTGAAACAACAGACATTTACTTCTCACAGTTGTCAGGCTGGGAAACCTATGGTCAAGGTGCCAGCAGTCCTGGAGTCTCACAAAGGCCTACTTCCTAGTTAACAGACTATAGCCGTCTTCTTGTATCCTAACATAGGTGAGAACAGAGGGTCAGATCCTTTGTCTCCTCCCTTTTTATAAGGCATGTAGACAGCCCATTCATGAAGGCGTCATTCTCTTGACTTACCTCTCAAAAAACTCATCTCCTAATCCCAGGAGTTAGGATTTCAACATATGAATTTGGGAATGACACAAAAATTCTGTCCACAGCACATGGAGAGAGAAGAAAGGCCAAGAAACACTGAGGGGCAAAAATATATGGATAAAGAAGCCATCTTAAAAATGGATTCAGCCGGAAACAAAAAAAATGGATTCAGCCAGGACCAGCAGTTGGTATAATGGCTATGTCGCTGGACTCCCATGTAGTCAACCACAGTACGAGACCCGGACCCAGTGGCTTAAATTCATGCCAGGCGCGTGTGCGTGCGTGCCCAAGATCCCAAGAGGAGAATGGAGGAGAAGGGATTGCAGCATGGCCATCCCCGCTGGGGGGTGAGAGTGCACATGCCCTATAGCAAAAACCTCTCAAAAAAAGAAAGAAACAAAGAAACAAAGAAAGGAAGGAAGGAATTCAGCAGCCCAACCTGTCTGAATTGCACCACAAGGAGAGATTCCCAGACCCCAATCTATTGGGTAATTGGAAAAGTCATGATATATTTTTCTATGCAAAAATGTCATGACTTTTCTGACATCTCAATACTGAGAGAAAGAAAAGCTGATTTAAGCCACTAACTGAGCTTAGAGAGTTTGTTACACACCCAATACATAAGCAGAACATTCTCCTTGCTTGTTTTTCCCACCGTATTTCCTTCCAGACTGAAATCTTTCTATTTTTGAATTTTACCCATGAGTTTAAGCCTTTAGGCTCCAATATGATATAAGGACGTATACTTCTAGAATTGCTCTAATCGTAGAACTCATTTTATAAATAGTGTTTCTCCTTTCACGTTAGATAATCACTTAGAGAACATTTCACCACAAACACGAGCTCCCTCTTTACTCTTTCAAAGTCTGTTGCCAAAATTGAACTTGTCATGCCACAGAGTGTTCTATTTTTTAACCACAATATACACAGCATACTACCCATTTCTGGCAAATGCCACATTGTTCCTATCCTTTTTGATAAAAGCGGATAACATTTCAATAGACTATTTTAATAACTAGTCGAGATGATTCTGCCACTAGGTTTAAAACTCCATCTCTTCCATCTGAGTACTGCAACCAAGGAAATGGGGTGAGAAACCCAAGTAAGTAGGAAAGAAGAATATGGCTAGGGGTGGAAGTAATTCTTCTCTGTGACATCCCCTTTTCTTCTTGGCCTAGCCTCTCCACTCCTGCCTGTAACATCAAAACAATTTTTAAAGCTTTTCTGTTTTAAAATAATCTCCAGCTTATTGAATGCTGCAAGGCTAGTGTGAACTGTTTTATTCCTAAATGATTTAAAAGTAAGCTGTTGGGACCAGCAGGTGGTGTGGTGGTTAAAGCGCTGGATACTCCCACATGGCCGACCTGGGTTCAAGTCCTGGACCTGGTGGCTTGCTTTCTCACTTCCTCTCTCTCTCACTCTCACCCTCTGTCTCTCTCCAGTCAAATTTAAAAATCAATGAATGAATAAATAAATAAAATAAATAATTTTAAAAAAAGTAAGCTGTTAACTGCTGCCATGACCCCATTACAGTAGTGTTTATTTCCTACAAATAAGAGATTTCTCCTAGATCGCCCATATCTCTCCATTCTCAATATCACTAGTGTTAAAAAAATTTTTTTTAGACAAACCAAAATTGAACAGTTTAATTAAACAAAGGGCAAGCCATTCAAATAGGGCAGTCTTTTAAAAAATGGTTCCTGAAGGACTCCAGCTAGCCCCGTGGTCACAGGGTATTTAAGTCTGCTGAAAGGGAAAGTGATGGGTGCAGGAAAGGGAAAAAGAGGTACACCAAACAAAAGTGAGAGAGCGAGGCAGAGAAATGATTGTGTTCCTCACAGCTGGACGATATACTGTCCTAACAGCCTAAAAGTTGGGCTTCCTATGATGGACTCAAGTGTGGCTAGTGTGATTAGCTGTAACTTAGCAACCAGCTCAGGAAAAAATCCTAACGTGTGATTTCAGCTTACCGACAGGAAGCCAAGTGTGTGAGTATAGTAGCCATTTTAGGCCATCATAAATTAAACACCACCAAAATTATGAATATGACACTGATACCAATGTTACATGTAATTTTTTGACTCCACTCACATTTCATCAATTACATGCAACTTATTTTAATAATTATTTTATTTAACTGTATTCATTGATTTATTTTAATTCGACCAGAGAGAACAGAGTGAGAGAGAGAGAGGGAAAGTGAGAAAGCAAGCTGCCAGGTCCAGAACTTGAACCATGGTAGGCCATGTACAAGTCCAGCAATCTTCACCACCACACCACCTGCCAGCCCCCCATTGCATGCAATTTCTAAAGGAATGGTATATTCTTTCAATGTTTATTGAGTGCCTGCTAGTCTTTCCTAAGCATTATTTTGGCTCCTATTCTAGGAAGCTCAATCCATCAGTGAACAAACAGATGAAGATTCCTACTCACATGGAACTTACATTCCAGTGGATGGAGGGAGAAGAACGGATCATTTAAAAATTTTTAAAAACCTAAGTAAATTACATTATACATTAGAACTATGTAGATAAATACTATGAAGGAAAAGTGAGACAGGTGGTAGGGAAAGCAGGTTGTAATTTTTAAACAGGGTAGCTAGGGTTGGCTTCACTGAGAGGGTGGCATTACAGCAAGACTGAAAAGGCATCACTATGCCTGGGATGTTTTAGGTAGGTGTATATAAATGAGGGGTGAGCCATAGGTCATGATATCACAGTAGCAAAGACCTTTAGGTCTTTATAAGGACTTCTTCTTTGATTAAGAGGGAAATTAGGAAATGCAGCAGAATTTTCAGCCCAAGAGTGACGCAATCCAACAGCTAGAATCCTGGCTGCAATGTTGAGAATCAGGCTGTAGGGGGAGCAATGGTCCATTCAGGGAGAGCAGTTGAAGGCAATTATGTGATCCAGGTAAAAGATGATGGTGCTTGTCAATGCTGACAGCAATAAGTAAAAGTGAGGCCATCAGGCGGCACAGTGGTTAGGGCACAGTTGTTAGGATTCCCATGTGGACGAAGTTGGTTTGAGACCTGGATCCATGGTTTGAAATTCATGCCAGGCCCATGCACGTGCATGCCCAAAGTTACAAAAAGAGAATGGATGAGAAGGAATTTGGGCAGGGCCATTCCCTCCAGGGGGTGATTTTTCACTTTGTCTCTCCATCTCTGTTTCTCCAGTGAGCACATGTGCCCTATAACAAAAATCTCTCAATAAGAAAAAAATATATATTTTAAAAGGAAAGAAAAGTGAACAGACTCTGAATATGTTTTGAAGAATATAAGGGGAAAAAGGTGCCTGTCTAGTGGTCTAAGAAAGGGATGAGTCACGACTGCTGGTGAGAGGCAATGCGGGAAGCCCAGGATCAGCGCCACCATGAAAGTGGTAATGATGGCACGAGGTGGCCCAGGAAAGCAGCAGAGACTGCAACAGGTTGCCCTAGAAATTTAGGGGGTAGTAATAAAAAATAAAAAATAAAAAACCAGACACACACAGCTTTTGAATATTTTTATCCTAAGTGCCTGTTTGTTAAAATTCATTCCGTAATTGGGAAGGTCTGGCCTGAGAGTTCGTTCTGAATTCTATATTATAACCATAGATTCAGGTTTCCCAATGGCGAAATCTCAAAATGCCATTGCGTTTATTTTTTAATTTTGTATTTTCAACTTTCCTTCTAGCTGAGACAGTGAAAGTACAGAGAAAAAGAAAAATGAACAACTAGGAAATATTGCAAAACAGAAACTGAAAACTTCAGAATACACATTAGCCCTGCTAGGAACGGGCTTTGTAGGCCAGCCTGTGGCATGGTGGGTAAGATAGCTAGATCTCACGTGGCCAACTGCTTGATTGGGTCCTAGCCCTGGCAGCTGGAGAAACACACTAGGTGCATGTGTGTCCTGTCTGAAATCCTGAAAGGAGAGTGGAAAAGAAGGGACTGTGGTATGACCATCCCTCAAGGTGGGGCGAGGAGGTGATTCCTCACTTTCTTCCTCTGTCTTTCTGCGGTGAGTGCATTCACCTACCAAAACTGAAAACAAAATTTAAAAATTTAAAAAATAAACAGTGTTCTTTGTCACAGGCTGGCTTCTAGAGCCTATGTTTTGGGTCTCTTCCTTTGAGCTTTTCAAAGATTCAGTAGCTTCATTGCCATAAAGCTGTAATACATTGGAATCTCCCCTCAGACATGGGTAGCAGGTATTTATGTTTGGGGAAATCGTTTCTCTTAATACTCATCTCATTAACAAGGCGAGGGCGTAAGGTCCGTGCAATAACGTGGACTCGTGCATTAACACCAAGATCTCTGAGACGATGTATTCCTATGACACATTTTTTTTTTCCCGACTCGCCTGCCACCCAACCAGAGAGTGGAGACAGAACCTTGTTTCTCCAAACATCTGCAAATTAATAAAAGAGAAAAAACTGGAGAGCTAGCAAAAAGCAGACACCACATTTGCCTGCCTTTGATTCTTTTTCTCTTTCCCGTGAAAAGGAACCAATTGATACTTTTCTCCAAAATCTCCAGAAACTGTCAGAGATTTAAATTTTAAATGTTCCAAAAAGCCTCTTTTGACAGAGGAAAATGTAAGGATATGTTCAGATTTCTGCTAGATTTCACTTACATGAACAGATTATATACATAAAGGTAGAAACTGGCTAAGTGGCTTTCTTTCCACCTTCAGAAGTGACATTCTCTGAACAGAAAACTTGTTTGCCATTTTTCTTCCTTCCGTATCACTCAGCTACGGGGTCCTTGTTAACATTTCTAGGATGTTTTCTTCCCTGATGCCACTGCTCTCCTCTTGGTTCCTAATTCACAGCGGTAGGCCCAAATCTTCCTTTCTGCATCTATTCTTTTGCTTTCACCTTGCCTGCTGAATTAATCTTCCTCATGCGACATTTTCACTAGGTTACTACTCTGCTCTGAAACCTTCCATAATTCCCCAGTGCCTACAGAATTAAGCCCAACAGCTTTGCATAGCTGCCCCCTGGTGGTTGCCTGCTGACATACTGTGCTGGCGTTCAGGCATAACTTAGGCTGCAGAGAATAAGGTTTTCATTCAACATGGCATGCCTTTTTACGTTCAAGAGGGAGCCAAGGGTGGGACATTGAGAAAGTAGATAGAAGCCTTCACTTCCACAGCTGTGGTAAAGAACACCAGAGTGGAATAACCTTGTGCTCCTAAGGGGACATTAGTCCTCTTGAGAGCTCTTTTATAAGGAGCGCTACATGGTAAGGGGTATTCTTTTCCATGGTTTCCACCTTGGATTACTGCACCAACAGTGGGTGCTTCTGTGCAAAGCATGAATCAGCATATGCCCTGATTTACAATCTAGTTCGTCCCCTGACCTTTTTTCCTACACGCATGATGTTGTAAATGAAGATTACATTCCTGGAATGGAACATAACATAAAAATAGCAAAGTTGATCAGGAAATAAACTTTTAAAAACACACAAAATTTGCTTTTACAAACATTAAGAATGTAAAATAAATTTGTAATGACATTTCTTCAATGTCTCTTTGGGAGATATTTTTCTTTTTGTGGTCTGGGCAAGCGGACACATCTTAAAATACAAGTGTAGCAGGGTTTTAACATGGTACTATTTTGGTCTAGGTTTCAGCTGAAGTCTTAATACAAGGAAATGCCAATTATTGTGACATTCAAAAATATGATCCTGTATCACTTATGCAGAGCTGCCAAAGGAAGTGGATAAAAATTTGGTTGCAATACTGACCCCTCAAACCTTCCGAAAGGTATGAAATGGTTAAAATTGGAGAGCTGAAAGGAGTTGGGAATTAGGATATCTTTAGACACATTCGTAGCTGTGCTGAGTCTCCATTCACTCCCATTCTGAAAGTGGAGAGGGAGGGAACATAGAATTGTCTCCTGGCTTCAACTCTATAAGGATTTTGAAGAGACCATTCTGGAACTTGAAAGTGTCCTCTGATGTTTGAGGGACAGCGTGGGCTGGTGTGTATGATTCATGCCTGAGTAATCTAAAGAACATAACCAGGTGAGAAACAGAACAAACTGGGGACCAGCAGTTAGCGTAATGGCTATGTCACTGGACTCCCACGTAGTCGACCGCGGTTCAAGTCCCGGACCCGGTGGCTTAAACTCACGCCGGGCGCGTGTGCGTGCGTGCCCAAGATCCCGAGAGGAGAATGGAGGAGAAGGGATTGCGGCGTGGCCATCCCCCCTGGGGGGTGATTTCCTGCTTTCTATCTCTCTGTCTCTCTCTGTCTGTCTGGCGAGCGCACGCGCCCTATAGCAAAAACCTCTTAAAAAAAAAAAAAAGAAAAGAAACAGAACAAACTGTAATTTGAAACACGATATCATTCCTATGGACAGAGTGTTTCAGATGTGCATTGTTCATATGCTAAATGTGGGTCATAAGTAAGCAAATGGAAAATAAGTAGTTTAAGATCTCATGCAGGATAGATTCCAAGAGGGGCAAAGAAACATCAAGGAAAAGATGATGGAGAAACTACTGAAATTCTCAGGAAGTGACAATTGAATACTAAGTGATCATTTGAAAGAAGATGCATTTACCCTCATCAAAAAAACTGTATGTAGGGACCAGCAGTTAGCGTAATGGCTATGTCGCTGGACTCCCACGTAGTCGACCGCGGTTCGAGTCCCGGACCCGGCGGCTTAAACTCACGCCGGGCGCGTGTGCGTGCGTGCCCAAGATCCCGAGAGGAGAATGGAGGAGAAGGGATTGCGGCGTGGCCATCCCCCCAGGGGGTGATTTCCTGCTTTCTATCTCTCTGTCTCTCTCTGTCTGTCTGGCAAGCGCACGCGCCCTATAGCAAAAACCTCTCCAAAAAAAAAAAGAAAAAAAAAAAAAAAACTGTATGTATAAGATCCAATGCAAAGGTGTGGGATAGAGGAGATGTCTTCAAGGAACCCAGTCATCCCTGAGATGACTGGGTCAAAATAAAACTTCTCATATTCAAGACATTCAAGAACGATCCCTTCTTCCTCCTCCACTGCTCCTCCTCCCCTCAGTTAACTCTAGAGAAACCAGCCCAGTGACCAAAAGAGAGAACTAGAGGCACTAGACATGGAAATCGAGAAGTGCCACTTTAATCCCACTAAACTTCACTAGATAGATTTCTTTCTTTCTTTTTAAGTTTATTCATTGAGAGATAGAGAAACACAATTGCCTTCAATGGAGTATCAAACTACAATTCCCTCTCCAAGCCTTTCAGCCGACCAGGATCGTGAGTGGACATGTTCACACCCGGCACAGACTGTTCAACCTGGAAACTGAATCTTGATCTTACGCGGCTTCCAGCATTAGGAAATATTGCACTCTCGCTACACTTCCACAGCTCGGCCTTGACTAGCCATGTTCCTGAACTTGGACTCTTGACAATTAAAAGTGACTAAGGAGTTTGTGTTATTGAAAGTAACCAAACATTCAAGAGTCTACTGTACATTTCATTGGAAAATAGAAAATAACATTTCCAACTACATTCATTATTACAGCCAATTGCCTGGAACTTTTATTGTCAATGTGTTCATGAATGGTACATGCTGCTTACGAGGCAGTTTTCATGTAGTTCATTCAAAAGCTTTTATAGTTTTTAGTTGACATATAGTAGTTATACATATTTATGGGTGTAGTGTGATGTTTTAATATATGCCTATAATGTATAATGCTCGAATTTTTGTTCGTTAAAAATTCCTATTTTTCTACTTGAGTAAGATCTATATAGTTGAAGAGTAAACATTTTATATTTGCTTGTCAAGTTATAGTTGCTTATCTAGATATTTTATAACACAAGAATTTATGTACCACAAAATTTAAAAAACAATTGCTGGTCAACTAAAGAAAAACAGTTATTTTAATATATCTCTATCATGAAAGACTCATGTAGTGAAGATATGCAATTTTATATAGCAGTTTTGATTGTTTTCGTATTACAGATTATTTTTTCCTGCATGTGTCTGACCATACAAGAACAAAATCTGCTTGATTTATCTGTACTTTAGAAAATTCTCATTGAGTCTGGGAATGTAATCCTCAGAAATTGGATCACTGCCACCTTAAGCCCTCAGTCAACTATAGAATGGATTTTACCTTAGTTCTCTTGTAATATAACTTAATACAAATTAAGGTAGATTCCACATCTCTGTATCCCAAAGTATAAGAAATATTAATAGCCATTAGGGCCTGTGACGTCTACTTCTAGTCATCTAATCATTGCCAGGGTAACTAACAGGAACTGTGTTTACTCACCTGCCTTAATAATAATAATAAGCAAACAAAATATATGAAACAACACATTTCAGACTTTGGATAGCAGGTAGTGCAGGACATGATACTAGAGAGCAAATAAGCAAGGTAAGCTCCAAAAGTGACCCAGCTGACTCTTACCTCAATCCTAAAGAGAGTTTTCCAGTGTGGCAGAAGAAAGGGAACTCACACAGAGCCTGATAGTCTCCCTCAGGAGAGAACAGAGTTGAATGTCAGGAGGCTAGGGCAGCTAGAATTATCAAGGCAGAGAACCACAGAAGAGAGACATGCACAGAGAGAGCAAGCAAACAACTATCTACAGAGGATTGCCTTGCTTCTCTGAGTACTGAACAGCATATAAGAAAATTGCCTAGGCTGGAGAATCACCTGGAAGGAGCAGGAAGAACCATTTCTGGAGCTCATGCAGGTCTAGAAACAGTTTCTGGTCCCACCGGCCAGAATAGAAGGATCTCGAAATACAAGGAGCATCATGGGCCAGCAGGTGGTGTGGACGTTAAGGCAGCTGGATCCTGCATGGCCAACTTTATGGTTCAAGTCATGGATCCAGCAGTTTAAAAATCACACTGGGCACGTGTGTGTGCTCAAAGTTCTGAGAGGAGAATGAAAGAGAAGGGATTTTAGCATGGCCATTTCCCCTGGATGATTTCTCTCTCTCTCTCTCTCTCTCTCTCTCTCTCTCTCTCTCTCTCAAACACATGCACCCTATAGCAAACTAAAAAAATAAATAATTACAAGGAGCATCAAAGATGCCTCAATTATGATTCCAAGTCAGGCTGAGTCCAAGCTACTACCTAAGAATACTTAAAATATGTCTCAAAGGTATCAAAGGATGGCTAATAGCGTAAGTGCAACCAGAGTAAAGCCCAAAAAGACTCAAAGAAATACGAAAGGAAAAAAATCCAACACTCACCATTGTAAACTTCACAACGCTTAGCATTTAATTGAAAATTACTAGGCACGGAAAGAAGAAAATAAAATCGATAACCAGGAAAAAAATATAAAGTAATATAATGGGTCTTAGATATCATTTTGGTCATTTATACTTGTTCCCTGAAGGGGAAAGTATGGAGCTCTGGGGTGGAAAATGAAGGATTTTAAAGAAACAAACATGACAGAAGCAGGAAAACAGAACCCCTGTCATAGGTTCAGGTGAAAAATCTAGAAATGGGGTAATAATGCCCAGCTCAAAAATTGCTGCTCTTGAATTAGGGGGGTAGGAAATCTGTTTTACATTGATGAACCACGGAGCTTGCATGATTGTTTGCACATGGCAAGTCATGAAGGAAAAGGAGTTTAAAAGCCTCATTGTTTTTTAATTAATGTAACTTGGAAAAGAATGTTATCATGAAACAACAAAGGAAAGGCTGAAGATGATAAGATCAGCCTTGGATATGTTGTGTGTGAGGTCATTGTGGGGCATATCCCAAAAAGATGGGCCCTAGAAGACTGGAAACAGACGGAAAGAGCAGAGTGAATGATGGACAAGGCCATGGGCTCTGACTTGCATCGGAGAATAAGACACCTCAAGGCATGCGCTTTGTCGCTATCCTGTACATCGCTGAATCATCGAGTTAAAACCAAAGCGTGAATTCTATGCAACAGCACAGCTCATAAAGTCATAGATTTGTTTTTAAATCATCTCTAATTTAGTAGCAAAGTCCACCGAAAGTCAGGCTTCTGGGAAAAACCTGGAGACTTCTGAACTGAATCCTTCACAAGGGCCTCTGGGGTCCTGCCAAGATCCTCCCTCCTTTGCTCTGGTCCCCAGTCTCCTACTCACATAATGGCCTAACTGCTTGGTCCCAGGGAGCAGGTTCTTTGTCGATTAGCTCCAGGCAAGCTCCATCCTGCCTGGGTCTTGCAGCCACTTCCTTCTAAATCTGTGTCATGGTAATTATTTCCAGTAAATTGATTATTCTCCCAATGTATACCTCATGTTCTAATCAGTGCCTCAGAGCTTGACTAGCGGAATACCAAACCAGTGAATTAACACTCTTTGGGCCCTGTTTTACCAGCTATGTTACGTTTGTGTCCAACTTCACCTGACAGGTAAGTCCAGAAGACTCATTGACAGTCCTTTCACCTAAATGTCAAATGAAGTTTGCCTGAATACTCGTGCTCAATTTAGTCTGTGTTATAGGAGCAAAGAGAACTGTGATCTCTGAAGCTAGTATACCCTTCACAATAATTTGTTTGGAAAATACTTGTATTGTCTGTTCATAGTTATCAGCCTGGGAAGAGAAAACTGTCAACTGTATTTATTACTATTAGTTTCCACAGTAGTCCTATCTATTCTGATTCATGCATATTTTTAAAATATTCCGAGACGTGATCTACAGGCTTCGATAAACTATCTAAGCATTGTGGCACTAAATGAATCAATAAATAAGACAATAGAGGGTTGGCTTGGTGGCACAACAGTAATGCACTGCTAAAGTGAAACTGGATCCATATGAAAGATCCAGGGTTCGGTTCCCTGGTCAACTTGCACACAATGGGCGCATGCACCCATGATGCACTGCTGATCCTGACTGACTGAAAGCTGGGTAGGGGGACATACATAAAACCATTTTCCAGGTTCTTGTTTCTTTCTCTCTCTCTCTCACTCTCTCTCTTTCTCTCCCCTCTCCATCTATGCCTCAGTCTCTCACTGAGAGAAAGAAATAAACCTGAAAAAAAGTCAAGAAACCCTATGAAACCAATGGTCTCATCACAAAACTCTATTCTCAGATTCACGAGTATATCTGAAATATATATGCCTGGAATGGGATAAGGA
The DNA here is from genome assembly GCA_026018925.1 of Tupaia tana. Lineage (NCBI taxonomy): Eukaryota > Metazoa > Chordata > Mammalia > Scandentia > Tupaiidae > Tupaia > Tupaia tana. The sequence continues at coordinate 79,437,752 of JAKSZU010000005.1, read as the reverse complement.
AGTCTGTGGGAAGAACAGAGAAGATGAAGATGTCTAAGGCAGGGTCCTGGGCAGTTCATATCTACTATGATAATAAGCCATGTAACCCTCATAAAAGCTGGACAAAGTCATGCTCCACATGTTGCTATTCCATTTTCTTGAGAGCATGAATAATATTTGACATTACCTTATCTGTTTCCTCTTTCCTTGTTTGTTACTTATTGTCTGTCTCCCCATCAAAATATTTGTCTGTCTTAGTCACTATTAAATGCTAGGTACTAGAATAGTACCTAGCTCATAGTAGGAAGTCAATAAATTGCAAAGATATGTAAGAGGGTAAATGAACAGAAAGACAAGAGCAACTCTAATACTAAACTAGATACTGGTTATGGACATTTTATGCAGCAGCATGCAAAAATAGAAGAAGAAGATGAGGAGGAGAAGGAGGAGGAGGAGGAGGAGGAGGAGGAGGGGGAAAGCACTTCCGTTCATTTTTTTATAAATGTCCATTTGTTCCTCTCCCCAAAAGCTCACGCTGAGAGAAGCCACTTGAATTCTCTTCCCCTCCCTCTCATTGGTGTCCATAGATCCCTCCACACTGTGTTCTCTGCATTCCTCCTTCTCTGTCCTCCTAGAGCTAGTCCACTGCCTACCTTTGCCCACTCTGTTCCCCAGGCGTGAACCTTCTCACCAGCTGGCTACCAGAAATGTCATTCTTCTCTCAAGCAACAAGAACCTCAAAAATCCAGGTAGACAAAATGCTCCATCTTACTACACATACTCAAAAGGTTAAGCTAATAGTGTACCCTCAGCAAGTGCATAGAAGTTCAAAGAGGGAAAGATCGAAGGGCCCTGGAGTTGTCAAGAAAAACCAAAGCGGGTGTGTGACTTAAGCTGGTGTCTGAAAGATTAGGTTGCCAGGAGCTCACACCGTGCCCTGTCCCAAGAGAAGGCCCCACGCAGCACAGATCAGTATTTGTAGCACTCACTGACTGACATGCAAAACTGTTCAAAAAGGGAATTGGAGCTGCTATTTAAACAGGCCCACAAGGATCCTCAGCACTGAGGGTCCATTCACGCTTTAGTCCAAATAAAACTAACTCTAAATTCTCCAAGTAAACTTCATCACCTCTCTAACACTTATCCCTTCAGCAAACCATAGCATATTCTTTTATTTTTGAAATCTTTAGAAGGTGCTACAGGGCCTGTAGGAAGATATTCAATTGCAAATTTTTCAGTGCCTCCCTGCCCTGGGACTCTATAATGACAGGAATACTAATATTTGGCTTTTGACTAGAACATTCCATGCAAAGTACCCCAAAACTCTCACACATATTATCTTTTTATAGTCTTACTGGAATTTTGCATTTTACAAATGCTTCAGGCAGGGCCAGTAGGTGGCATGGTAGTTAAAGTGCTGGACTTCCACATGGTCGACCACTGTTTGAATACCATACCTGGTGGCTTGAAAATCATGCCAGGTATGTGTGTATGCGTGCCCTAAACCCCAAGAGGAGAATGGAGAAGAAGGGATTGCAGCTTGGCCATCCTTCTCTGGGGGGTGATTTCTCACTTTCCCTCTCTCTGTCTTTCTCCCTCAGTGAGGGCACACGCCCTATAACAAAAACAAAACAAAACAAATAAAAACTTCAGGAACGCCTTCTGTCCCTCTAACAATTCCTCAGGTTCTAATCCCAAAGTACCCATCTCATTACCCCACAATGCCTGAACCATTCTGGTCACTCTTTGTTAAAGTAGTAGACCAGATCTCCAAGGAGTTCTCAAGAGAGTGCTATATCAGGAAAATTAAATACAGACACACAGAATTAAGAGTTCAGAAACTAAGAAAATGGTCAACTCAATCATAGGGACAAGCCTGGAGTTGAATATTATATCCCAGAATTTAATCGAGTAGCTCGAACCACAACAGAAGATAAAGTACATGAGACTGAATTGGTGAAAGAATTTTTTGACTTGACTAAAACATTGCTGATTTTCTCCTAGGCTTTGTTGTCCGGGTTTAAGGATTTGTGTCCTGTCTTGAGATGTCGATGGGTTCATGTACCTACCATTTGAACAGAATCCTAACCGGTTCCCTGGCTTTAAGTTTTCAGAAAAGTTCCTTAGTATTTCTTTGATTTAAATTAAAATTGCTTTTCTTGAAATTACCAGGTGAACTTGCTATTGAAAGTAGTTAGATTATTTAAGAAATTGTGTGATCAATATAATGTGGGGGGAAAAGGAATGCAAGACAACTGTAGACACCAGAGGTAGTGTGAGAAGAGGGTGGGAAAGGACAGAGGGTGAGAAATAGGGTGAAACTAGAAATGTAAAATTTTTTATGATAACATGAATGATTAAGCCACTATGCAGTATATTCTGGATGGGAAATCACACATGTTTTATGCTGTGATGATGCTTAGGGAATGAATGTAAATTAATTAAGTTTTAAAAAAAAAGTTTCAGAAAAAAAACCTAAAACTATTTTTTTAAATTAAAAAAAAAAGGTATTAAAAATACCTATTTGATGACTGCAGTAAGATATATTGCCCCAGCTAGGTGCTCCTTTATAGAATGTTCATTCTACTCACTGAGGTTTATGCCTAAAGTCAGACTTTGTGTACATGGATGTGTATATATCAGCTGTCCTTGCTATTCAAAATATTTAGATTAATTAATATCTTTAGTGACTCAATAAAATGGGGGGGGGGGGGGAAGGCATAGAAAGCAACTATAGATACCAGAGACAGTGTGGGAGGAGGGTGGGAGATGGCAGACGATGAGAGATAGGGAATCAAGGATGGGAAAAAAAGCAAAATATATAGGAAACAAGAAATGGAAAATTATTTGTTGATGATAACACGTATATTGATGTGCTTGATTGAGTCAATATACCATGTATCCTGGATGGAAAATCTCATTTTGTATGCTGTAAAGATGTACAGTGAATGAATGTAAATAAATAAATTTAAATTTAAAAATAAATAAATAAAGTAGTATATTTCCAGTGGGTTATGTTTTAACGGCCAATACATTTTCTAGAAAGGATAACACATCCTGAACTGGTAACAGCACTTTGCCAGATTCAAGCTGTTCTCTTAAAAAGTAAAGAGAAAGGTTTAAAGAGGTGACGAGAAAGTGAACAAATTTAAATTGTGGGCAGGGAGTAGGAAAAAAGAAGATGGAAGCTCTAGATCATGAAAAAAAAAAAAAAAAGGTATGGGACTATTGGGCAACACAGTAACTAAGTGAAGTCAATGGAAGCTCTAAGAGAAATAATCAAAGAGAAATTGGAGAACACCCAAACCCATCCTGAGCTTCTTGGACACAACCGTGTACACAGAGCTGCTCTAACAGAGCAGCTATTTGAAAAAGAATAGAGTTGGAAGTTGCCTCAGAACTCCTTGTTCATAGTGATGATTCTGTTTTAACTGCCAGAGACTATGCAGGCTCATCAGAGAGAGAGAATGCACCCTTCAGAGAGGCATGGTCATACTGCAATCCCTATCCCTCATCCTCCATCCTGTCAGGACCCCAGACACACATGCACACACTTCTGGCACATTTTTCCAGCTGCCAAAAGCCAGGACAAAGACTGCCATGTGGGAATCACCTCCCTTAACTGCTGAGCTACAAGCTGACACCTTAGTGAAAATTTTAGTTGTAAAACAAGATCAAGTGGATGTTTATGTCATTATTTTATCATCTCATCAAAGCTCTGCTATAAATACAGTAAATAGCAGATACCCTCTCTGAAATTATTTCCCAAAATACTTCTTATAAACATATCCTCTCCACTGTTTGCAATCCCCTTTTCCTTTTGCTGGAAGCAGATTAGCGTCTCCCCTTACAGCTCTCAGTGACTCAGAGCTACTTCAATCCCTCTTCCATGGTCTCAGACTGGTTCCTCCCATCACCCCCAGCCCCAGCATGGTACTTCTGGCTCCCTTTCTCTCTCTGTCCTCCTAAAGAGCAGCAACTTGTTCCTTAATGTGAATTCACCTGCCCATGCCCTCAATAAGCAGCTGAGCTGCTGGCACTGAAATTCAGTATTCTTCCAAATGTTTGCACTTCAAAGTTAATTTTTAATTTCTAAAAAGCTGCACCTTAATATAATCTCTATTTTTCTCATGTAATCTATTTCCCTTAATTTATTTAGGTGAGGTGAGACACATTACATTCAAATAGATATATTACTTAGAGTTATTATTTCTCTATCAAATTACTCTTATTTGTATTTTCACTCTAATAAAATACCCTAAATTCTATCTTTTCCATCATACAATGTGTGCCCTAACTCTTAGCATTGTCTTTTAACAATAAAATATTGATATTGATCTGTGCTTTTTTCTTTCCAGACTTTTTTTAGTTCTATGTATTTAAAATTTTCAAGAAAAGATATGCAAAACTACAGCTTTCCTCCAGAACTGAATATTTTTAAACAAGTCATTTGCCTCAAACAAGGAACCCAGAATAATGAAATGTATATTTGGCTTCCTTTCAAAAGAAATATTGCTTCCCAGTTCCTCTCTCTGCCAGTCCCTCAAGCCAAACATTGAGCCTTAAGGATCTGTGAAGTTTCCATACCTAAATTACTTACTTTAGAGCTTAAGGGAAGGAATCTTTCTAAATTACCCAGTACTGACTGATAAGTTTAGGTAAAGTGTGTCATTTCTTCATTAAGAAATCACTTTCATACTTTGTTTGCCTTGGATACAAGGACTAATAAAATAATATGATATTATTCATATATATAGTATAATGATATGATACCTTTTGTGAAATAAAACCAACTACTTGGCTCTCTTTTTTATCAATAAATCTCTTTGTCTTACAATTAAGAATACCTTCCTTAGAAATCCATCAAATAAATTATGGCATTCTGTGGAATGGAAGGAGCACTCAACTAAGAGTCAAAACTCTCTTATTCTTTTCCAACCTATAATTATGCAATTCACATTCTGCTGGGTCTCTATTTTCTCATGAGTAAAATTAGCCATATGATTACTAAACTCTTGGAAAATCTCATTATTCATTCAGTTAGTATTGATTGAGAACCTATTTATGCCAGACCCTGTATTAGGCACTGGATCTATAAACTGCCAGGACCTCCAAGAATTCACATTATAAAAGAGACTGACATAGACAAATATCTACAGAAGAAGGTCAATATGAGAGAGAGAGGGGAAATCCTAGCTTTTCTTAGGGACAGAGTGGGGATGGTACAAAAGAGATGACAGCTGGATGGAGCCTTGTGGGTTAAGAAATAATACATCAAAAAAAGGGGCAGGTTTGGGGTGCAGGGCCCCAAGAATTCAACACGAAGAGAAAAGAACATGTAAGAAGATAATCTATTGTTAGTTTTTGGGCCATTCCCAAAGCACAGACATACGAAAAGAAATAGGATGTTTAGAGACTGGGTAGAAGTTTGGATTAGCTAAAACCAAATGCATAAAAAATGGCAGCAGGTGAGCCAGAGAGAGAAACTGGGGCCACATGTGGAGAGTCCCATGTACCTCAGGATTTAGGCTTTATCCTGACCAATGGGAAGCGGTAAAGGTTTTAAAGCAGGGGTCATGTTGGCAGCAGGGCATGGGGGGAACAAACCAGTGGAAGCAAGTCTAACCAGAGTGAAAAGATCAGTCAGAATGCTTCAGCAATAGTCTAAGAAAGAAAAGAGGACCCAAAAATAAGGGAGCGGCAGGGAGACATAGGGAGGGTCCATGCACAAGAGACACTTTGGGTAATAGCAGATGGTGTAATGGTTACATCGCTGGACTCCCACTCAGTCGATGGCAATTGGAGTCCTGGACTGGCAACTTAAAACTCACGCCAGGCACGTGTGTGTGCATGTTCCAAATCCCAAGAGGAGAATGGAGGAGAAGGGATTGTGGCATAGCCATCTGTCTCTAGGGCAAATGCACATGCCCTAAAGTAAAAATCTCTCTCTCAAAAAGAAGATACTTTAATAATAATTGTTTGGCCTTGCTGACCCTTAAATGTGGGTAGGGAGTGAGAAGGAATGTGAAACTGGATGGTGAGCCCACTTCCTATGATGGCACATGCAGGAGGAAAAGCAGTCATGAGAGACTTGATGGCATGTTCATCAAGGACATTACGTGTGTAAAATGTCAGTGCAACCACAGATAGAAATATTCGTAGTTGCACAATTGGGCCTGGAGAGCACTAAGTAGGTCAAGGCTTAGTGGTTAATATGAAATCCATTATAGCACATAGAGGCTAGTTGAAGTCATGAAGCTATGAAGGTGAAAATTGTTCAAAGGAAATACACAGAGTGAGAAGGAAAGAGGGTCAAAGGAAAGATGAATTAGAAGACTGGCTCTTAGTTTGTTAGGTAACAGTCATTTGAGAGCCAGATTATAGCTGTGAACCATCTATCTCTGCAGAAAAATGTTCACACAAACAAATTTTACACAGAGTTTAAAGATTCACCAACTCCATGGCTCAAGGATCCTAGGTCAAGGAAAGATTAGAAGAGAACACAAATAGCTAATTTCCATGTATTCAGTTTGCCATTATAAATCATAATCTTTCCAAGAATACTGTAAGTCCATACATAAAAGATACCCTCAGAGTTGTTTTTGTTTGTTTGTTTTCTTTTGTTCTGTTTTACAGTAGCTACTATAGTGTTTCTACATATGAAGAGAGAATTTCAAATTCCCTAACTGAGAAGGTGTGAGTCTATGTGGACATATCTGAGGCATTAGATTATCTGATCAGCCACCTATTTTAAGCAATATCCAAAACAAAAGTATACCAAGAGAGAAGTATTGGCACTATCCCTTGGAGGTGGCTGTAGTGGCCCAGACAGGTCATTTACCTTAAGTCTGAAGAATATCAGCCTTCAACCCTGTCTGATATCCAATGACAAAGCATAACTCTGCTTGTGACTCTCTTTTTTCTCTTGACCCACTGCATTTCCCATCAAAGTCCATTTTTTATTATATAACTTGACTTTGACCTTCTGGTCCAAAAAAGAAATCCAGTATCTTACTTTTTCTGAGCCCAGGACTGTTTTCTTGTCTTCCCATTCATCTCTCTGAGTTTAAAGTCCCAAGATCAGGATCTAAGTGCACTTTACATGATGGAAACAACAGAAGCCCACCTCCAACAGAACTCAAATGCAGATGGAGGAGAGCCTAGGCAGAATTGATTTTTCTTATCTAAATTATGGAGCATTTGACTGTTTTAAATGTACTTTAAATTATAAGGAATCCATCTTTCTCTAAGCATAAGTGAGGTGTGTGTAGGTTCATACCCCTTGTTACCACCCTACCCTTATCCTAAACTTTCCCACCTCAAAAGTACAGATAGATTGCAATTTTGCCTTGCCATTTTTTCTCTCCAGACTTTACTGCCCTTCTTTATTTACATCTGATCCACCAAGGCTGAAAACCAATACACCTTCTCTGACACACCCATATGCACAGTAACTAACACTAATTTTAAATGCACAGTTTGGTGTTTTAGTGAAGAGATTACTTATTAATTGGTACTCTCTCCTGAATCTACTTAGAGTCCGCTATCTTTTTTCTCAACCCTGAGCTGTGAATATTTTCTCTAAATATTCTGTAAGTGGTCTTCTGATGTAACATTAGACAAGAATGCTTTGTTTAGAAACTTTTTTAATGGTCACATTAGTCCATTTTTACTTCAAGTTTCATTTTCAGATATTGCAAGAGAAAGCAGCCGTTAGTCCTGTGAGTTTTCTAAGAAACAAAAATATCTTTTTTTCCTTTTATTTTAAAAAATTCTTTTTTCATTTCATTTTCTTCCATACATTCAATCACATTATTATTTGTCTTACAAAATGGATATTTCAACAGGTGAACATTTCTCCCTAGTACTGTTGATAAAACTACAAAATATCTTCAATAGATAATACCACACCTCTTTGTGCCATTAATGCTTTGCCTCCCTGTCCCTCCCCCAAATGTCCTTCCTCAGACCCTCCTCTTTCACACACTCTATATCTGGTATTTACATCTATATACTGTGCTTCTATATCCTTTAGTCAATTAGTTTCAGTCACAGAGTGCAAACACTCGGTATATATTAAGTGGGGACATACAATGCCTCTCATGACCACTCACTCACTCACTCAAGCAATCAATAAAAAAGCATTTTAGGGGCTCCTAATTTTAAATCCAGCACTGTGCAGAGACTATAAGAAAAACATTGTTGAGGGGAAAAGAGACAAAGTCACCATACCTCTCTAAGTCTCAGTCTTTTCATCCCTCAGATGGAGATATTATGTACTCATAGTGTTCTTGGAAGGATTGAAAAAACCCTGTATTGGCAAAGTCTCAGCCAAAGTTCAATTTCCTTGTTATATAAATTCTTTGTCTTTTTCCTTTATAACACTTACCACAATAGTAATTATATTGATATTGGAGCATTTATTGTATATTTATCTTGCTCATGATTTTAGAAAGAATAGTGTTCATTTTGCTTACTCTATATCTCCATAATGCCCACCACATAGCACAAACTCAATAAAAGCTTGTTGAATGAAAGAAGTTCAATAAATGTTAGCTCTATTTCACGGTGAGGAAAATAGTTGATTTTTCTTTCAATACCTACACCACACTTTCTTTTTACAATTCCCTACACCTAGGGTACCAGGATATATAGGAAATTTGCAATGTCTAAATCCCCAGGAATCCAAAAGGACAATCAGCTCCAAGCCTTCCTTAATTTCCGAGTTGCTTAAAATCCATCTGTTTAACATTTATCCCTGAAAAATATAATCTAGATATTTGTGGGTCAATCAGATATGCATGTCTTAGGCAGATAATATGTGTTCTACCCAAAGAAAAGGGGAAAAAAATCTTAATTATAAGACCCATATTTCTTGAAAGCCATTGTGACTCCCTTTTGAAACCCAGTTGCAATTGCAATTTTCTGTGCAGATGTTGATAATGATGTTGGGTATAATATTACATAGTTCAGTCTTCATCACCATCTAGGACAAAAATTTTCCAGAAGTACCAGGTCTCATGAACATATGATTCATCTTATCATATAGATAGATACTGAAGATTGGAAAAACATATCAATATATACAAAATGTTTATACATTCCGTACATGAGAGTCCATGTATATATAACTCTATAATCATATGGAATACCTTTTAGCAATAAAAAATAAATGAACTACTGGTATATTCTATAAAATGGGAGAATCTCAAAAACAATGCACTACATCAAAGAAGGTAAATACAAAAACTACACATCAAAAGGCCCCACTTACATTAAGTGGCCAGACTAGGCAAATTTATGGAGACAAAAGTAGATCATTGGTTGCCTGGGACTAGGAGTGAGAGTGAGTCCTTTCCGCAGACTGACATAAGAGAACTTTGTGAGGTGATGGGAATGTTCTAAAAACTGGGTTTGGGTATTAGCGGTAAAATTCTATAAATCTATTAAAAGTCATTGACTTGTACATTTACACTAGATAAAATTTTGTATGTAGATTATACCTCAATAAAGCTGTTTAAAAATGACATCTGTGAGCACAAGTACTTTAGGACTTTGAAATGGAACATTGATATTTTAGTGCATTCTTTCATGGTATTTAGAATTTATAGTCATAAAATCCTTTTGTATCAAGTTATGGACAGACTGGTTCTGTTCAAAGAGTTCTATTATATTAATTTGCTGGACTATATTTGTTGTAATTGTAAGGAGATTTAGTCTGACAACTATCTTCCATTATGTACTCTAAGAATCACGGTAGTAATTTCCTGTGGTCAGTAGGGAATGTATGACTGCGTGAGGTTGATACCCTCAGCAATTACTGAGTGAGCATTATTGTATTGTGCTACTATCCCTTGGATAGTTGAAGTGGTTTGGCTCAACGTAAATAATTTTTTGTCCTTAGTAAGTTTTTGCTTAAGTAGGATCATCATCATTATGCCATTAGGCTGAATTTTAGGACTTAAGCTTGCTTTGCTGGCTTTTGGTGCATTTATATTTGGCTTTCTCAGGAATTAACCACAGCCCATTAGTGAAAACAATACAGAACTGTACAGAAAGTCCAAGAAAATATAGCTGATGCTGTCCTTAGGAAAATTTTCCAGATTCTTGCCCTGAGTTTCCCAAATATATTGACAATATTTTTACTTAAAAATCATTAAAAAGGAAAAGTATCTGGACCTATTTCCACACAAATTCCCCTGGACTTTTCTCCCTCACCACCCTCCCCTGCCTCATGCCATAGTACACCATTAGATGCACAGAACAAATATGAAGACCATGCTATTAAAAAAAAAAAAAAAAAGATAAAATTCTGTGGCCAGTGGGTGGTGTCATGGTTAAGGCACTGGGCTCCCATGCAGTCGACCACAGTTTGAGTCCTGAACTTCGCAGCTTGAAACTCACGCTGGGCACATACACACGCGTGCCCAAAATCCCAAGAGGAAAATGGAGGAGAAAGGATAGCAGTGTGACCATCCACCCAGAAGGGGTGATTTCTCACTTTCTGTCTCTCTGTCACTCTCTGTCCTTCAGGAAGTGTACGTGCCCTATAGCAAAATTCTAAATAAATAAATAAATAGAAAGATAAAGTTCTGTTGTCTATATAAAGAGGAAAGACCAGAAAGGGCTTTTTAAACTTTGAATATGTTTGGAATCTTCTCTACCATTACCACCAAAATTCCAGTGAGCGCAATGGTATGGATGTTGGACTATATTGGCAATGAGACACTATCTTTGGAAGATTCTGACATAACCCTCAGGTGGGAGGAGGCGTATATGAGCATTGGGGTGAGGGTGAAGGAAAGCATGTGTCCACTGAAAAATATTAGTTTGCCTTGAAGGACTTAGACACTTTGGATTTACTATTCCCATATCACTTTGAATATAACTTTTTAAGTGTTTATCCTAATATATTGTTTTCTCCCTTGCTGGATTAAAACCCTTGAAGATACAGTTGACATTATAGATTTTTCAATCCACAGTTCCTGGCATACTGCCTTTCCCATAGTGTGTTCCATAGATACCTATAGATATCTATTAAAATTATAGAAAGGCTACTACAGAAGTTTTATGAATTTATTGGTTAATGACTCATTTTACCTAGGGAAGGAATGTTCTCATTTGAAGACTTTCCATCTGATGTTATAATCATATCTATGTGTTTATTTTCGTAAGCCAGTTGCTTATGTTAATGTAAAGCACACATGTCTTTAGTACCAAAAAAAGTCATGTTATCATTAGGAGTTTCTCTAATTAATGTCATGTCAGAGAAACTTTCAAGAATGACTTAGTGATGCTTATGCAAAATTTCTCTCTGGCCATTTTATTATGTCATGTCTAAATATAGGACAGTGTTTTTAATCCTTTGTCCTATTCCTTTCATCTCTAGCTGTTGCCACTTGTTTTGTGAACCAAGCATCCTGTTATGGCAATGTCAATATTTGAAGTTATATAAAATCTTTTAAGGAGTAAAGGTCTCTTACCAATATTATAAAATATTAAGATCTGATAGAACATTTGCATAGATGGATGTGCTCTTGGAAAAATTCTAATAAAATATCCCAAGTAAACAATGTGCTAAAAGAAGACTGTGAAATCATCTCTTATTCTGTGTAACTTTTTTAACTCAATATCATGATTTTCACAGGAAAGTGGAATTTTAATAACCAAAGGGTCACAAGTAAGAGAAGAAAAGAAAGGGAAACAGACCCAGATTGATTCCCTATATTTTTATAAGACTAGTTTCTATGAAACTGTATATTAAGAAAGACAATGTATTGATTAAATAAGTTACCACTAGTTATTCCATTGTTGTTAAGCAATAGGAAAACTAGACGGAAAGTGAGCCAGGTAGCTCGGTCGATGAATGCATAGTAGGGGAAATGGCAGCATTCCAGGGTCTGCCATTTGGTGACACCTCATTGAAAGACAGAGATAAGGAACAAGAGAAATTATTGTGAACGTTTTTTATCCTGTATAGATAGGAGGATGTTTACTTCCACTCGCCTTAATGACTACATATCAAAAGTTCCTCGATATCTGACCTAAAGTCAACAGACCTTTTTATGATTTATTTTACCACATTTCGGTTGTTCATGAAAACTTCATTGAGTGTGAAGCTTAGAGAGATGTTGATTGGTCCTTAAGTAACAGGGTGGCTCAAATGCACAGTGAGGAAGATAACGTGGCTTCTTGTTCAAACATACTTATCCCAAGTGACCCACAGTGGCAGCAAGTGAGAAAATGATGTCTCTTAGAAAGTAATGACTTGGCTAAAGTTAAACTAACTTTAATAAAGAGCATAAAGGAAAAGGTCTCAAAAGAATGCTTGAAAAACTATCTTAGAGAAATTCAACAACCAACTCTACTCATTTGTTAAGTGTCTAGCAAAGAGCAGGAAAATACCCATCTGGGAGTTTCTTCAAATCTTCTCAAATAGAATGATGACAATAATAGAATATAACCTGAATTATTAATTATCTTATTTTTAAACTCTTATTTTGAGATACATGTAATTTTTACATGCTTCTTTTGCTAAATGTAATTTCAAAGAATTATTCAATGTCAAAGGACTATGAGAAACTTTCTACTAAATCTTTTATTTTTTTGAAAACTTAGTAACAAGTGGTTTTGCCTGGTAAGAGTGGATCTAAATTTATTTTAAACTCAAAATAAATTCAGTTTACTTGGATTATGGAATCCATGGTGAAATGACTTTCTAATTTCTTCAGTTGATCTTTTTTTATTTTTTTGGAGAGATTTATGCTATAGGACACATGCGCTCACCAGAAAAAGAGAGAGACAAAGAGACAAAAAGCAAGAAATCACCCCAGGGGATATGGCCACACTGCAATCCCTTCTCTTCCATTCTCCTCTAGAGATCTTGGACACGCACGGACACACACCTGGCATGAGTTTAAGCCACCAGGTCTGGGACTCAAATAATGGTTTACTACATGGGAGTCCAGCGACGTAGCCATTACACCCACTCCTGGTCCTGATAATATTATTTTAATCTTCTAAAAAAGCAAGGGTGTTATAAATTTCTATGCTTCCCTTTTGCCAACTTGCTGCTACTTCGGAATTACTTTTAATTACCTTCTCTGAGTCTGTCTTTAAAATCTGCACTGTTTGGGCTGGCAGGTGGCATGGTGGTTAAAAGCACTGGATTCCCACATGGCTGACCGCGGTTTGAGCTCCAGACCTGGCGGCTTGCTTTCTCACTTTCTCTTTCTCTCTCTCTGTTTCTCTCTGGTCAAATTAAAAAATAATATTAACAGAGACCAACATTTGGCATAATGGCTATGTCACTGGACTCCCATGTACTCGACCACAGTACAAGTCCCAAACCCAGTGGCTTAAACTCACGCCAGGCTGTGCATGCCTGCCCAAAATCCCTAGAGGAGAATGGAGGAGAAGGAATTGTGTGACCATCCCCCCCCCAGGGGTGATTTCTTGCTTTCTGTCTCTCTGTCTCTGTCTGTCTTTCTGGTGAGCACACGCACCCTATAGGAAAATCCTCTCCAAAAATAAATAAATAATAATAATAACAAATGGAATTAAATAAATAAATAATTCTTTAAAAAAAAATCTGCACTGCTACATGAAGAAAGAGAACAGGGTCTACCAGACCTGGTGTAGAATGCAGATTGTTTTCAACCTACTCATGCTGAGACTTGGTAACACTGCTTAACTTTTCTTAGACATGGTTACTTCATCTATAAAGTGCATAATAATTTAATCATAAGGATAACTTCCCCCTAAACAGTCACTATAAAGATTAAATGAGGGGCCTGCCGTGGTGTGGTGGTTGAGGCGTTGGACTCCAACGTGGCTGACCACAGTTGGAGTCCCAGACCTGACAGCTTGCTTTCTCCCTTTTCCTTTCTTTCTCTCTGTCTCTCTGATGAATTAAATAATAACAATAAATTAAACTAAATTAAAAATTCTTTCAAGAAGATTAAATGAAACAATATGTTTAGAGTGGCACATATTAGATCTTTAATAAACATTAATTCACTTCCTTCTTGTAACATTGAAAACAATACATTTTAACATATGTAAAGGTTTTTTTCATAGCTCAAGATTTAATTGATACTATAGAAGAGAGTGGACTAAGAAAATGTTCCTGTCTCTAATGAACTTACATTTTTTTCTATATAGATAAAAGATTTGAGTGAGGTCAGGCAGAGTTTTCCTCTCTCATCTCCCACTCTGTTCCATTCCTTCCACTACCTGGGTAGGAAGGGAAGCCCCCTAGAGAAGAGAGAAGGAACTGCAACATGGCCATCCCCCCAGGGAGAGGTGATTTCTCAGTTTCTGTCTCTCATAATGGAGAAAAACACAAATTACAACAGCATTTTATAGGTTAGGAAACTGGAACAGAAGAGTAATGACAAGATTTACTCAATGATAAATAATGTTCTGATGGATAAATATTTGTGATATGGCCACTAGCGTTTGTCAAATATTTGTCAGATTTTTTAGATAAGTAGCTTTAAGAAAGGGCATAAAATGTGAAACAAATTTCTGAAACTCCGCAAAGACATTTAATGCAACATTCAAAATAAAACCCAGATGTGGATGACTGCTAACAAATGATACTGAGAAATTCCCAGTGTATTATGGACTGAAGCCCTGATTTGGCATACTGGGGACTCACATTTTCACTGGGATAACCTTGGGTTTCAGTGGGCTATAAATGAAGGTTTTTGAACAAGACACTCTGTTCTAGATTCTCTTGTGGAGGCAAACTGGATTGATATAAGTGCAGCACCACACCACGCAACCACTAAGGCAGAGCTGTTCAATAGAACAGTCCACATTTGCTCCATCCATTCCAACAGCCTCTAGTGAGAAGCAGCTGTGGAGCACTTGAGAGTGCTGTGACTGAGAAACTGAAATTCTAAATGTATCCAATTGTAAATCATTTAAATAGCAAACTGTGATGAACAGCTGTCACTCTTTACAGCACAGATCAGAGCTTTCCCACCTCTTATCAGTTTTAAACCTACTTCTCCTATTTTTTAATTGTATTATTTATTTATTATTTTTTTGAGGGGAGAGATTTTTGCCATAAGGTGCATACACTCATCCAAGAGACAGTGAGAAATGGAGAGAGTGTGAGAAATCATTCCCCGGAGGGATGGCCACACCACAATCCCTTCTCTTCCATTCTCCTCTTGGGATTTTGTGCACATACACACACATATGCGCCCAGCATGAGTTTCAAGCCACCAAATCCAGGACTCAAACTATGGTCAACCATGTGGGAGTCCAGCACCTTAACCATCAAGCCACCTTCTGGCTCCTCTTCTATTCTTTTTAAGTACATATATACCTATTGATACCAGTTCTACCATATTATTACTTTCTAGTAATTGACATACCTGGGTAAGTTTCTTCAAAATCACCCTATATTGAAAATAAGTTTATTTGGAGTTCAGAAAAAAAAAAAAAGATTACCTTTTGAAGAAACTCTCACATAGGTTCTTGTGGAGGGCATTGCATATTAAGCCTCTTGAGAGCTCTGCCATCTTGAGAGCTGTCCGCCATCTTAGAAACCATTAGGTTTCACTTCCTCATTGAGCAAACCGTTTCTCAGAAATCATGTGACCAACCGTTCTCCCCATGGGGTGATTGGGTTTCTAGGCAATGGGAGAGATCCACCCACATCAATGATTGGCTCATACTGTTCTATCTCATTTGCATTTCGGGCAACCAATCGGTGCCCACCAGCCTGTGTATAAGCTCGCAATTCTTCCTTAATAAACGAGACTTGATCAGCACCTTGTCTATCTCCACTCCGTGTGTTTGTCTCTTCTCTCACTCCCTCCCCCAGGAAACTGTTCGACTGTCCTGCGGGTCGGGACAGGTTCTCACATCACAAGAAGATGGTGCTTTACTGTAGTCAATCTTGAACTAGTATTTCATATTCATAATAGCTTTGTGATACAATTCATATAGCATAAACCTTATCCCTTTAAAGTATTGGTAATTCAGCTTTTAGAATATTTACAGAGCTGTGAAACCATCTCTACTGCCTAACTTTAGAACATCACCCCCCCCAAAGAATTTCTAAACTCATTAACAGTGATGCCTGTGAACCCGTGAGCCCCAGCCCCTGCAATCCCTAAGTATTTTCAATGATAGCACTCTTGTCAAATACTTCATCTTTAAAACAACAAACCTGTATGAAGTAACCTTTGTTTTTCTTCCTTTCTGTTCTTTCTTATTTTCCATTTTTGCTTCCATTTTAATTTCTACTTCACCCTGAGTTCCTTCTTGCCATCCCTCTTAGCTGAGACTTACGTGCCCACACTTTCTCACCCATCTTCATTCGATGCATGCTAATACTTTTAACTCCAAGACTCAGAGGCAGCAGCCGTTTTACCATCAAAGCATACCAAGTGAGGAAAACCAGCATGTGCTTAATAATCCAGGATTTAAGGGCCTAGGATGCATAAAGAAGTACAGGAAGGATGAGTGTCTCTCAAGTTCAACTTATGTTACCTGGAGCATGAGCAGGAGACATAATGGTTAAGGCACTGGACTCCTATGTGCTCAACCATGGTTCGAGTCCCAGACCCAATGGTTTGAAATTCATGCTGAGCACATGCTCCTGTGTGCCCAAAATTCCAAATGGAGACTAGAAGAGAGGGGATTGCAGTGTGGTCATCTTTCCTGGGGGTTGATTTCTTGCTGTCTCTCTGTATCTCCGGCAAGCACACATGTCCTAAAGCAAAAATCTCTTAAGAAAAAAACCCTATCTCAATGTTATTAGCCCCACTGCCACTTCAGGATCTGACTGTCACCATTCCAATTCTCAGCATTTAAACAATGCCTGACAGTTCAAAACCCCACAACAAATTATGGTGTGAGTGAAGAAAGAAATAAACATATTCCTCTGTGATGTCTACTGATTTGCCCCACCCATAGTGAAATCTGGCTAGAATATTATTTATTTGCCTTCAAGAATTCTGTTAAATGGCATCCTAAAGTTTGAATTATGATAATGTAAAGAGATACATGTCAACTTGCAGTGTTTTCCTAGATCCTGTATTCAGTCTCTGAATTTTTCCCTTTGTGAACACCAAATTGCAACAAAGGCCCTAAAAAAAAACAACCTTCTCTCTACAGAACATGGAAATATATATACCTTAATTTCTACCTTGCATTAGCTTTTCATTAGCATTTCCCAAGCACCTTTCTCCTAGTTTACTTCACACAGGATGTGGGTCTTGAATATTCTTCACACACGGACGGGTGAGGAGAAGGAAAATAGCTACTGTAAGGAGCGAGCTACAAGTCTCCACACAAACCTGTCTTTCAGTCCAAGTATCAAAAGGGAGATAAAAAGCCAACTGCAGACATACTGTACGCAGCAGGAGCCAAGAGCTACCTTCAAGATTGGCAGTTCCAAAAGGCATCAACAGGAATCCTCTTGGTAATTACCAGTTCGGAAATGTCATCCCATTGATTGTGACAGACATAAACCAGCTGTGCTTTGTTGAGGGAGAACAGAGGCCGGGCCTGAGCAGTAACAAACAGCAGGCCAGCTGCAGCCTGCACTCCTGCTTCCTCCCCAAGAACTCTCCCGCTTCATTCTTGCCAAACACTGAAGCAATTAATCACACAGTAGAAGTGGCTCTAAAACGTCTAAAATTGCCTGTTGAAGATTAACTGAACCTATCATATTTCCAGCCTGATTGGGAGGGAGGAAAGAGTGTCTTTGTATTGCAGAAAGATTCTCAGTCACATTAATTGCTAAGATCTTGAGCTGGTCATTCCAATTCTGACTGGAATTTAGAGAATCTTCTGGCCAGAAATCTGTATTCTTAAGTGAAAGACAAAAAAAGGACATAGAGATTTCCCTTTATGAATTCCTAGGGTGGAATCAAAGACATACAGTGCAAGCCAACACAGGTGTCCCTGTGACCTAAACAGCCATTTGAGGAGCAATTTTTCCTTTATTCTCTCTATTGTTTGCATAAAACACCTCCTCAGCACCAACATCCTCTTCCCTGAAGGAGAATTTCAGTCTCTGTCAGGGGCTGGGGAGTTCCCACCACATGGGCCACCAGCCTCACTCTCAGGGACAGCGAGTCTCCCAGCTGGGCCTGCTGTACTGCACTCTAAAGCAGTCTAAAGCAGTCACTGCCTCAGAAAGGCATGCTGCCTTCGGCTCAGGAACAGGCAGCTGCTGCCCTACAAGTGGTCTGTGTGAGACTCACTGCCATATCGTGAAGGAGATAGACATCCTTTTTTAAAAAGAATTATTTTATTTAGCTTTATTTATGTATTTATGTTTTATTTGACCTGAGAGAGAAAGCGAGAAAGCAAGCCACCAGGGCCAGGACTTGAAATGCAAGTAGCCATGTGGGAGTCTAGCCCCTTAACCACCACACTACCTGCCAGCCCCTTTTTATTTATTTTTTAGAGAGAGAGATTTTTGCTATAGGGTACATGTTCTCGCCACAGAGACAGAGAGTGAGAAACTACCTCCTGGGGGTAGGGCTACAGTGCAGTCACTTCTCTGTTCCCTCGGAATTTTTTTAAGTTCTTTTTTTATAAAGGAATTAGTTTATTTTATTTATTCATTTAATTTGACCAGAGGGAGACACAGAAAGACAGAGAAAGAGAGAGAGGGAAAGTAAGAAAGGAAGTCACCAGGACCAAGACTCGAATCATGGTCAGCCATGTGGGAGTGTCCAGCACCTTAATGACAATGCCACCTGCTGGTCTCTCCTCTCAGGATTTTGGGCACATGTATACATGTGTTCGGCGTGAATTTTAAGCCCCCAGGTCCAGGACTCAAACCATGGCTGCCTATGTGGGAGCCCAGCTACATAACCATTATGCCTTCTGCTGGTGCCAGAAACAGATTTCCAATAACTCTGGTCCAGAAGTATGGTTGAGAGTGGAGGGCGTCTGCACCAAATCTAGTACTGATCTGTGGACCTTGAGTGGTGGGTCTTGGGCTAACCCACGGGGTTTTTTTTAACTCCTTATGTAAAGGGTTTTTTAAATCTCCTTATGTAATCACGTTTGTAAATACCCAGAACTGGGCCTCGGAAGGAAATGATCCCGTCCCCGTTTCAACCCTACCAGCTTGTTTCATTTAACTCTCTGCCTGTTCATTTCTTTAGAAGTGCTGGGACCAGTACCAGCAGATGGCATGATGTTTACGTGGCTAGACTCCCACATAGTTGAACAAGGTTTGAGTTCCAGACCAGTGACTTAAAACTCATGCCAGGTGTATGTGTATGTGTGCCCAAAATTCTGATAATGGAGGAGAAGGGATTGTGGCATGGCCATCATCCCAGCAGAGTTATTTCTCCTTTCTGTCTCTGTCTCTCCCAAGAGTGCACATGCCTATAACAAAAATCTCTCTAAAAAAAAAAAAAAAAAAAAAAACACAAAGACCGAAGACCGAAGACCAGGCAATGCTATCGCAATAATATATTGGAATCCCTGTGGGAAAGGTCCTGGGTCTGCTTCCCACGAACTCCCTGTGCACACTGGCACGTGCATGTGCCCACGATCTACACTGCTAAGACTGGCACGGGCATGTGCCCACGATCCACACTGCTGAGACTGGCACGGGCATGCACCCACGATCTACACTGCTGAGACTAGAGATGAAGAGCCTGTTAGAGTGTTTGTCTCTCTGTCTGTCTGGGTCTTTCTCTCTGTCTCTCTTTCACTTACAGAAGAAATTTTTTAAAACTTTTTTAAAAGAAGAGTCATCACTGCAGGAGGTGGATGTAAGTTTACTTCTATTTTAAACTATTGATTTACATAACAATGACTCCTGTCAAATGCTGCTCTTCTCTTTTAGTTTTGTTATAGGATAGTTCCCTCAAAGGAGAGAGACAGAGAGAGAGCAAGGGAAAGTAAGAAATTATCCCTTAGGGAAGATGACCATATCACAATCCCTCCCTTCCATTCTTATCTCAGGATTTTCAGGCACATACTCTCACACACACACACACACACACACACACAAAAACACACACACACACACACACACACACACACACCATGTGATTTTTAAGATGCTGGGTTCAGGCCTTGAACTGCATAGTCAGCTATGTGAGAGCCAGCCACCTTAACTTCCATGCCATCCACTGGCCCAACACTGCTGTTTTTATTTTAAAATTCTTTACCCCATAGGACAGCAATTAAGCATTGTGAATAGAGAGTTGGATTCTACATAACTAACTACAGTTTGAATACCAGCCCCAATTTGAGAAAAATGCAAGGTACATACACATACATGCCACAAATCCCAACAGGACAGAGAAATGGAGAAAAAAGGATTGTGGTATGACCACATTCTATATCCCATTGGGGGTTCTTTCTCTATATATATAATACACACGTATGAGCACATGTGCCTCCTAGCATTTAAAAAAAAGAGAGAGAAATGAGCTAGATTTTGAAAAAACAAAAATCTACCTTCTTATAAATAAAACTTCTAAATAACACCTAAGAGATGTATTAACTATTCTTTAAACAGAAAGACCTATATGTTCTTACATGGGAAGAAAGTCCAAAATATCTAAAAAGTAAAAGAAGCCTCTACAGAACATTCTGCATGAGTCAATTTCCCAAAAAATAAAAAATAGTTACATATATAAATATAGAAAAAAATTTGGAAAACTGAGGATTCAATTGTTCTTAGCAGCCATCTCTAGGAGAAAAAATTATTGAGACTGTTTACTTCCTGTATTTTGTATTTCTGTAATTTTGCATTTTATTACAACAGATCTTGATAGGGGAAAAAAATAAGTTCAAAGTAACTACCAAGCAAAGCCCGTCATTAGTTGTGATTTGAGAACGGAGAAAACCTAAGCCCCACAGGACCTTGGCACTCAAAATATGATCCCCAGGGCATGACCGGGTCCTTCTAAGAAAGGCCAAAACTGGGACCAGCAGTTAGCGTAATGGCTATGTCGCTGGACTCCCACGTAGTCGACCGCGGTTCGAGTCCCGGACCCGGCGGCTTAAACTCACGCCGGGCGCGTGTGCGTGCGTGCCCAAGATCCCGAGAGGAGAATGGAGGAGAAGGGATTGCGGCGTGGCCATCCCCCCTGGGGGGTGATTTCCTGCTTTCTATCTCTCTGTCTCTCTCTGTCTGTCTGGCGAGTGCACGCGCCCTATAGCAAAAACCTCTCCAAAAAAAGAAAAAAAAAAAAAAAAGAAAGGCCAAAACTTAGGCCCTATCCTGGGCCTACAGTTCTATTTATGCTAAAGTGGGAAAAGTACAGAGCACTCATGTTATTACTGCCTTCACCTGGTGCACGTAATTTCTTTCTATAATAAAAAATAATGGATTTTTTTAAACTTAGAAAAATACAGTGATTTTATAACTTGAACAAAAAGATTAATATGCTTTGAAGAACAGATTTTCAACCCTATGATGGCAATGGACGGAGCTCCCCTGAATGCCACGCTCTGCTCTCTTCACTGGAGCTAGGAAGTCAAAGCGAAGTCCATGCTCTCCAGGGGCACACAGTCAAGTAAAAGGGAGGGATGAGTTGGCAGATAGATGGGAAAATATGTAAAACTGTACAAATACAAGGTACAAAGTGAAAATGAGTGACAACTCATTCAAGCTTGTTAGTTGTTGGGATGACCCCATGACCTCATGGTTAAAGGAGCCAGATCCCACATGGCTACCCACCCAGTGCAGATCCTGGTGCTGGCAGCTTGAAAAACATGCCAAATACATGTGTGCACATGCCCGAGCTCTGACAGGATGGAGATATGAAGGCAAGTGATTGTGTGGTGTGACCACACTTCATTAGAGAGTGCTTTCCCTCTCTCCCTCTTTCTCTCTCTGTCTCTCTCTAGCAAGCACACACACCCTCTTGCAATTAAAAGAAAAAGGAAGAGAAGAAAAGAGAAAAGTTTGTTAATTGAATTATTTAGCTAAATAAAGGAGATCAAAGGACCAGACCTTGGTGCAGTGGTGGGGAGACTGGACCTACATCAGAAGGTCCTGGGTTCACTTCTTGGGGCCTCTGTACCCACTGAGTGCACACAGACATGCCTGTGACCAGGGCGACCTGAGACTGGGGGTGGATTGTGACATAGGGACTGTCTGGTCTATTGGACATGTCTCTCTCTCCCTACCTATCTCTATCTCTATCTCTCTCCTCCTCTCTATACTTATCTCTCCCCCTCTCTGAAAAAATTAATTAAAAATCTTTTTTTTAATGACTCAATAATGTCTTTGAATACCTTACTCACTTTTTATCACTCAAAAGTAGGGAACCAGCAGTTAGCGTAATGGCTATGTCGCTGGACTCCCACGTAGTCGACCGCGGTTCGCGTCTCGGACCCGGTGGCTTACAACTCACGCCGGGCGCGTGTGCGTGCGTGCCCAAGATCCCGAGAGGAGAATGGAGGAGAAGGGATTGCGGCGTGACTATCCCCCCTGGGGGGTGATTTCTCGCTTTCTGTCTCTCTGTCTCTCTCTGTCTGTCTGGCGAGCGCACGCGCCCTATAGCGAAAAAAACCTCTCAAAAAAAAAAAAAAGTAGAAGAAGGATACTGGAGCAACAAATTCCGGACTTAATTGTGACCATCAGAGCCAATGGTATAAAAACCAGGAGGAACTGGGGGTGGAAAAATAACAATGTGGTCTTGTACTTATGATATTAAAAATAAAACAAACAAACAAAAAAGAACATTGGGTACAGCCAGATTTTAGACAAGCCCCATTGATCCTAGAGTCTAAATTGAATACAGTTCAACTGGAGTGGAATGTCTTGAAAATGAATCATTTGATCTATACATCTGCCAGCAGCCCAGATCAGAAGAGAATAGCAGTAGAAAGGCATTTATTTAACAAAAAAAAAAAAAAAAAAAAAAAAAAAAAAACCATGTGCTTCTATAGGAAGCTTTCTGGTGATCAAAATTTTCAAAGATCATTTAAAAACAATGAAAGGACAGGCATATGATCAATAGTTTATGACATTCCCCTTCAAGCTACTTGAATTTAATATCTTGACCTATGTGAAGATAGCAATTATATTTGTAATTTTCTTCCAAATCCAATTTACAGAAGCTTAGACTAGTGTGTTGAAGATCTAAAACTCTGGGAGAGATTTATCCGTGTGCTCCCTTGGAAACTAGAGACTTGCATACTGGCAATAAGAGAAAATGACACACTATGCTGGTCATTTTCTGAAGGAGGAAAATAAAAGGCCAGATAAAAAGGTGCTTTGAAGTGCCATTACATGCATGACTCTGGTGGACAGCCTGGAGGCTGGGAAGAGAGGATGCACTGACCATTGAAGAATCAGGGGCCGGTCGCGCCTACAATCCTAGACTCAAGCCACACATCTGGAACATTTCAATAAAGGCCTTGGAGATAAGATTGACAGCTTCATGTCAGACATAATTAGATGAACGAGGGTTTCAATCCCTGATATGTAAGATGAAAGTAAAGTAGGACAAAAGCAGAAATAATAGCAACTCTTTAGATAAAAGTGAATAGGACAGAGATATTTGTGAAATAAATAAAAGAATCCACCAAAGTCACTCTCCTTTGAACCCAGCAATGTCTTGACAACCCTTGCTGACATTCCAACACTTGAGCCCAAAGAAATAGCTTAACAGGATCTTCCATCCAGGATTCTAGTCCTTACTATTACTTGTCATTTCTAAAAAAAACATTATCACAGCTTGTCTACTTAATACCTAAATAAAAATACATGGATATTATGTTTAAAATATGGTTCTCACACATAGCTTTTTTCCTTTTTTACACAAAAAGATAAAGTATATGATTTAATGGATAAAAGATACTGCATCACTGGAATTATTTAATACATGGTCTATTTCACTTGGGTTTAACTTTTAACCTAAAATCTGTAATTTTTTTAAACTAGTGCTATCTGACCTAAACAATGGAATTAAATGTATTTGTTTATTTTCCACCTTTTATAAGTAAAGAAGATTTGAGGCAACTTACAACAAATTAAAGCCCAAAACAAAGTTATGACCACTCTGTGCCTTAGGGTTTTCAAGAGTGCTGTGAATGAGTTGCAAGCATTGTCCTGGTCTTCTTGCTAAGTATAATTGTTCTCATTATCATGAAAAATATTAAGCCATAGAAAGCTGTAGAATAAAGCATATATTGTGTTAATATTTTAAAAATTTCTTTTGTTAATATTATGAACAATATTAATCATAATGAACATTAATCTCTGCCCTCCTTGAAATCCCATAGCACTGATTATACTACTCAATGTGGTCCACAGATGAGCAGCATTGACATCACCTGGGAGCTTGTTAGAAATTCAGACTCTCAGGCTCCATTCAAGAACTGCTGAGTCAGAAACTGCATTTTAACAAGATTTACAAGTGATCTCTATGAGCAGTAAAGCTTGAGAAATACAGGACTATAATACTAATCTCCCAGCAAAATTATCAATTATTCAGAACAGAAACTAGCTTATTCTCTTCTTTCGTTCACAACACTAAGCACAGTAGAGAAAATATTATAGGGTTTGAATAAAATCATGAATAAAATTTTTTATAAAATTTTTTACACATTAAAATGTCTTTAACATATTGAGTTAAGTGAAATACTGGGTCGTTGGAAAAGTTATGATGTATTTTTCTATGTTTTTCTTTTTTCACATTTATTGACTTACAAAAGATCTTAAACTAAATACTTTCAATAGTAAATACAGTTGATATAAACGTATCCATGAACACATGTTTGACTTTAGGCATAAAACTCAGCAAGTGTACTATAAAGCAGTACTTAGCTGAGGCTAAATAGCTTACTGCAGTCATTAAGTAGGTATGTTTTTTATTTATTTTTGTCTGTTTGCTTTTTATGTTCTTTTTTAATTCCAAGAAAAGCAGATTTAGCTTTAATCAAAATTTTAAATGTTAAGAAAAATTTGATTAAGACTTAAAGCCAGACAAAAGGTTAGGATTCTGTGCAAACAGTAGGTAGATACTAAAAACTCAAAAAAAAGATATGGACAAAGCTAAAATCTAATAACAAGTGCCTTGTCATTTTCTTCTGAAACATTTTTTTTCTTTCTCCATTTCCCCTTTTAAACTAAGTTATTTGCAAAGAAAAGAAAAACAAAAGATACTTATAAGTATTTTTCAATTCCAGAGGGGTCAGGAAGGGAGAAGTTTGTTTCAAGTTCAAAAAAAATTAACAAATTGCTGAACCTATCAAAAGCTCAAAAGAACACAAAAACCCTCAAATATGGAAGACAAAGGATAGAAGAAAATCAGTAATGTTTTAGTCAAATGTCATAAAATTCTATTTCACCAGTTCAGTCTCATGTAATTAATCTCCCTTCTATTGAATTTGCATGGTTACTGTGGTCCGATATTTCTGTTTTAATCCTGGAAGTTAACATTCAACATTACTATTGATATTTCCAGACTTGTCCCTAGTATTAGGTTGACCATTTTCTTGGTTGTTTTTAATTCTATTTTTAACTGTCTGTCTTTAGTTTTCCTAGTATAATACTCCTTTCAGAACTTCTCGAAGAGTTGGTCTGGGGTTGGTAAATTCTTTTGGGTTTTGTTTTTCTGAGAATGTTTTTATCTTTTCTTACCATATGAAGGATAATCTTGCCGGGTATAGTAGTCTTGGTTGAAATTGTTCTTTATTTAATACTTTGAGTATATTTTCTTCCATTCTTTCCTTGCTTGCATTGCTTCTGATGAGAGATCTGATGTAAGTTTGTTGGGATAAACTTTGTAAGTAACTTGACATTTCTCTCTTGACAATTATAGAATCTTGTCTTTGTCTGAAGTTTTGGCCAATCAGGCTATGATGTGCCTTGGAGAAGAGCTTCCTTAATTGATTATATTTGGGATCTTTTGTATTGCCTGAGTCTGGGTATTTGAATGCCTCTCTAGGTTTGAAAAGTTTTCTTCCAGGATTTCATGGAATAAATTATCAATGCCCTTATTAGTTTCTTCACCTTCTGGAAAACCAATTATCTGGATGTTTGAGGGTTTAACAGTACCTAGTATTTCTCATACATTATTCTCATATTTTAGAGTTATCTTCCCAGTCTTTTTGGTGATTTTTTTTCTAGGCCAGAGGTTTTGTCTTCTACATCTGAGATTCGACCTTCTGTGTGGTCTAATCTGCTTTTTTTTTTTTTATTTTTTATTATTAATTAATTAATTTATTTTGTATATACTTTCAATCATATTGTTTGGCTTACAATGAGACCATTTCGATATGTGAACATTTCTCCCCAGATCCGTTGATCGAAATATCTTCAACAGATAACACCACACCTCCCCATCCCGTCAATGCTCTACCTCTGTATTCCTTCTCCAAATGTCTTTCGTTGGGCCCCACTCCTCCACATACACCTCATCTGACATTCACACCCATCTCTTGTGTTTGTTCAACTGTTAGTCGATCAGTTTCAGACATAGAATGCAGACAAACGGTATATGTTAAGTGGGGACATACAATGTCTCTCCTTCATAGCCTGGCTTGCCTCACTCAGCAGTACATCTTCCATATTCTTCCACTTTCTGTCAAAAGCCAGGCTCTGTTGGTTTTTATGGCTGAGTAGTATTCCATAGAGTATATGTGCCACAGTTTTTCAATCCATTCCTCCATACGGGGGCATCTGGGTTGGTTCCATGACTTAGCAATTGTGAATAGTGCCGCAATAAACATCGATGTGCAAGCACTTTTCCAATGAAGAATTCTTCTGTCCTTTGGGTAGATACCAAGGAGTGGGATCTCTGGATCATATGGCAGATCTATCTGTAGATTTTTGAGGAATCTCCAAATTATTCTCCACAGTGGTTGGACCAATCTACATTCCCACCAGCAGTGTAAAAGAGTTCCCTTTTCACCACACCCCCGCCAACACTTATCATTTTTTGTTTTTTTAATATTAGACAATCTGACTGGGGTTAGGTGGTACCTCATTGTTGTTTTTATCTGCATTTCCCTTACGATGAGGGAGGTTGAACATTTTTTCATATGCCTTTTGGCCATTCGTATGTCATCTTTAGAGAGTGTTTTCTTCATCTCCTTCTCCCATCTTTTAATCGGGTTGATCATCTTTTTTCCAAACACCTTTTTTAGTTCCTTGTGTATTCTGGTTATCAGTCCCTTATCTGATGCAACATTTACAAAAATATTTTCCCATTCTGAGGGCTGTCGATTCACACTAACTACTGTGTCTTTGGCCATGCAGAAACTTCTTAGTCTGATGTAATCCCACTTGTCTATTTTGTGGACGATGGACTCTGCTTTGAGGGTCTTCTTTAGGAAGTCTTTCCCTACACCAATGTCTCCCAGAGTTTCCCCAGCATTCTCCAGGAGCAGCTTTATAGTTTGAGGTCTTAGATTTAGATCCTTGATCCACCTTGACTTGATTCTTGTCAAAGGAGAGAGGTAGGGGTTCAGACTCATCTTTCTGCAAGTGGAAGTCCAGTTTCTCCAGCACCACTTGCTGAAGAGGCTTTCTTTTTCCCACTGGATTGACTGGTACCCCTTGTCAAAGATCAGTTGACTGTATGTTTGGGCACTTATTTCTGGGGACTCTATTCTGTTCCATTGGTCCACATGTCTGTTTCTGTGCCAATACCATGCTGTCTTTATTACCACAGCTTTGTAATATATTTTTGGATCGGGGATTGAGATGCCACCCACTCCATTCTTCTTGTGTAGAAGTGCTTTGGCAATACGGGGTCTTTTATGATTCCAGACAAATTTTAAGATTGTCTTTTCTAGATCTGTGAAGAATGTGTCTGGTACTTTGATTGGCATTGCATTAAATAGGTAGATTAATTTGGGTAGAATTGCCATTTTGATTATATTAACTCTTCCAATCCATGAACATGGGATGTCCTTCCATTTTTTTGTGTCATTTTCAATTTCTTTTTTTACCTTCTCGTAGTTTTCCTTGTGGAGGTCTTTAACTTCTTTGGTTAGATTTATTCCTAAATATCTTATACTTTTAGTGGCTATGGTAAACGGAATAAGTTTTTTCAGTTCTATCTCAGTCTGCCTGTTATTCGTATATAGAAATGCTATCGATTTCTGTATATTGATTTTATATCCTGCAACTTTACTGAATTCATGTATTACTTCCAGTAGTTTTTCCATGGAGACCATTGGGTCTTCTATGTATACAATCATGTCATCTGCAAATAGAGTTTCACCTCTTCTTTTCCTATTCGAATGCCCTTTATTTTTTCCTCTTTTCTGATTGCATTGGCGAGGACTTCCAGTACTATATTGAAAAGGAGAGGAGAAAGTGGGCATCCTTGTCTTGTTCCTGTGTTTAGTGGGAAAGCTTTCAGCTTTTCTCCATTCAGGATGATGTTGGCTATGGGTTTTTCATAGATGGCTTTTATTGTATTGAGAAATGGCCCTTCTATGCCAATTTTGCTAAGAGTCTTGATCATGAAGGGATGTTGTATCTTATCAAATGCTTTTTCTGCGTCAATCGATATGACCATATGGTTTTTGTCTTTCTTCCTATTAATATGGTGTATTACATTTATGGTTTTGCGTATGTTGAACCAACCTTGCATTCCTGGAATAAAGCCTACCTGATCATGGTGTATGATCTTCTGTATAAGTTGTTGAATACGATTTGCTAGTATCTTGTTGAGAATCTTTGAGTCTATGTTCATCAGAGATATTGGTCTATAGTTTTCCTTCCTTTTGATTTTCCTGTATTACAGCCTTTATCTCTAACAACTCCATTTGATTTTTTTTTTTATGGTGTGTATTTCTTCTTTCAGATTGTAGAAGAACTTCTTTGTCTCCTGAACTCATTGTCTCTTTTATATCTTCTGGAGTTCATTGTCTCTCTTTTCTTGCATCTTGATTGGTTTTGTCACTATGAAAATTCTGAATTCTTTATTGGACATTTCCACAAGTTCCATTGTACTGCTTGTGGATGATGAAGAGTTGTTGGGAACAGCAGCGTAATGGCTATGTGGCTGGACTCCCACATAGTCGACCGCGGTTAGAGTCCCAGACCAATGGCTTAAACTCACACCGGGGCATGTGCATATGTGCCCAAGATCCCGAGAGGAGAAGAGGAGAATGGAGGAGAAGGGATTGCGGTGTGGCCATCCCCCCTGGGGGGGGGTGATTTCTCGCTTTCTGTCTCTCTGTCTCTGTCTGTCTGGCGAGCGCATGCGCTCTATAGCAAAAAAAAAAAAAAAAAAAAAAAAAAAAAAAGAGTTGTTCTTTTCCCTTGAATGAGATATATTTCCTTGGTTTCTTGTATTTCAAGTGTCTCTGCAGTGGTATCTGGTCATCTAATTGAGTATACGTTTCTTCCTAATTTCTTGACATTAATTCTGAACGTTCAGAGGTGTGCAGGAGGAGATGACACGCAATCTCTGCAGTTCTGTTTCCCTAATGCTCATCAAGCGATCTGCACTTTTGTCACCGGTCTCCCAGTTTCTAAAGAACAGATGCACCTGGGCTGAGCTGCAGGGTTTCAACTGAGAGTTGAGTGGTGTGTGGGAGGAAATGAGCTGCACTCTCTCTGCAGTTCCATATTTCTCCCTGCTGTTCACTTTAGTCTCTCTAACTTTTAGTCATTTGGTGGTGTATTCACTTTTGGCTAATTTGTTAGAGAAGGTTTATGCAATAGCAAACATGTATGCTTTCCTTTACTGTGATGTACTTCTGTAGTAATGTCTCTCCTCTACTGTGTTTTGCAATGTGGTATCCACAGAAAGAGATTTGAGTTCAGATTTATGAAGAGGAGTTTCTCCCTTTGTGCAGCAGGTCCAGAGCGAGGGGTAAGGGGTTTGAGGTTCTCTATGACCCTGTCTAGAGAAGGAAGGAGAGGTTTGGAGCAAAGGTTCTTCAGTTAAAGGAGCAAGACCCACCTCAGATGTAGATGGAGTCTGTCTAGGTGATTGGGTCACTAAAAATTATTTTTAACTGAATGAAAAATTGTTAAAAAAAATAGACCTAGAAGCCAAAATTAAGGACCAAAGTGAATTCACAAAATATTAAATCATTGTCCTAATGATGTTATTATAAATAATATTAATAATAATGACATTTATTATTTATTAGTGGTGAATATTAACTAGTACATTTTATTGTTCTTCACAGCCGTATAAGGTAGTATTACCCTAAGTTTTGAAATGAAGACATTTAAATTTAGATTAAACAAATTGTCCTGGTCAATTGCTTGGTGGAACTGTAATTTAAACACAGGCTATGCAATTACAAAAGCCATGTTTTGAACTACAACTAATGAGAGTTTATAATCCCTGAGTTTATGACTGATATAAAACTTCAGACACATACACTAAGACCAAGAGCTTGGAAAACTTAAAGTAGATCAAGTTATTGGATCTGCTAAAAGTTGATAGTTGTGTAGCTCACATATTTGAACAATTGTATTAATAGTATGCTTGTATATTTTTAAAAGAATTATTTATTTAACTTTATTTGTTGTTATTATTTATTAATTTAACCAGAGAAAGACAGAAAAAGAAAGGGAAAATGATAAAGCAAGCCTCCAGGTCAGGGACTCAAACTATGGTTAGCCATGTGGGAGTCCCACACCTTAACCTCCATGCCACCTGCTGGCCACAGCATGCTTATATTTTGTGACTCTATAAAATTAAGGGCCTGGTTCTACAACTTTAAAAAACATACTCTAAAATTAATGGAGATAAGAAATAGATAAATAAATTAGATAATAGCAAATGGTCAGAAAATATATACATTATAATGACTCAAACTACAAAATATTTAATGAAAATACATCCCTGGGATATTGCTAAGTGTAAACATTTTCTGTTTCCCTGGACAATAGTTACAAAGTGTGATTAATCCTTTCTAAACCTAGAAAAACTAAGACTCCAATAGGTTAATGCAAATCTGGGGTCTCTTCAGGTGACACGTGAACCTATGGTAATGTACCTATGTTTATTATAACTCCCTTGTTTGTGAAAAATGTAAAGAAAGAAGGCGGAAGATATGTGTATTTATTCCCATGGATGTAGATTATGTGTACAGTGAATGTTATCACAGCTAAGGTGAAAGTGTAGGTGGAAAACATATGAAAGGTAGGAGTAATGATGTAAGAGAGAAGAAGGTATAGGCCTGGCCCCTAACTTGGTGGTTAAGGGAAGTCAAAATCCCAAGAAGATGGAGAAACCACAGAGAAGGGATTGTGGGATGACCACTCCTCATTGGTGAGTGCTTTTTCCCTCTACCTCTCTGTCTCTTCTCTTTCTGGCAAGTGCAGGTGAGGATGAAAGAGAAGAAAAGTAAAGAAAGAGAAAAGAAAAGACAGAAGAAGGAAGGAAGGAAAGAAGGAAGGAAGGAAGGAAGGAAGAGAAAGGAAGGAATAGAGGAAAGAATGGAAAAAGGAAGCAAAGAAAAAGAGAGAGAATACATTCATTTTTAAGAGTTAGAACTTTGTTTTGATCTTCATAACAGCCCCAGTACCTAGCATTCTGCCTGATACTTATAAAGTATTTGATATATATTATTTGATGAATACTTTCTGGGTACTTAGCTTTTAGATACTAAAAATTATTAACTTTGTAATTACACATATCTCGATTTGAGTTCCATCTTCTATGATTCTTAACTAAGTTGTTTAACTTACCAGTGCCTCAATTTGCTCATCTATAAAATAGACAATGATGCTAGCCTCATTAAATTATGAGAATCAAGTGAGATAATGTGTGTAAATTGTTCAGCATGACCTACCGCATATTAAGTGCTTGATTAATATAGCTAGATAAAACAACTTTTCAGTGAGGTTACATTCAGATTCAAGTTTTAATTTTGACATCTCAGCCTAGCTCAAATTTTTCAGATATAGACAAGGAAGACTCTTGAGCTGACCGACTTTTAGTAGTAGAACCACATCCATGCCCCAGACCCTTGACTGAGCTAATCCTCCTGATTCACAATTCATATGAGAAGTTCCTCCTTTAAAATAAATGTCCATCAGAAAGCATCTCTGAAAGCCTCTTATACTCCCTGATGGCTGAGTAATTTCTTCACCTGAGCGACAAGAAAGACCCGAAAGTAGAGTTGTGACCACAAGTTCAAAGTTGCCCTCTTCATTTGTGAGTAAGAATTATTTATTCCACTTTCTCTACTTAGATAGATCACTTGTCATTTTGGACTACAGAAACCACTCAAGTCAACTATTTCATACATAGTTGAATGACATTTTATGCCTTTGTTTTTTGTTTTGTTTTGTTTTGAATATTCCTTTTTTTTTCTGAGAGGTTTTTGCCATAGGGTGCATGCGCTCGCCAGACAGACAGAGAAAGACAGAGAGACAGAAAGCGAGAAACCACCCCCCGGGGGGATGGCCACGCCGCAAACCCTTCTCCTCCATTCTCCTCTCGGGATCTTGGGCACCCACGCACACGCGCCCGGCGTGGGTTTTAAGCCACCAGTCCGGGACACAAACCGTGGTCGACCATGTGGGAGTCTAGCGACATAGCCATTACGCTAACTGCTGGTCCCTGTTTTTAATATTCCTTTACCCTGGCCCTAAAAGGACATATTTGGCAGAGAAAATACCTATGAATGGAGACCTATTGTTGCAAACTTTTATGGATGATGAAAACAAGAAGAGAGAGATCCAATGCAAAGAAAGAAGTAAGCCCCATAGAAGGACAGCATTTCTAAGGCTATTCTGAATAAGACAATTATGATGTTGCTAAGAGGCAAGATAGTGGAGTGGTTGGCAGGAGTTGGAAAATTATGACCTACTGGTCTATTTTTATATGTCCTGAAAGCTGCAACCTAACTACATTTTTAAGGAGATGCAAAATAAGGTGAAGAAGAAGCAGTGGTTGAGACATATAGATAGAGATAGATACATATAGATAGATAGATAGATATAGATAGATAGATAGATAGATAGATAGATAGATAGATATTCTGCAAAGCCTAAAGTATTAACTAGTCCTTTACGGAAACAATTTGTAAGGTCCTGTTTAGACTTTGGCGCCATACTGCCTGAGATTATGTCACATTAGGACATCTTACCAGCTATAACTATAATTCAGTTTCTTCATCTTTTTATTATAACTTTTGATTGACATGATGGATATACATATTATGGGGTACAGTATGACTTTTCATTACATAAATGCAATGTGCTAAATAGAGCCAATACACATATCTACTATTTCAAATATTTATCTATATTTAACTAATCTTCCAAAAGTTAATTACAAGAAGGCCAGCAGGTGGTGTAGTGGTTACAGTACTGGACTCCCGTATGACCAACAGTGGTTAGAGTCTCAAACCCAGCAACTTGAAAGTCACTCTGGGTGGGACCAGCAGATGACATAATGGTTATGTCGCTGGTCTCCTACGTAGTTGACAGTGGTTCAAGTCCAAAATCTAGTGACTTAAGACTCATGCCAGGCATGCGTGTGTATGTGCCCAAAATCCTGAGAAGAGAACAGAAGAGGAAGGATTGCAGCATGGCCATCCTCCCGGGGGATGTTTTCTCACGTTTTATCTCTCTGTATCTCTGTTTATCCAGTGAGCACAAGCACCCTGTAGCAAAAAGTCTCTCAAGAAAAAAAAAAAAAAGAAAGAAAGAAAATTACTCTGGGAGCATGTGTGTGCATGCCCAAAATCCCAAGAGGAGACTGGAGGAGAAAGGACTGCCGTTTGACCATCCCCCCTGGTGGGGTGATGTCTCTCTCTGTTGCTCTCCAGCAACTGCACATATCCTAGGGCAAAAACGTTTTTTAAAAGTTAATTACAAGAAAAAAGAGAGACCAAAAAGGTTACTATAGATCAAAAGAAATATAATAAACATATCAACCTACACACTAGGTAAATCTTATTTGATTTAAAACCACATTGTTTTAAAAGTTATCTATAAAATCATTGGAAATTTAAACAGAGAATAGAACATTGACAGTCTATCAAGGAATTACTATTAATTTTTATGGGTGATAATGTATTGTGATATTGTTAAAACAAAGAATCCTAATCATTTAAGGTTACAAATAAAAATATTTGCAAAAGTAAAAATAAGATATATGAAATTTGTTTCAAAATAATATGGTTATAAATAAAAATTATTTTATTTTTTAAAATAGATTTTAAAAAATTTATTTTAAAATAAATGAAATAAAATTTAAATAAATAATTCAAATAAATTTAATTTAAAATAAATTAAATAAATAATTTTAAAATAAATTGAACCGATCATTAAATGAGAAAATGCAAACATCCCATGCAGCAGAATTCCTAATAACTTAGGAAGATATTTCCTCAATAAGGAGAAACATAATTTAAATGCAGGAAGGGCATAAAGACTTCCCCAGTTTAAGGACAGGCAAGTGACAGAGTAACTTTGCAGAAGAAAAATCTGAGATTACTTTAGCCAAGTGATCAAAGCCAAGATCAGCAGCTACAGATCATGTTAATAGTACATATCTTTGATATGCTGTGATGAAAATGGCACTTCACCTCTGTCGTCTTCTGCCCAAAAACCTATCATGCCAGTCTTAGATCACTAGAAAAATATCAGACAAATCCCAATAATAGGACCCTCTACAAAATACTTGACTAGAACTCTTCAATACTTTCAAGGTTTTCAAAAACAAGGAAGGTCTGAGAAACTGCCACAGCCAAGACAGCTAAATGTAATATGGTCTCCAGGATGGACAGAAAGAGGGTTTTAGACAAAAACTAAGGAAATGAATAAATTACGGAGTTCAGTTAATGATGTGTCAATATCCATTTTCTATCTGCAACAAATGCATGATATTCATGGAAGATGTTAATAATAAGGGAAACTGGCTATAGGGTATAGAAAACTCTCCTGTATACATTCTCAATTTTTCTGTAAATATAACGATATTCTAAAAAAATGTAACTTTAAAAATATGGGAGGAAGAATCAATGTAGGAATAAATGAAAGAAGATTTGTCCCAAGACTAATACTTATTGAAGCTGCATTATGGATACAGAGAAGTTTATTACAGTGTTCTACAGTCTACAGAATATATTTGAAATTTTCCATTTGAAAAGTTAAGGAGAATAAGTAACTTTTAATTTAAAAATTAAGTAAGATGGGTCAGCAGATGATGTGGTGACTAAGGTACTGGATCCCACAAGGCTAATTCCATGGTTCAAGTCCCAGACCCAGCAGCTTGAAAATCATGCTGAGTGTATGTGTATGCCTTCCCAAAGGCCCAAGAGGAAAATGAAGAACAGGTTGTCACAAAGCCATCCTCCTGGAGAAAAAAAGTGAGCTTTTTCTCTCTTTCTGTCTCTGTCACTAGTGAGAGCACATACCCTATGGCAAAAATCTAAAAAAAAAAAAAAAAAATATTAAGACAGATTGTTCCATACTATATTTTCCCCTACAGTTCTACTTAAACATCAGTAAGATTAAAACTGTCTAAGAAATTTTAAAAACAAAAAGTTTGGTTTTGACATACCAATTCAAAATAGAGCACCATTTGTTACTAAATGGTTTTCTCATGTGATATTTACAGCTACTGCAGGCAGCAGACAGGTGTAATCTATTGAAATATATTTGTGTGTATATAAATGTATAGATGACATGCATCTATTTATAAATTTATAATAGAGTCATGCAAATTAAATTGTTCCATGTTAATATTCCTGAACAGATGTATCTACCTTTGGAGAGGTTTTTTTTTTTTTCGCTATAGGGCGCGTGCGCTCGCCAGACAGACAGAGACATAGAGACAGAAAGCGAGAAATCACCCCCCAGGGGGGATGGTCACGCCGCAATCCCTTCTCCTCCATTCTCCTCTCGGGATCTTGGGCACGCACGCACACGCGCCCGGCGTGAGTTGTAAGCCACCGGGTCCGAGACGCGAACCGCGGTCGACTACGTGGGAGTCCAGCGACATAACCATTACGCTAACTGCTGGTTCCCCAGATGTCTCTACCTTTAAGATTGCTGCTTCTTATTACTTTGCTAACTCCATGCACTAGGCTTGAGATGAAAGCTATGATAATGAGCTAGTGGGTATCTGTAATTTGATAATCACCACCAAATCCCTAACTTATATATTTCACGTGATTCGTTACATAATGAATGTATATAACTTTTTAGCTAAAGTGTAGTAAACATTGAAATCATGGTACTTGATATGTTAAAAGTCTTTAAAAACAATCATTAAACAAGGAAAAACATTCTTCTCTTTCACATAATTCATCTTCTAAGATACTTTGCTTCAAAGGACAACTGAAAACAACCTAATTAAATGCAATAAAATAATAATTAGTAGAACAGTACTTTACAATAATGGTGGAAATAACTCATTTTATAAATAAGGAAACTGCAGCAATGAAAGGTTAAATCCAAACTCTCAGAACTGTTGAGTAACCAAGCCAGATATATAAACACAAGTCTGAATGATGTTGCTGCCCATGGTTTTGCATTGTACAAGAGATGTCTCTCAGAATGGAGGAGAAGGGATGGCAGAGTGGCCATTCCCTTTGTGGAATGATTTCTTGCTTTCTGTCTCTCTGTCTCTCTCTGTCTCTTTGGCAAGTGCACACACCCTATAGCAAAAATCTCTCTCTAAAAAGAGGAGGGTGAGAGAAATGCCTCTCTTCTGGAATATTTTGTACAAAGACCCAAACTTAATAGTGTAATTGCTACATTTCCCTATAGTCACCCCTCTTTCTTCCATAAACCTCAACATTAGCATTCTGACAATTAGGTCATTGGAAGACATACATGTAGCCTAAGTTTTGTTCTTTTCCTTCATTCCCTTGTGCACTTCATTTTTCTTTATATTTACCAAAACAGTACAATCATTTATATTACTCTATTATTTGATCTCCAAACAACTGTTTTCTCCTGTTCATATGTTCAATTTTTGCCATTGTCATGACTATGCAGGTTTATGGCAATACTGAATTCTCTTCTTAAAGCACAAAATAATTTTGCTCTTTTTTATTAAATGTGCTATAATGGCGATGGGCAAAAGAAACATTTGAAAGCAAGGTTAACTCTAACGAATCGCCTGCAATGAGAACTATACAGGAGTTGCCAAATCAGTGCGTCCTTTTTTTAAAAATTTTAATTTATTTTATACATTCAATTGCTGTACATCACTTAGCTTATAAAGTGAATTTATCCAACATGAATACACTTCAAACCAGTCCAGTTGAGGATACTATCCATGTTATCATCAACAGGTAATAAACCATTTCTGAGTCCCACAAATGTTTTGTCTCTCTTTGTCCCTGTTTTCCTTCCCTACACTTTTTTCATGTTCCATTTTTAAAAATCTTTTTATATTACATTTAATCACATATATCTTTACAGTGTATACCCTTTCTTTTTCCAGCATGATTACCATGCATATCAGTCAAGACAAAGACATTACTATCTACATCACCATCATCAAATAGCTTCTCATTTTTTTCTGATTATTATTATTACTATTTATTCTCATTATTATTATTTTAAACATTCAATCACTACATATCATCTGCCTTGTAAAGAGAATTTACCCAACATGAAATACTCCTCAGACCAGTCCAGTTGAGAATACTACACGTGTTATTGAAAGTGGTCGAATATGGAAGATTTATTGCTGAGTGAAGCAAGCCAGGCTATGAAAGAAAGGTACTGTATGTATGCACTTAATATACACCTACACTCTTCTTACTGCTAAGAAGTGTATTGACAATAGGACGGCATGTCCTAAGGTTCAGTCAGTAATTCCAGACCTCATCTCTTTCATTCATACATTCAGTCAGGTAGATGATACATAGCCCCAGAGGAGTTAAACAAAACAGTGTTTGTAAAGAGCACCTTCAGCAAATTACTTTGTCTCCACCGCCTTTCTGAAAGGATGATAATAATTCACACCTGTTCAGTGAAGGGCTTGATGAAAGAATGAATGACATAATGCCTATAAATCCTACATGCTTCCTGAACTAAGGTTAGCATACACAAATTTTACCTAGGTAACACTTGAACAAACTGCATTGTTTCTATGGACCACCGAGAAACTCTCTTTTGCCCTGAAACCATTGGTGTAGCTTCTATACCCAAAGGCAAATATCTTGCCCGGGATTGCAGTAACATATAAAACTCTCAGGAATACTGAATTCTAATGCTGTTGTTAATCCTCAGGTTTTTTTTAAAACTCTGTGTGCTTTAGCTTCACCTATGAAAGACCTAAGCGAGATTTTCTACAAAACAAACATCAGCAGAAAGAATAATTGTAATACCCTTTACAAAAACAACTGTGATGACTACTTAGAGAAAGCCAGCAATGTACAAACTTGTCCTCACTTGCTGAGAAACCTAGGAGTTGTTCTGGTGAGCCATCCTTACTCACGCAGTAGACAAGCCTCCCAGCCTGGCTCATGATGGGTCTTGTCATAATTCAGCTGGAGCCACTGGTAAATATCCACCTGTCTATTACTCATTAATAAAGAGAGACAGGATGTCAGCTGTTTCCGTGACTTGGAGAAACATAGGCTTTTACCACCTTCTGGCTCACTCTCAAAGTAATATTAAAAACAATAAGGCAGACAAAGATTTTTTTAAAAAAAGGCAGGAAGATGCAATGTCAAAAATAAAAATAAATCATTGTTGCATGACAGATACAAAGATTACAACCTTTAACTTGCTTTATAGATTCTTCATAATTCATCTTTGGCAGTTTGGCTATCTTCTTAAAAGATGAGTAAAAACTGCTTTGCATATTAGAAAACTATATTTGGCTAATGCTGATGGATACAATAATCTTTGTTGTTTATTAACCCCTGTTACTGATATTTAGATTATATAAGTGGTGCTGGACCCTCCTTTGACAGTAAATAATTTATTTTTCATAGCAGATTTAGTTATGAGATGATTAAAGCCCTTTCTATTTAATAGTAAGTAGAATTGCAGCCTGTCCTCAATTTTAGTCCCAGAAAGTACTTCCTATGTCAGTTACAACACCAGTGGTTGTAAGGAACAAACTTTAAAGTTCACTAGTGCAATACAATAGAAGTTTACTTCTCAATCATCTAACAGTCCATGGTAGGTGTCCCAGGAGACTAGAGAGCTTCTTGTCAAAGAAGCAATCAAGAACCCAGACCCCACCCATCCAATAGCTCTGTCATCCCTTAGCACTGTCTTATTTTCTGCATTCAGCAGTGAAGGACACAGAGACCATGAAGAAAGCACAGCACCAACTAATCACACACACTGACCTAGAAGTGACAAATATCAGACACGCGGCCCTATGAGGTAAGACACTCAGGCATGCCACTGGATAGCCACTGACCATAGATTCCAATTCTGAGAGACAGAGGGTCACCCCCGCTGTATGTACAGTCTTATGGGAATGAGACACACAATAAAACTTATTCCAAAATATTTCCCCAATTCAATTGGATAATGCCTGAAATTTTACAGTCTAATTAATTAAATTAAACTCAAGACTATGAATGCCCATTAAGATGCAAACATTTCTTCCAACTGTCTAGTTATTTACATTGTGAAATAGGTTTCTGCTCCTTTGTCTATAAAAGGAATTTATAGGGTGAAAAGGGCATTAGAAGAAGAAAACCTGAGGAGGATATGGAGAGGAGAGGAGCTGGAAGAATGCTGTGGGATCCTTTCCTCAGAGGCCACCCCAAACCTATGCCCAGAGCCCTGAGAGCCATGGACCCTCTTCTTCCCAACTAAACTCTGAGACAAATTCTGACTGTGCAGTAGAAACTCAAGAAGAACAAGATATTAAATAAATAAATAAAGCTGGAGGACACAAATTTACCTCCAGAAACTCCTGGTCAATCATTCTGACAGCTAGTCAGGCTCTAGTATTGTATGCAGGAGTAACATTTGGTCTTTTGTGAGTAGCTATGAAAAGTCTCTACCTTGAAACAATGCCTGGTTCTTTACCTCCATAGCTGAATAATGACTTGACTTTGCATACCAACTTTGCATAAGCTGGTCTCATGCAGTCTTTGCAATGACTGAGATAGTCAGCATTATTACTCCCTTACAAAAATAAAGTCACATAATCATAGGGAGGTTAGTACACACTCAAATTAACACAGCTATGATGTGTCAAAGGCAAGACCTGAAGTTCAGTCTGTTCGTTTCCCAGTTGATATTTTCACACTGTGAAATACCATCTTCCTCAAGGCCCCATTTGTGGACACTAGGTGCTCTAGTCCTTTCTCTGTAGGGCTCTGTACCTTTGACACCTTTATCCCACAGATAATTATGGATTACTATGATATGCCAAGCACTTGGTGACAAAACAAACTTGCTGCTTCCCTTACAGAGGTTAGTCTACTTGCCAACAAATACATGATGTCACCATAATAAAAGGCTACAAAGGAAACAATGGTGCAATCTAAGAAACGCAGGTGGCAGAAGGAGGGATGTAAGGAGAAGAAAGGAAACCTATTTGTTCAGGGCTGTCTGGAAAGTCTCCCTGAAGAGCTGACATTTCAACCAAGACCTAAAAAATGAGTCAGCAGTGAAAGGAAAGTAGTGGTATTGGTTGGGTCAGGTCCCTGGGGCACGAAAGCTTGATAGTGCAGAGTGGAAAGGAGGCCAGTGTGACTGATATGGGCTGGGAGGGGAATGGGGATGGGTTGAAGAAGTCAGCAGTCCAGTCATGGAGGCATTTGGATCTTACCTAATTTACAGTTGTGGTCTACTAGAGGATTTTAGCAGAAGAGCGATGTGATTGTATCTACGAAAAGATGATTTTCCATGTGCTATGGGGAACAGAAGAAAAGAAGAGACAGGTGATGGGAGACACTGCAGTGGTCCAGGGAGAATTTGCCTTGGAAGTTGGTACTGGCATGCAGATGAAGTTAAGTGCACAGAGTTGAGAAGTATTTTGGAGGTGGAACAAAAGGATTTGCTGATGGACTCGCTTTAAGGAACAAGAAAAAGGGAAGCATTAAGTTTTTTTTTTTTTTTTTTTTTGGAGAGGTTTTTCACTATAGGGCGCGTGCGCTCGCCAGACAGACAGAGAGAGACATAGAGAACGAAAGACATTTAGAGAAGGGATACAGAGGTAGAGCATTGACGGGATGGGGAGGTGTGGTGTTATCTGTTGAAGATATTTCGATCAATGGGTCTGGGGAGAAATGTTCACATATCGAAATGGTCTCATTGTAAGCCAAACAATATGATTGAAAGTATATACAAAAATAAATAAAGTAATTAATTAAAAAAAAAAAAAAAAAAAAAAAAAAAAGAAAGCGAGAAATCACCCCCCAGGGGGGATGGTCACGCCGCAATCCCTTCTCCTCCATTCTCCTCTCGGGATCTTGGGCACGCACGCACACGCGCCCGGCGTGAGTTGTAAGCCACCGGGTCCGAGACGCGAACCACGGTCGACCACGTGGGAGTCCAGCGACATAGCCATTACGCTAACTGCTGGTTCCCGGAAGCATTAAGTTTTTCTCACCAGGTTTTTGGGTATTGCAACAGGTCTGTACTGTGCTGTGTTTTTAAAGTGTTTGACCACTCTCATGGTAAAACCAGGCTTTTGAATTGGGGAGGAATAGGACTTACCCATTACATAGTGGCCATATATTTTGATTCTAAGATACTTTTTCCCCCCGCGATTTAGTGTTTTTGAAATCAAGATGTCACACAATCAATATCAAAAGAAAATGTCAGACAAGTAAGTTATGACAACATTGTCATCCCTCGTAAACATATGAATGTAGCCCAGGGTGGAAGGCATCTGCTCATCACATTGCCAGGTCTCCTAGGCTGTTTGCACTGATTGTGCAACACATGGTGCATCTTAGCATGTTCTAGTTAATATTTTTGCATCGAGATTACTCTATAAAGCAGTCTTAATAAGATACTGTGTATGCAGAAGAACAAGTTATGAAATAAATAAATAAAGCTAGAGGACACACATTTACCATAAATGAAGCACATATTTCACTTTGGAAAACTGATTATTTTACCATAAAACAATGAGCTAGTGTTTCTCAGGCTCTAAAATTTAAAGACAGCCACAAGAAGATTAACTGGAGCTGTGGAGAGTAGCTGAAGAGCTGTCATTGAGATATGTATATATATTGTCTGTCATACACCAGTAATGTCATTTTTAACTTGTCATAGGGCATAGGCATTCCCCAAAGAGAAACAAGAGAGAAAGTGAGAAAGCACCCCTAAAAGGGGATGGTCACCCCATAATCCCTTCTCCAGTCTCCTCTGGGATTTGGGGAACACATGCACACTCACTCAGTGTTTCAAGCTGCTGGGTGTGTTGGCCATGTGGCCACTTTAACCACCATGCCATAGGCCGGCCCTCCAGTAATGTATTAAAGGTAGTTCAAATTGCTCAATCCTGAGGATCCTGTTGCAGAATTTTCAATGACAGGGAAAGTTAACTTGAGCCATGTAGACACTGGCCATCCAGATCAAACATTCAGGTGACTTTCAAAGATGTTTGAGTTCTAGTAAGATGA
This sequence comes from Tupaia tana, assembly GCA_026018925.1. NCBI lineage: Eukaryota > Metazoa > Chordata > Mammalia > Scandentia > Tupaiidae > Tupaia > Tupaia tana. The sequence continues at coordinate 79,395,305 of JAKSZU010000005.1, read as the reverse complement.
AATTGAATTAATTGTGATAATATGATATGCCACTTATGTCACTTGTACTTTGATTTTCTCTGCTTTAGCGAAGAACAAAAGAGCAACTTGACCACTTTGCTAGGAGGGGAGGTACACCCTCAGCCTCAAGGAAGACTAAATCGATACAGGATATCTGACATCTAATCCTAGCCCAATAGGCATGAGTGACAATGAGAGAACCAACTCTATTCTAGGGGGCTGAATGCAGCCTGCCTGATGTCTGGATGGGTGACCACAGTTGGAAAAAAAAAACCCAGCTAATCTAGGTACCACAACTTTGAGGGGGGAAATATCTGGTATTGAGAACCGACGTCTTTGGTCAGGCATGGCATTAACATAAAACCAATCTGACAAAGCATGCTACATGTGCTGGGATCTAGATATGAAAACATAAAGGAAAACCAAGAGAATGAAATCAGAATAAAGGCTATTGATTCAGAGCTTGCTAGAACAAGAAGTCAGCCATGTAAGCAGAGAAAAAAGGGAGCAGAGGAGTGGGAAGGCTTAATAGGAAAAATAGAAAGTTTCAGATCTGCCCTGACAGAAGGCTCCTGGCCTGGGGACGCTCTAGGTGGGCTAACTCTAAGTGAGGCAGCCTATTGATTGGTTAGGGGTGCATATTTGGCTTTCTCAGTTTGGTACTAACTTGGAAGCAGAAACAAAAATTGGGAAACTTGTCTGTTACTAATAAGTCTTACGTGTTTGAGGCTGATTGTTACATAGTTTATTGTTTGAGTTTCTGTGTTGGTTGGTAGATAGTGGTCTGACTTCCTACTAGTCTGACTTTTTTTGGTTTTTTTTGGAGAGGTTTTTGCTATAGAGCAGTGCGCTTGCCAGACAGACAGAGACAGACAGAGAGACAGAAAGCAAGAAATCACACCCCAGAGGGGATGGCCACGCTGCAATCCCTTCTCCTCCATTCTCCTCTGGGGATCTCAGGCACGCATGCACACGTGCCCAGCATGAGTTTAAGCCACCGGGTCCGGGACTCGAACCGCAGTTGACTACGTGGGAGTCCAGTGACATAGCCATTACGCTAACTGCTGGTCCCCTGACTTTTATTATTGATAGTAGACTGGCTACTTAGGCTAGTCACTGCAGATAATTGGTTGGCCTCTGGGCTGATAGCTGAAGACTATAGGTTACAGCTCTATTTTATATGTGGTCTGGCCATTCTCCATTTGTATATCTCAGTCTCTCATAGGGCTCCGAAGACCTTGCCCAGTGGGGACTAGTAGGGATTCAGGCAGCACCTTTTGGCGTAAAACCTGGTATTTCTAGAGGCTCAGTTCCTGCAGGAAGAGTACACGACACTGCTGCTCAGCATGAGAAGAGACTGAGAACTTACCCAGAAAAGTGCTGACCATTTATTTCAAAAGTACTGAGGAAGCTTAGAAATTGAATGCAATTTAATATGGATCTGAGCCAGACTGGGGGCAGATGGAGAATAGACTGTAATTCAGCAAAGCAAACCAAAAATTGGGGGAAGTTAACTTCCATGAGATATCATCATTTCCATCAACTTTATTTTTATCATCATGCATGATGGTCCTATGAGTATAATAAAGTGCCTCTTATCATTTAAAAAAAAATTGCTAGGACTAGATTTAAAGTGGAATAACAATAATAGTCTTTCATGTAGTGCTCTTAGTCACCGCTTAATTAAGTTCTTAATTAAGGTAACATGAAATTATATATGTGCTTCATTAGGAGAAAAATAATTCCTAAAACCTCAGTTCAGCAAATGAAAATGTTACCACATCAATGAAAAATACCAATGAACACTAACTATCCAGATAAAGCAGACGGGATGAGGATTTCCTTGAGGAAAGATTTTTATTCATCTTTAACACTGTATTTCAGTTGATGAGAAATCAATAAAAATTTTTATTTAGCTTTTTAAATAAATAACTATTTGAAGATGCCCAGTAATTGGTCTAGCTGGACCTCACATGTGCTAATACTGCATTCATTGCTGGTCTATTCTGTGTATGGTACCATCAAGGCTACTCATTGTTTCTTAAATGTTAGAAAATTCCATCTATTACAACCATAGCATTATTTTATGAAGTGTTTTCTTATTTGTTTTTGCTATAGGGCACATGTGTTCACCAAAAACAGAGACAGAGACAAAAAGGGAAAGTGAGAAAGCACCCCCTCAGGGGGGTGGCCATGACACAATCCCTCCTCCTCCATTAATCTCTCTGGATTTTGGGAGCACATGCACATGAGCCAGTTTTTCAAGCCACCAGGTCTAGGACTTGAACTGCACAGTCAGTCATGTAGGATCCAACCAGCTTAACCTCCATACCATCTGCTGGCCTCATTAAGTGTTTTTAAATACACTTTAAAACATTACACAGTAGATATTATTACTTCCATTTTTAAGAATTATTTCATTTTATTTATTATTGTTGTTTTTTATTTGACCAGAGAGAGAAAGTGAAAAAAATAAGCCACCAGATCTGAGATTCAAACTGCAGTGGGCCATGTGGGAATCCAGTGCCTTAACCATCATGCCACCTGCTGGCCCTCATTATTTCCATTTTGGTGGTATGGAAACTGAGTCTTAGCTAGGATCTGAGAATAAATCAAAGCCACTAGCATGAGGGCCAGTTTAGTTTCGAATGTGTCTTACTCCTCAAAGTCCAGGTTCTTTCTACTCATTGTTTCCATGTGGGGAGCTACTTAGAGGAGAAAATATTTAAATGAGACTCCTTTGTAGTTATAGGACAGTGCATATAAAAATGGGTGTTATGCTTCAAAGTGTTTATTTCGAGGAGCTAACTATCTATTTAAACTTTGAGTTCCTTTTTTTTTTTTTTTTTGAAACTTCTTTTAGAGCCTGTTTACTATTTACAAAAGATAGTGAATCTCAATCTTATAATCACCCTCTCACAAGCATATAATTACCCATCAGAACAGGGGTAATCAGCTACCTCTTCAGTGTAAGTTTCAATGTTTCCCCATAAACAGTTCTTAGCCACTGGGTGAAGCCTGAAATCCCAATGAGGGATTCATTCCTTTAATGTAAAAGTTTGATTCTATATGATAATGGGAAATCCTGAAAAAATAAAGGAAAAAAAAAGAGCAACAAGGGTCTAAAGGCAAAGTACCCTGCTGGATTGCTGTTGCTGCAATTTATACTAATTCTCTCTTATCCTCTCCTTAGGATGCGCTCTTGGTTTTCACACTTTGGCTCCTTAATTTGAAAAACAAATTCACACTGGAGTGTTAATGTATATGTTGATAATTAATTTCTTACTTGCCCAAGGTAATTTGTAGTTTAACAGGAGTCATCTGGAAATATATTTTGTTTGATAAAATTTGCAAGCCAAGGGACCAACAGTTAAAGTAATGGCTATGTCGCTGGACTCTGATGTAGTCAATGGCGGTTCAAGACCCAGACCCAGTGGCTTAAACTCACTCTCTCTCTCTCTCTCTCTCTCTCTCTCTCTCTCCAGAGAACATATACACCCTCTAGCAAAAATAGAATAACAATCCTAAACATCCATTAAGTGCCTGCTTCACTTTGTGCTGCACAGATACGCACACAGGTATGAATCGGGTAAAGAGATGAACAGCTGTGTCCATCAGATGAGGACCTCAAACCTCAAAATGGACCGCAGTACATTCCAACTTCGTTGTCTCTTCAAATTCCATCATTTGTTTAACATTTACTTAATATTTTAAAAATACATTTGCTAAAAGTCTTCCTATCCAAGAGGCACAATTTAAATCATGTATTAGCTTACTGTTTCTAAATCTTGATGCCAAGGGCAGTGAAAAGTGAAGTTACGTATTCTCACATCCAGCCCATACTAATCAGTATTTAAAGCAAAATATCTTTAATTTTAACTTGTCCATACCAAAGGATCTATAACTAAGACTATTAAAAGATGTTTAAAAGTTGGAAGAAGTAAAACACAGAAAAATAAAAGGGAAAAGAGGAAGAAAACAAAACAAAACAGGCATTCTAAGAAGGTTTGCTTCTGCTTCTAATAAAACAGAAATTTTAAAGTCAGATCCCCTTTGCCTTCTTCCCTAAAGTAAATGGTTAAGTAATTTGCAAAGTGGTAGGGCAAAGAATTTTTGCTTTCTTCATCCAGTCTCTACTCTTGATCTCTCAATACCTTCAGTGAGTTTTTTGGTAAGTCAAATCCCCTCCTCAGATTCTATTTAAATGACATTAACATTTGCTCACTGGGAATAGGACTGATATTATCAAAGTACTTAACAAGGGCTATGAAATTTGAGACAGACTGTGGGAAAGTGCTGGCTCAATGGATAGCACTATATTTCTGTTTCTGTTTTCTGGGCCAGAATGTCAGAGAGATAAGTCTCTGAATTCACACGAGGTCCTTTCCCTGGCCTGGCCGCGCACTGCGTGGCAGATGGCCGAGTGGAGACTAACGTTCTTTAGTAATTTAAGTGTGGGATGGAACCAAAGCCAAGTTATTATCTTCACTTTTTTTTTTTTCTTGATCAGAGAAACAGCCTTCAAACTCATGACCCCATTTTCGAACAGTGGTCGTTTTTTAAAAATCCTGGTTCATTTTAAGTAACGAACTACAGACAGAATATATTTTGTGTATTTATATCTAAGCTGCAAAGAATATCCTTTAAGAACAGTGGCTTATGCTAAATTGTTAGATATTTTCCAGGCAATATTTTTTTTCCTAAAACTGTTTCGTACATGCCAAATAGTACACAAAACATATATTCTTTTATATATGTTTTATATAGAACATAGAGAGAACAATATGTCACCATTATATTAGAGAATTCATGAGTGTCCCTCTCTAATAACCTCTCCCTTCTCTCTAGGTACAATCCCCACTCTAACTTATTAATCATTCTTTTCTTTTCATAGTGTTTCTTTGTGTGTGTCCATCGCTAAGCAATTCATTGTTTGGTTTCACAGTTTCTTAAGCTTTACATAAATGAAATAATACAGTAAATGTGCTTCTAAGGTTTATGTCTTCTACTCCATGGTTTTTTGGGGGGAGCTTTTTTTGGATTTTTTTGAGAGGTTTTTGCTATGGGCATGTGCACTCCCCAGAAGCCAGAAAGACAGAGAAACGGAAAGCAAGAAATCACCCCCCCAGAGGGGATGGCCATGCTGCAATCCTTCTCCTCCATTCTCCTCTCGGGATCTTGGGCATGCAGGCACACACGCCCAGCGTGAGTTTAAGCCACCAGGTCCGAAACTCGAACCGCGGTCGACTACATGGGAGTCCAGCGACATAACCATTATGCCAATTGCTGGTCCCTACTCCACAGTTTTTAATATTCATACATGTTGATAGTTGTAACTTTCATTAGTTTATGTATACCATTCACATGATATATTGTGTCGTCAGAAAAGTCAGGGTGCATTTTACATAGACAAACACATCATGACTTTCCTGACAACCTAATATATCCAATAGTAATTGCATGTAGTATACTATGAACATACCAAAATGTATTTCTACATTCTACAGTTAGTGAACTTTTGAATTTTTCTGGTTTGGGGCTACTCAGCACCATGCTCCCATTAGCATTCTAGTACATGTCTCTTGATGTTCCTGTACAGGAAATTTTCCAGGATTTATGTCAAGGAATGGAAGAGTTGGTAATATCCTTAGCACTAATGCTACTTTCCTGGGACTGTGGTTGCAAAGAGACTCTACCAGTTAATAATCTCACCAGCAGTGGATAAGGTTCCTGTTGATCCATATTCTTTCCAATATTTGGCAACATCTAACTTTTTATATTTATCAGTCTAATAGGTGTCAAATGGTATCTCATGAGGGTTTAACATTTCACTCTACTGACAACTAATGATGGAAAATTCTATTTGTTTAAGCCAGTCATAGAGTTTTTTCTATGAAAAGCAGTGTCCTCTTCCTACTTTAGTTTTTTTTTTTTCTTTGAGAAAGATTTTCACTATAGGGCGCGTGCGCTCGCCAGACAGAGAGAGACATAGAGACAGAAAGCGAGAAATCACCCCCCGGGGGGATGGTCACGCTGCAATCCCTTCTCCCCCCATTCTCCTCTCGGGATCTTGGGCACGCATGCACATGCACCCGGCATGAGTTTTAAGCCACCGGGTCCGGGACACGAACCGCGGTCGACTACGTGGGAGTCCAGCGACATAGCCTTTACACTAACTGCTGGTTCCCCCTACTTTAGTATTGAGTAAATGTGTGCTTCACTTCTTGATTGTGAGAGTTCTTTATATATTCATAATAACAATCCTTTTTTAGTTGTATATGTTTCTATTATTTTCTCCTTGGTTAGGTTCATCTTTTCATTCTCTTTGTGATTTCAAAAGTCATTCATTTTAAAGTGAAAATTTTGGGGTTCTTTATTATTTGAATTTTGAGTGTGTTTCAGGAAGTTTTTCTTATCCAGAAACCATAAAGTTATACTTAAAATTGCCTTCTAAGCTTTTTATACTTTTGCTTTCTACATTAAAAACTTTAACTCACTAGAATTAATGAATCCAGATTCCTTTAATGTTAACAATTTACATAATCAGACTACTGTTATTAAAACCAGGAAATTAACATTAATACAATGGTATTAACTGAACTGAAAACATTACATTAAAATGCCCCCAGTTTTTCCACTAATGCTATTTTTAGATTTGAGGATACAATCCAAAATCCCACGTTTCATTTAGTCGTTGTTAGTCGTTAGTCTCCTCTGATTTGTGGCAGTTTCTCAGTCTTCCCTGACCTTGATACTTTTGATGAACACTGGTCAATTATTTTGTGAAGTGTGTCTCAGTTTTCGTCTTTCTAATGTCTGCTTATGATTCAGATGGAGTTGTTCATTTTTGTCAAGAATATCACAAATGTTGAATCACACCTTCTCATTCTTCATGTCAACTGATTTATAATGTCAGTACCTTAACCATGATTACATGGTTAAGGTGATGCCTTCAAGTGTCTTCACTGTAATGGTACTATTTTTCTCCTTTGTTATTGATAAATATCCTGGAATATATCATTTCAGAATATTCTTATATCCTATTCCTCTTCAAACTTCTACCCACTGACCATAGCATCCACTGAAAAATCCTTCCTGAGACAGTGATTACTGAGCCATCTGCCTTACGTGTTATATTACTGCCATTCCTTCTATATTTAATCATTTGAATTCTTTCATTAAAAAAGGCTATCTCAGGATCAGCAGTTAGTGTAATGGCTATGTCACTGAACTCCCATGTAGTCAACCACAGTTCGAGTCCCGTACCCAGTGGCTTAAATTCACACCGGGCACATGTGCATGTGTACCCAAGATCCTGAGAGGAGAATGGAGGAGAAGGGATTGCGGCGTGGCCATTCCCCCGAGGGGGTGATTTCTTTCTTTCTGTCTCTCTGTCTCTCTCTTTCTGGCGAGCGCACACGCCCTATAGCAAAAACCTCTCCAAAAAGAAAAGGCTATCTCTTATTCACACTTATCTATTCATGTATTTATTTATTTTAGTATGGACTCACGAATACCTATTTTAATCTATAGATTGCAATGGGACATGGTCATGCCACAGTCCCTTCTCCACCTTTTCTCTATCCTTTCAAGACTTTAAGCATGTGCACACATGTTTCTGGCATACTTTTCAAGCTGCTGAAGTCAGGATTCAAACTGCAGTCAGCCGTATGGGATCTGGTTCCTTTAACCACTGGAGTACAAGACCAGCCCTAATTCTTATAATACTTTAGGTACTCTTCAGTACTTTGCTTTTTTTACTTAACAGCATATCCTAGAAATATATATATATATATATATATATATATATATATATATATATATATTATATATAACAGCATATCCTAGAACTCACTACAAGTGAGTTCCCAGAAATAATCCTCACCCTATTTTATAACTACACAGTATTCCGTTGTATGGATGTACCATAATTGATTCAGCCACAAATGTATGCACATTTGTATTTCCAATATTTTGCAATTACCATGTATCAATGAATAGCATTGTACATACATATTTTTATATTATTGGAGATTTATCTTCAGGATAGATTCTTAGAAACGAGATTGTTGGGCCAAAATAAGTGAATATATTGTCTTGTTAGACTTGCAATAGATTCTTCCAAAAAGATTGTACCAATTTCTGGGCCAGTAGGTGATTTAGCGGTTAAGCCACTGGATCCGCACATGGCTGACCAAGGTTCAAGTTTTAGATCTCGCAGTTTGCTTTCTCACTTTTCCTCTCTCTCTTTCTGTCTTTTCTCTCTCTGGTGAGCTCATGTGCCCTGTAGCAAATAAAAAAAATACTGATACTAATTAATTAATTTTTAGAAGTATATTTAAAAAAAGATTGTACTAATTTTAATTCCCATCAGGAATGTATGAGAGTACCTGTTTCCACACAGTCACATCAACAAAATGTGTTTTCTTAAGAATTATTTTATTTATTATTACTATTTTTTTTTTATTTGACCAGAGAGAGACAGGCAGAGAAAGAGAGAGAGAAAGTGAGAAAAGAAGCCACAGGGTCCAGGACTCAAACTGTGGTTGGCCAGGTGGGAGTTCAGCTTCTTAATCACCATGTCACCTGCTGTACCCAATCTGTATTTTTTTTTTTTTTTTTTTTACTTTTTGCTAGTCTAAAGATGAGAAATTGGGTATATTCAAGTTATTTTAATTTTTTTTTCTAATTATGAGTTTGTTTAAACTGTTTTGTCTTTTTTAATACCACTTTCACATTATTTTTAGGGTGAATTATCTGTTCATTTTTCTTATTTTTTTATCAGGTTTTTGGTCCTTTGTCCCTCAATTTATAAGAGCTCTTTGTCTATGGTATCTGTTATGGGCTTTTTCCCCCCCTAATTGTCAGGTGTCTCTTCATGTTGTTTATGATACAGTTGCATGTTTATTTTTCAGCACAAATTTTTCTTATTATATGAAGCCATATGAATTTGTTTCAGTTATAGAGGCTTTTCTTAGCCCTATAGCCTGGTGGTTAAGAGGGCTGGATCCCACATGGCTGACCCTGTGGTTCAAGTCCCAGATTTGGCTTTAAAGATATGCTGAGCACATGCATGTGCATACCCCAAATCCCAACAGGATGGAGAAATGGAGAACAGACTGTGGCATGACCACACTCCACTTGGGGATGCTTTCTGCCTCTCCCTTTCTCTCTCTTTCTGTCTCTGGGTAGCACATGTGCCCTTTGGTAAATTAAAAATATGCTCCCTTGTTGTCTTGTCTTTGTATGTAAGTTTTCCAAAGTCTAGTGCTGGTCTAACTCTTTTGCCTTTGAAAGTTATTTGAATATTTACCCAATGGCCTTGAGAATTTAATCATAATTTTTTAAATCAAATAATTTATGAATAAATGATTTTGAATTTTATATTTGAATAATCATATCATCTTGCGTAACTGACATTTTTCAAGGTTTCATTCCAATGTTCTTCCTTTCTTTCTCCCTGTATGCCAATCTACCTTCTGGCACAGGCTAGGACCATTTTCTTGATTACAGCTCAATCCAGTCCCCCTACGAAGAATGTTCTTTACTTCCTGACTCTGTGCTCTTGGTTCTGCTCTCTGAGTCATCCTTCCTTTTTCATAACACATAGTTCAAGGTTGAGGCAGAGCAGATTTCCAAGCTTGTTCCTATTGATAAAAAGTTGGAAACTCAATGTCCTTTTTGCATTTTGTGCCAGGCCTACCCCCTTCAGTCCAGGCTAGTATAAACAGATATATAACTCACCAAAATAAAATGCTAAAACAGATGGCAATGAATTAGAAGTGTACTAAACACTTACATAAAGAGGTAATTAAGGAAATAAGCAATTTTAGGCTCTGATGCCGGGCAGACTTGGGTCACACTCACAATCTGCCACTTGGTAGCTCTGCAGACATGAGCTTGTGTAAGTTCTTTATTTCACTTGTACTATCCAAAAATCTGAATGAGAAACATAAACGAGTATCATTTAAAATATGTGCAGGGCCCACTACGTAGTAAAAGCTCAACATATTTTGGTGATTGCCAAAATAGCTGCTATTTCTTCCCACACAGTATGGACAAAGTAACAAGAAATGATCAGTGGCAGGAAGTGAGCAAAAATAAATAAATAAAAAGGAAAAAAATAAAAGGGAAATAAAAACAGAAGCTACAGAAGCTATTTAGCAATTTTGACCAACATTTTTAAAAAATTAAAAAAGAGGGACCAGCAGTTAGCGTAATGGCTATGTCGCTGGACTCCCATGTAGTCGACCGCGGTTTGAGTACCGGACCCTGTGGCTTAAACTCACGCTGAGCGTGTGTGCATGCGTGCCCAAGATCACGAGAGGAGAATGGAGAAGGGATTGTGGCGTGGCCATCCCTCCTGGGGGGTGATTTCTTGCTTTCTGTCTCTCTGTCTCTGTCTGTCTGTCTGGAGTGCACACGCCCTATAGCAAAAAACTTCTCCAAAAAAAAAAAAATTAAATAAGAAGTAGTGGGGGAGACTGACTTATTCCTGCAAATTTTATCTTGTTTTGTTTCATCTTTTAGGTAAAAGCAGCATCATTTAATGCAAAGAACATTGAACAGAAATCAGAAGCATTGGATTTCCATACTTGTTCTTTCTCAGATCAGTCATCACTTGATGTAACTCAGAACCCTCTGAGGCTTAGTTTCTGTATCTGCAAAATAGGAATTCTACCCCTGTCCTGTTCTCTCACCATCAATATTGTCGCTATCATGAGATACAGTGAGGCTTTCAAAAGAAAAAATAATAACCGTTACTGAGGACCCACTGTGTGCCAGGTCTTTGATATACCTGATCTTATTTAGAACTCTGAGAGACCCTAAGAGGGAAGTATTATTTTGAACAATTTACCTGTAAGAAAAACTGAGACTCCAAAAGAAAGTAACTAGTTTTGGAGTACTTATTGAGTGGTATAGTTGGATATTAATTTAGACATTGACTGGATGAATCTAGATTGAGATAGAGAAGCTTAGTTACCAGAACTAAAAGATCACTTCAACCTAATGAGCAGAAATGACTTACCACTGAGGCAGGAAACCCAGTCCTTCAGGAACCTCCTCCTACGAGTCAGAAAAGGACTTGAGAATTCAGGAAGATATATCCCCATCTGACAGATTTTCTCATAACCTTGTAGTTGGAAAACTATCATCCTCTTGGCATGATTGCACCCCAGCTCATGTTAGCCAGGGTGAAGAGGCCAACTCAAGGAGACCGAGACCTGGAAACAGATACTTACTGAGGTAGAGGAAGGGAGCCTGGGATCAAAGCCTGTTTGGTCAAGGAGCCAGAACCTGGGTGGGTGGCATTAGTGCAGCCATCCAGATAAGGGCAGGAAGTCTAAATGGAGAGAGTGGACTATTTGGGTGCAATGGACTCCATCATGGACCCAGAAGCAATGAGACTTATACTCAAAACAGACAAGTTAGCTTCAGCATAAGGGGACCTCTGCCTTGAGTTACAGACAGGAGGAACTTTTATCTGCTTTGTTCACTATCACACCCCCTATGCTCAGTAGATAGTAGGTGTTCAATACATAACTGTTAAACAAACATGTGGGTCTAAGAAGACAATTCGGTTCTAGGAAGCTATTGATATAGAGAAGTTTAGTTACCAGAACAAAAAGATTACCTCCTCCTAATCAGCAAGAATGACTTGCCGCTGAGTTAAATAACTTTGTCCTAGAAGGACCTCCTCCTGAAATTCAGAAATGGACTTGAGAATTGAAGAAGGCAGGTGGGAGTCTAATGACTTAGTTCAGGAGAGAAAAGTCTGGAAAGACTATCAAGTCCATAGCATTGAGCAACCCCATTTTAGCTACCTGCAACATCACTCTTGGATCTGTGAGTCACACATCTGGTACATTGGCAAATGGATTTTTCCTTTTTGGTATCTAGCTGCTAGTTTTCACTGAAAGTTCACTTGGAGATAGAACCCTAAATCTTTGTTCCAGTTGATTCCCCCAGAATTTAATCTATGTTCCTGTGGGCTCAAGTTTCTAATGACCTTTTCATTGATACAAAACCCAAACTTGTAATCTGATGGTCTTTTGACACTAAGAAAGCATAATCTATCCTCATTTTAACGCCTAAGATACAATAAGAATACTCATAAAATGTTGGCCAAAGCATCAAGTTCAAATCAATCACAGTAGTTTCCGTAGTATCTCAGAGTATGTCAAAACAAAGTGCAACAGAATAAACACTTAATTGTGTTCTAAAAAGTGAATAAAGAAAAACACTAAACAGGTTGGCTTTGAAGACAACAAATAAGGCAGATGTCATCAGCAAAGGTTGTACTTGAATTTTGTTTCATATAAGGTAAAAAATAAATAAATGCTTTTACCCTGATTATATTTTTTGTAGAGGACACTGATACATTTTTGCCCCTCAATACATTAGTGAATGTGGGAATACAAACTCTGAAAAAAAAATAAATAAAAAGCACTTTTGCTTCTTTTCAGTTCCCAACTCATACTCAGAGAGTTCACTCTATGGTTATCAGGGGAAATCTATAGAAAATAAAGCTGAACAGAACTGCAGATCATCAACTGGCTTAACCTTGTCAAGTAGGGATGAAGCGGAAGTGCCATGTGACACTGACGGACAGAAATAAAAACTGATGAAAAAAACACACTGAAGAAATATGGTTAAAAAGTTAATGAGGTCTGAACTCTACCACAGCCAAGATCAGAGAAAGCTGATATACACATTTTCAGTTTCAGCAGACCAGTAAGTTTAAGTAGTCTTTTTTAGCCTTTCAACAATCCCATTGATGTAATAGTGATTATGAGCAATGAGGGTCACATGGGGAGATAACATTTCTGATTGTACAAATTACATTCCTGATGTCCTAATACTAGGGTGACTATAGTTTAAAAAATGTACAGTGGAACCATGTAAAATCATAAAGTAGAATTTAAAAAAAATTTGTAGATTACAGTAAAATTCTTTAATTTGGTCTTTCTTCACGTTTTTTATGAAATATTTTTCCTATAGGGCACGTGTGCTCATCCAAAAAACAGAGAAACAGAAAGTGAGCAATCATCCCCACCCCCCCCCCCAGGGGAAATGGACACACCATAATTCCTTCTCCTCCGTTCTCCTCTCAGGATCTTGGGTACACATGCACCCAGTATAAGTTTAAGTCACCGGGTCCAGGATTAGAACCACATTTGACTACGTGGGAGTCCAGCAACATAACTATTACACCATCTGTCGTTCCCTCCTTCTGCATTATTTAAAATTACTATTCTTTTTTAAAATCATGATAAGATACACATACCATAAAATGTACCATCTTAAGCATCTGTAAGTGGACCATTCAGTAGTGTTAGTGTTAAGTATGTTCCATTGCTGTACAACAATCTGCAGAACTCATTTCATCTCATAAAACTGAAACTCTAGGGACCAGCAGTTAGCGTAATGGCTATGTCACTGGACTCCCATGTAGTCGACCTCAGTTCAAGTCCCAGACCCGGTGGCTTAAATTCATGCCAGGCGCATGTGCGTGCGTGCCCTAGATCCCGAGAGGAGAATGGAGAAGAGGAGATTGCGGCATGGCCATCCCCCCAGGGGGGTGATTTCTTGCTTTCTGTCTCTGTCTCTCTCTGTCTCTCTGGTGAGTGCACACACCCTATAGCAAACATCTCTCAAAAAAATTTTTTTAAATAAATTTAAAAAAACATGAAACTCTATACCCATGATACTACTCCTCTCTTCCCTCTCCCAACTCCATCTGCTTTATCTCTCTAAAATGTGATAATTCTAAATGCCTCATATAAGTAGAACCCATACAGTATGTACTTGATTTTTTTATGTTGCACTTATTTTACTTAGCATAATGTCCTTGAGGTTCAAACAAGTTGTAGTATTGGGCAGAATAATATTCTTTTATATGCACAGACCATAGTGTGTATATCCATGTATCAACTGATAGATGTTTACATTAATCCTGTTCTGGCTATTGTAAATAATACTGCAATGCGATCACAGTTCAAGTCCTGAATTTTTTTTTTTTTTTTTTTTTTTTTTTTTTTGAGAGAGAGATTTGTGCTATAGGGTTTGTGTGTGCTCACTGGAAAGACAGAGAGAGAGAGACAGAAAGTGAAAAATCACCCCTGAGGGGGGATGGCTATGCCACAATCCTTTCTCCTCCATTCTCCTCTCAAGGTTTTGGGCACACACACACACATGCGCCCGGCATGAGTTTTAAGCTGCTGGGTCCAGGGCTCGAACCACAGTCAACTATGTAGGAGTCTAGTGACGTAACTATTACACCATCTGCTGGTCTGAAATCTCTGTTACTTTAACCCATAATATTTCAAGCTAAGCAGATGGCCTCCACATGATTTAAGCTGTCCTCCTTTATTATTTTCCCAATTAATCTGCAGGTACTTCTCTCGTCTACACTTTCTAAATTTTCAACCTCTTAGTCCCTGAAATCTACTTGAGATCCCTACTAACTAACACTATGTAGAGAGTAATTGTCTCAAGCAAGTGTGAACATCTAGGGTATCAGGATATCCTGTGAGAGTTTTTCCAGCTATATAACTTAGCCCTTTTCTTATCCTTCCACCCCTTGGACATTTTAGTGTATACCTATGGGACACTGGCGAAATCTTGGAAAAAGGCATAATGTGTGAACTTTGAAAAAGTAAATCCCAGGCCAGCCTGTGGCATGGCAGTTAATGCAGCTGAGGTACCACTTTGCTGACAGTTTAGCTTGAGTCTCAGTTCCAGTGGCTTGAAAAACACACCAGACACATGTGCATACATGGCCAAAATCCTGAAAGGAGGAAGAAATGGATTGCAGTCTGACCATCCCCCATGGGAAAAGTACTTTCTTACTTTCTCTCTTCTCTCTCTCCCTCATGGGCATACATACTCCCTGACAAAACTTTAGAAACTTAAAAAATTCCAACTTGGGAGAAGGGGAGTGGTTAGAATCTGGTGCAAAGGGCCAGTGTGAATGACTTGAAAAGTACCAAGATTATCCCGCTATATGCATCTTCTAAAAACCAATACCAACGGCTCCCCAGCTTTTAGAATTCAACGACAAGTAAAACGTAAAAAGAATTGCTAAAAGAAAAATATTCAAAATTAAATACATACAAATTTAAGGCAGTCTCTTAAATGAAAGAATCACAACTGGATGAAAACTCACTGTGTGCTGGGAACAAATAAGAACGTTCTCAAGGCTACACATGGTCCGGTTCGTTTCTCCCACATGCTCCATCATGTGTAATCAGCACCTCACTCATTACCAACCAAGTTCCCGTTCTTCCTGTCATGCAGTCGTCATCACACTCGGAGAGAAAGGTCAGGAATCGTGTCCATCTCAGGGATAAATTCACGCTTTAAATGTGCTGCCCACGGCTACATCATCGGAAAATGGCAGAATCAAAAGTAGAACCCCGAGAAGATTTCTCATGGCTCCTGCAAAGTAGTCATTTCAGGGCAGGAGAGGCGAGGCCTTCAGCAGAAGATTCCTCACAGCTCCTGCGAAGCAGTCATTTCGCCGGCGCGCACGCGCCGCGCAAGCGCACCAGGCGGGTTTTCTATTTTGTGCTTTTTTTTTTTTTTTAAAGAAAAACAGTATTTTTTTTTCTTTTTTTTCCTGTCTTTTTTTTCTGTTTTGTTGTTGTTGTTGTTGTTTCTCTCTCTTTTGTTTTCTTTTTCCTCGTCTCTTCACTCCTCAGATGACTAGAAATCACCACAGGACCGCAAGAAATATGGGAATGCAAGAAAATACCTCTCCTCCAAGGGAAAAGAATAATTCCTCTTCATCCACAAGCAGTTTAATGGAAATCATGGAAATGTCTGATAAAGAATTTAGAACGTTCATAATGGCGAAGCTAACAGAGATGGAAGAGAAGAGAGACAATGAACTGCAGAAGAGAAAGGAGAAAGAAGTTGATGAGTTCCGGGAGGTGAGGAAATTCTTACAAGATCTAAAAGAGGAATTACATACTTTAAAAAAGAATCAAACGGAACTGTTAGAGATGAAGGCTATAATACAGGAAGTCAAAAGCTCCCTTAAAAGTATTAAAAGCAGACTAGATCATACAGAAAATAGAATCTCAGACGTAGAAGAGAAAATTGCTGGCCTAGAAAAACCCACCACGGAGGCTGAGAAAAATGCTCAAAAATTTGAGAATAATATATGAGAATATAGAATAATATATAAGAAGTACTAGATACCATCAAACATCCAAACATCCATTCCTGAAGGTGAAGAGACTCATAAGGGCATTGATAATCTATTCCATGAAATCCTGCAAGAAAACTTTCCAAACCTAGAGAGGCACTCAAAGATCCAGTCCCAAGAAATACAAAGGACCCCAAATAGAATCAACCCAGAAGATCTACTCCAAGACACATTATAGCCAGGATGGCCAAAACCACAGACAAAGACAAGAGACTAAGATTGGCAAGAGAAAAACATCAAGTTACCTACAAAGGATATCCCATCAGGCTAACAGCAGACCTCTCATCGGAAACAATGCGAGCGAGGAAAGAATGGGAAAATATATTCAAAGTGTTAAGAGAAAAGCAATTTCAGCCAAGAATACTGTACCCAGCAAGATTATCTTTCATGTGGGAAGAAAAGACAAGAACATTCTCAGATAAACAAAACCTGAAAGAATTTGCCAGCACCAGACCAGATCGCCAAGAAGTTCTCAAGGAAGTGCTATACCAGGAAAATTAAATACAGACACACAGAAATAAGAGTTCAAAAACTAAGAAATTGGCCAACTTAATCGTAGGGACGAGTCTGGAGTTGAATATTATGTCCCAGAATTTAATCGGGAAAATTGAACCACAACAGAAGATAAAGTACATGAGACTGAATTGGTGAAGTATAATTTTATGACTGTTGACTAAAATATTGCTGATTTTCTTGTAGACTTTGTTATCTGGTTGTCAGGATTTGTGTCCTGTCTTGAGATATGGATAGGTTCATGCACCTACCATGTGAACAGAATCCTAACCTGTTTCCTGGCTATAAGCAAAGTTCCTTAGCATTTCTTTGATTTAAGTTAAAACTGGTTTTCTTAAAAGTACCAAGTGAACTTGTTATTGAAAGTAGTTAGATTATTTAAGAAATTGTGCGATCAATACAATGTGGGGGGGAAGGAATGAAAGACAACTGTAAACACCAGAGATAGTGTGAGAAGAGGGTGGGAAAGGACAGAGGGTCAGAAATAGGGAGTAAAAAAAAATTCTAGAAACTAGAAATGGAAAATTTTTGATAATAATATGCACGATTAAGCCACTATGCAGAATATTCTGGATAGGAAATCACATTTTGTATGCTGTGACGATGCTTAGAGAAAGAATGTAAATTAAGTTAAAAAAAAGTTACAGGAAAAAATAAAACTAAAACAGTTTTTTCTTGAAATTAAAAAAAATGCATTAAAAATACCTATTTGAATGTCTCTGTAATGACTGATATGCATGGCAATCCCTTTTGAAAAAGTAATGTAATGCACTGTAAAGTTATATGCAATTCAATGTAATATAAACAAGATTATGATGATAATAAATAAAAAATAAATTAAAAAAAATTCAAGAAAAAAAAAGTAGAACCCTGCAGTTTTATGCAGAACACAGAAGTGAAATTATTTAGAAATATTGTGGCAATTGATAACGTACATTTTCTTTGTTAAATCTAAAAATAAGCGAGAGTTGGTACTTTGTATGTCTTACAGATTTTCATTGCATCTTTTTCTTAATTAATTTTGTATTCTAAAACGTTTCAGTCCACAAGAATGTGAAAACTAAAGAAAAAGAAATGAATCCTTCACTACAGAAAGTTTGAGAAACACTTCTTGGACTCAAAAATATCTCCCAAAGGTAAATCAACACCCATTTTACAATAGTTTGAATGAAAATAAGTATATATTATGAATCCTATATACTATGTCAAAATGCCATATAAGTAACAGCTTATCAAAGTAAACATTTATAAAATTTAAAGATTTTCAGACCAGCTTACAAAATTAGCATATAATGCACAAAGGGGTAAAAACCACACTTTATTAAACTAGCAAAAGAGCCAAGGACAGAATCCAAAAATTAAGGTTAATCAAGCCAAGGACGCAGAATGAGTCTGACATTCATAGTTCCTTCTTCATGGTACATAGAGTAAACCCCATAGAATAAAGCAAGGTTAATCAAACCCAGGATGCAGGGTGAGTTTGACATTCATAGTTCCTGCTTCATGACACATAACCCTGCCTAACCGCCGCCCCAGAGTTGAACTTTCCAGGTGTCCTCTGATCATCAGCCACTGCGTTAGGTCACTAAACCTCTCTTCTTGAGAGACACCCTTGGCACCATTTGTCATTCGCAAGTCAGGAAGAAATGGCAAAAGGGGTATCCCTAAGTGCCCGACTGAGTAACAGCAGAATCTGCTTACTGCAATCCCATAGTATTCTACTTAGATAATACCTGAATTCAAGTACAATTTATAGCATTAGAACAAGATTATTTTTTCAAACAATAAACTGAGTTCTGTAGTGTGTATCTATTGAATGATAGTTCTTCAAAGCCATGAGATTTATAATAGAACTTCTGTGAACATTCTTGTGAACGTGAATTGTTTCATACTCAGGGTTCTTTTCATTGCCTTTCTTTTTCATGTAATTATGCTTCTTTGTTCCACCCCAAGTAGCACTTTACCTTCCTCGGTATTTAGACATCCAAATAATTCCACATGGTTATCAAGGCCTATCTTTGCTGTCTCTAAGCCAAGGGGAAGCTACGTAATTCCTGTTACCTGTCCTCCTAAGTCAGTTCCTTCAGCCCCCTCAATCATCTTGCTGACTTCTTGTCTGAACTTTTTCCAAGAAAATGTCTACATCTTTCCCGGTCTCAGGATCCCAGAACAAATGTGGTTTTCAGGTGCCATTTCATCAGAATCACTTCCTTACCTTGGGGTAAATCTCTTGAATTCTTCACATCCTTTGGTCTTTTTCTCCCTTCCTATATCCCGGGTGGGTCCAAGGTATTTCACTGCCCAGGGCAAAATGAAACTTCTCCTTTTCTTTTATGCCACATAATTGGATTCATTTCAGAAAAACTCACAGTCTCTGTCCTCCACCCTCTCTACCCTCTCTTTTGCTTCTGAATTATAGATTAATTGCTAAATGAGGTGGCTGCAAGAGACCTTAGATAAAGATGGTACGTGGAAAGGTCACAGGCTCTAGGAGCAAAACTGTGGAACCTGGCGGTTCGTTTCATTCCTAAGAGCCTCAGCAGCCTCACTTTTAAAAGTTGATCATAATAACTGTTAAAATAACTAATTTGAGGGTCATTAGACTGAGGTGCCTCCAACACCCTGGGTTTCTGACTAAAGAAACCTAAACCCAACTCACCATAAACAGTAAAGTGAAATTTGAGCTTAACCAATCAGAAACTGCCAACTCACCTCTAACTAGAATGATCTAAATAAGGCTACTGGTCCCATTTTAACCCAACAGATATTTTCTTTGCCTCCTATCCATGTTCAATCTATAAAAGTCTTCCCTTCCTGCCCCTTTCACAGAGACTCCAACCCATGTGATCTGGAGTTGTCCAATTTAAGAATCACTGCCCACTCAAATTCTTTAAAATTTTAGTGTGCCTAAGTTTATCTTTTAACATAATAACAAAAAAAATGTATATAAGTATACAAAATTACATGTAATACCTTAGAAATAAGATCGGGGGTTTGGGTTGTTGTTTGATTATGATAGTTGAGAATTTGTTACCAAAAAAGTAACAAAATGATTTAGCAATAGTTAATACTGCATATTGAAATCCTGTCAATAATTCAAATTTCTTGCTTCCTCCTTCAAACATCTTTCAAATCATGAACGAACTGTTACTTAAACATGTGCTGAGTCAGTTTTACTCTTATCAGGAAGAGGAATTATCACGATCCTTAGAGTCTGTATGTAATTTTTTCCACCCCTAAGAAGCAGCCTTTGTACACCTATGACTCTGTTTTCAAAAATCACATTATAAAAGCCACCCTTTCAGTATGGGTCTAACAGAAAAAGAACCTAGAGTGTATAGATTATCAGACTCATCCAAAAAAATTATTTTCTGCAGGAATCTTTCAAATAGAAGTGTTTGCTATAGATACCTTGAAATATATTAATGTCATTATTGAGAGAATACCTTCCTTGTAAAATGACAAGTTTGGCTTCCTTCCCTCTCCTGCACGTATGCTTCCTTGCCTTTCTTCCATCAACCAGAGGCTGAGATAAGCAAAAGCTCTCACAATATGCTAGCACTTGATAGTGGACTTTCCAGCCTCCAGAACCATGAAAAATACATTTCTTTTCTTTACAAATTAATCAGACTGTGTTATTTTATTATTACAGCACCGAATGGACTAAAACAGAAGGAATCGAAAGACTCTAGAAGTGGAGGGACAGCAGGTGGCCTGGTGGTTGAGGCTCTGGACTCCCACATGGCAGATCACGATTTGAGGCCTGGACTTGGTGGCTTACTTTCTCACTTTCCCTCTCTCTCTCCCCATGTCTCTCTCTGGTCAGATTAAAAATTAATAAATAAACAAAACTTAATAAGTATTTCTTAAAAAAAAAAAAAAAAAGACTTAAGAGGGCATGCTATCATGGAGTAAAAAAAAAAAAAGGTAAAAATAAGCAACTTTTGAAGGAGTATCGGACCTTTCAAAGGAGTATGGGGTAAGGTACATCTACACATTGCTGACACAACTGTTTTTCTGAAAATCCCAATCACATCAACTTTTCTCAGTATCTCATACCAACTAAAAATCAATTCAGTTTTTAGATCTTATTATGTGTGCCTAGCACATATTGGTGCTTAATAAATTATTTTCTTTGTTTATAACAGAGTGCATGTGCTCACACAAGAGAGAGGAACATGCTTCACAGGGTCTGGTCATGCCATGACCCCATCTTCAAGTCCTCTAGTCTGTGAGAGTCTGAGCACTCACATGTATGTCGAGGGTTTTTCAGAGAGCTGGGATTTGAACCACAGTTGTCATGCAGCTTCCAGTCTGCAGATCAGCAAGCTACTGACTGTCACCATGGCTAGGCTTTGGTACTCAATATATATTTGTTGAATATATAAGTGGACTCAGCAAGCTCTCAAGACTCAGGTCTTCCTACTACCTCCTCTTTCAAACACCTCTTATTTAAAAGGAAAGACACAATGACTTTCTCACTATTCCCCAAATACGATAGCCATTCGCATTCAATGCCTTTGTATAAGTGGATCCCATTGCCTCACATACTATTCTGTCATTCTTTCATACATGCACTCAGCAACTACTTATGGTGAACTACACACAACCTCCTGGGAAATTTCAACTCACTCTTCATGTCACTTTCTCTGAGATGAGATTCCTGTCTTCACCAAAATTCTATCCTCTGGGCTCTGACAAGTCAACCTCCCCCCCAGAACATCTCCCTTTGCATCGCCATTTTTCTACTTACACGTCTTTCTCCTCTACTTTACCACCATCTAGCAGCGATCCTAGCAAACAAAAGGTGTGTCATGGATACCTATTTCTTTTGTCTGCCTAATTTCTCTTTCAACATTCTTTTTGTAACAACATCCCTACTGCTTGTGGGGAACTACCATCCTTTAATCTATGTGGCCCCAACTGCTAATCACAGTGATTCAGCACCTTGGTCACAAAGGTAGGCATGTGACCATGGCCAGCAATGCACCTCCTTGGACATCATGCTTGGGTCAAGAATGGGCACTTGAACTAAGCCAGACCAATAAGAAATCTTCTCTTGGATATTTGATATGGGCCCTATAAGGGAATAACTCCTCCCCCCCTTTTTTTTAGAGTTTTTTTGCTATAGGGTGCGTACGCTTGCCAGCCAGACAGAGACAGAGAGACAGAAAGCAAAAAATCACCCCCCATGGGGGATAGCCATGCCGCAATCCCTTCTCCTCCGTTCTCCTCTTGGGATCTTGGGCACACACGCACACGCGCCCGGCATGAGTTTTAAGCCACCCGGTCTGGGACACGAACCACGGTCGACTACATGGGAGTCCAGCGACATAGCCATTACGCTAACTGCTGGTCCCCGGAATAACTCCCCCTTTTCCCCTGAGTGACTAAAAGCAGCCTGTGGCCATGACTTTCTGTATGAAGGATGTTCATCTGAACTAGGAAGAATGTGGCCAACCAGCAAAGAGAAGCAGAGCAGGCAGAGCTGAGAGACAAATCTAACAACACTGTTCAGTCTCAGAAAAACCCTAGACCAGGTACTGTCCTAGTCATTACAACATCCATCAAAAAATATTTGTTGGGTGAACACAAATGAAAAAATATTTTTCAAAGCAGTGTTCATTTTTATATCTCAATTCAAACTTATTAAATTATCTCATACTCCACCTTTTGGCCAGAACCACCATCTTCCAGTAATTAACCAAAATGACGAACACAAAGGGAAAGAAAAAAGGCACCCAATATATGTTCTCTAGGCCTTTTAGAAAACATGGAGTTGTTCCTTAGGCAAGATATATGCGAATGTACAAGAAAGGTGATATCGTAGACATTAAGGGAATGGGTACTATTCAAAAAGCAATGCCCCACAAATGTTACCATGGTGAAACTGGAAGAGTCTACAATGTTACCCAGCATGCTGTTGGCATTGTGGTGAACAAACAAGGGCAAGATTCTTACCAAGAGAATTAATGTGTGTATTGAGCATATTAAACATTCTAAGAGCAGAGATAGCTTCCTAAAACATATGAAGGAAAATGACCAGAAAAAGAAAGAAGCCAAAGAGAAAGGTACCTGGGTTCAACTAAAGCGCCAGCCTGCTCCACCCAGAGAAGCACATTTTGTGAGAACCAATGGAACGGAGCCTGAGCTACTGGAGCCTATTCCCTATGAATTCATGGGATGATGGGTGTTAAAAATAATCTGTGGTCCATTAAAAAAAGAAATTATCCCGTACTCTTTTAATGAGATTTTATTATGTGCTGGGCCTTTTTTAGATGCTAGACACCCTACTCTTTTCATTATACAATGCATTTTACAATGTTATTGAAGTTAGCATTTGCCTCAAAAAAAGTAAATATGTCCTTATAATTTTATTAATATTTGTATTTTCAACTCTCTTTTATTGTACTAATATTTGCTTGTTAGGGTAATGTCTACACATATTATTTATGTGAAAGCAGATAATACAAAAATATTCAATGGTAGGGAATAGCAGTTAGTGTAATGGCTATGTCGCTGAACTCCCGTGTAGTCAAACGCAGTTTGAGTCTCGGACCCAGTGGCTTAAACTCATGCCAGGCGTGTGTGCGCGCGTGCCCAAGATCCCCAGAGGAAAAAGGAGGAGAAGGGATTGTGGCGTGGCCATCCCCCCCCCCCCCCGGGGGGGTGATTTCTCGCTTTCTGTCTATCTCTCTCTGTCTTTCTGGAGAGCGCACGCAGCCTATAGCAAAAACTTCTCCCCCCAAAAAATATAGTAATATTCAATGGCATATAATAGACAATTGATCAGCAATGTAAAAGTCAGCTAAAAGAGTAAACATAATATATCAAATGGAGTCAGAAATAACAATTTAGGGAACCAGCAGTTAGCATAATGGCTATGTCGCTGGACTCCCACGTAGTCGACCACGGTTTGAGTCCCGGACCCGGTGGCTTAAACTCATGCCAGGCACGTGTGCGTGCGTGCCCAAGATCCCGAGAGGAGAATGGAGGAGAAGGGATTGCGGCGTGACCATCCCCTCTGGGGGGTGATTTCTCGCTTTCTGTCTCTATGTCTCTCTCTCTCTGTCTGGCGAGCGCACGCGCCCTATAGCGAAAAACTTCTCCAAAAAAAAAAAGAAATAACAATTTGTGCTACATATATTTACCCACTAAAAATTGAGATTGATTTGACTCTTCAATGAAAAAGAATAATATTATAACATAAGAATTTTATTGCTTTTTAAGGGTCTGTCCGATTCTGCCACATAAACTGACTGACATCTTTTTTTTCCCTAAGATGATTAGCATGGAGTAGACATGACAGACTGTAAATTCAAGTGGTCAGTGTTCCTCTTGGAAAGCATGCAGATCAGAACTTAACACCATTACATATGTGAATGTATGGTCAACTCTTGATTTTCAGGCAGGGGATAACTCTTGAGCACTTTTAGGAAGTGACTAATTCACCCTAATTAACTGGGATCGTGTCTAGGGGAGAAAACAGGAGAAAACTGAGCATTATCTAATTCTATTTTTAAGGCTCTTACTATAGGTCATGAGTGCTCACCAGACAGAGAGAGATGAGAGATACTGAGAGGGAAAGTGAGAAATCACCTTCTGGGGGTGGGGGGTGGCCTCCCCTTCTCTTTCCGTCTCCTTCCAGGATTTTGGGCATGCATGCACATATGCTCAGCAAAATTTTCAAGCCACCAGATCTGGGACTCAAAACATGTGGGAGTCCAACGCCTTACACACTATGCTACCTGCTGGCCCCAGATATCATCTCATTTTAACAAGAGAAACTCTTTCCAGGTTTTTCAATACCCATCAGTTTTTTTAAATGCTGAATTACATATAATATTAATTTTAATATCAAAATAGTACCTAGGTAGGTGTTCAGAAATGATAGTAGCATAGCACAAAGTGTATCTCTCCTATTGCCTATTTAGTAATTTCGTCTTATCACATCTGAAATTCAAGGGAACCAGCAGTTAGCATAATGGCTATGTCGCTGGACTCCCACGTAGTCGACCGCGGTTCACGTCCCGGACCCGGTGGCTTAAAACTCACGCCAGGCGCGTGTGCGTGCGTGCCCAAGATCCCGAGAGGAGAATGGAGGAGAAGGGATTGCGGCGTGACCATCCCCTCTGGGGGATGATTTCTCGCTTTCTGTCTCTATGTCTGTCTCTGTCTGTCTGGCGAGCGCACGCGCCCTATAGTGAAAACCTCTCCAAAAAAAAAAAAAAAAAAAAAAAAAATTCAATAAGTAATACAATTTTGTGGCCCAGCTGTTGTGGTGCAAAGGGGAGGGTGCTACTCTGCAAGGGCTGAGGCTACATGGAAAGCCCTGGTTCAGTTTCTGGCCCAAACTAAAACAGACTGGGCACCTCAGAATCTACCTGTTGTCTTAGCTAACTGGGAGGCCAAGACAGCCTCAAGGATTGCAAGGTAGCGAGACCCTTTTAGACTAGTCACAGAAGTAAGGAAGCTGAATCCATAATGGCACTACAGTCCAAATCCCAGGCTCTGTGGCTTGAAAAACACACCAGATGCATGTGTATGCATGCCCCAAAGCATAACAGGATGGTGAAATGGAGAATGGATTGTAGTGTGACCATGCCCCACTGGAGAGTGCATTCTCTCCGTCTCTTTGGCAAGAGCACACATCATCTAGCAAAGATAAAAGAAAAACACAGTCCCTATTTCTCTCTGTCCCTGTCTTTCTCATTAGTAAACAATTTTTTATATACTATGAAATTTACTGGTTATTAACACATGAATCAGATCAGAAATAATAAATACTGTATTTAGGAAAAAGCAATGGCATGAGACCAGCAGATGGTATAATGGTTACATCACTTGACTCCCATGTAGTTGACTGAAGTTTGAGTCCCAGACCCTGTGGCTTAAACTCATGCCAGGCACATGTGCGCGTGTGCCCAAAATCCTGAGAGGAGACTGGAGGAGAAGGGCCTGTGGCATAGCCATCCCCCTGAGGGGGGGTGATTTCTTGCTTTCTGCCTCTGGCATGTGCATGTGCTCTATAGCTAAAACCTTTCAAAAAAAATAAAGAAAGAAAAGAATAGTGGCATATGCTCTGCCAAAAAATTTTAAAACAAAAGAATGTATTAAAAAATAGATATCAATGTCATGCCAAAGATACACTTTATTCTAAGTATATTAGTGCAGACATCTGAAGCACATGTGCCAACATTTCCACTTCAGAACTTCTTTGCAACTCTTTCTACTCAGCTACCAACTTTCACCATCCCCCAAAATGTCTAACCTCTGGTGGACTGTACAGGTTTTCTAAAAGCAGTCAACTCTCCAAAAATTCACTGTCCCAAAACTTCATCTTGGAAAGGAAAAAAAAAAAAAAAAAAAGCACTAAAAGACAAAGAGGAGCCCAGCCTAATCATTTGAATATCTCCTTTTTTCTCTATCTAGAAATTAGAAGTATTTAAAAATAAGGAGTTAGGGGGGACCAGCAGTTGGCGTAATGGCTATGTCATTGGACTCCCATGAAGTCGACCATGGTTTGAGTCCTGGATTCAATACGGAGTTACCTTGAAGTGTGTTATTTAAGTCCTTCATTCTTTCTGAAACAAACAAAAAGCTTGAAAGGACATACAGTTAAAAAAAAAAATTTAGAGCCAGCTCTGTGGCATTGAAGTGAAGTGGTTAGAAACCCCAACCCAATGAGCCTGGAACTTGGTAGGCATGTATGCACATGCCCAGGACCTGATGAGCTGGAGGACTGGAGGGAGGGAATTATGGCAAGACCAGACCATGCAGAGGATGTTTCTCTCTCTTTCTTTCCATGCTTGTGCACACATACCCTCTATCAAACAAAGAAAAAACTGCTTAAATAAAAACGCTTAAAATCTTATTTTAACAATAATATTAATAAATAAAATTTGTAAATAAAAACTAGTAACTCAGAGGAAAGTCATATGGCAACCATAAATATAAGCACACGTAAGAGTAAAATTTCTCTGTGATCTTCCTGAGCGGTAAGGGCTAAAACAGAAAACACAATCACCTATGTTGGTCCTTTGAACATATATGTGGAAGCACACCAATTTCCTGGCTAAAACAGTAAATATCATTAATATATCTAGGATTTTATATATGTATACTATATGGGTAATAGCTAATGTTTTTGATAGCAATTTGCCAACAAATACTAAAGCCCTTTTTAAATGACTTTCTTCTATGACCTCTGTTTTCTAGAGAACACATTCTCGAGGTAAAAGTGGGATCATAATAAAAAGTATTTTCCAAGCCAACCTGGTAGCCTAGTAGCTAAGAAAGCCAGATTTCGTATGGCTGACTGCAGTTCAAATTCTGGTGCCAACAGCTTGAAAACATGCCAGGCACATGTATGAATGCATGCCCAGAATCTTGATAGAATAGAGAAATGGAGAAGAAATTGTAGTGTCACCACACCCAGCTGGGGAGTGTTTTCTTACTTCCCTCCCTTTTTCTATCTCTCTGGCAAATGTACATACCCTCTGGCACTTAAAAACAAAAAAAGAAGAAATTCATCTCTACTGAGAAAGCTCAACCCAACCCATTTCAAATTCCTCAATAAAATTAAAGTCCCTAAGAAGAGTCTTCTTGACTGTAATTAGGCATCCACCATTTTCTTCCTTCCTATTTCTGTAATAATAGCCTATTAGTACTTGCGGGGAGGGGGAATGGCAGACTACATCACTGTAGCTCACAGAAGTGGTCATCACCATTATTATTGCTGAAATCTATCAAATCTAAATCCCCTTGTAAGTGTTGATGTCAATGCTAGGAGAACCACTCCCATCTCTGCAAAACTACTGGTATCAGAGATGGTGAATGATGAACCAATGGAGATTTTTATAGAAAGAGTTTAATTTTTATTGAGGCTGTTATTGTAACCTCCTTGCTTTAGAGCATCTGGACTAAGCTAGAGGCTAAGGTGTTGATCCTCTCCAGCTCTGGCCTCTCTTCTTTCAACCAAATTAGAGCACCTTCACTTCTTCTAGGGTAGTTCTTTCTCAAGAAGCCTCTTTGCACTCATGTAAATAGATTCCCCTGACGAATGATTCCACTCATCCTCCAGAGTTACAGAGGCATATCTGAACCCCTGACCTCTCCCTATTTATTGGGTCGTTGGACAATTCACGATGTATTTTTCTGCCTTTCTATGACTTTTCCAACAACCTAATACATCTCACATGGGTATATCACCTCCAACATAAATAATCCCATCTCCACTCATACTAACTCTTCACCCAGCCTTCCTCATTACTGCAAATGGCACCGGCCATCTATCGAACCATAAATGTAGAGGTCAGTAGTAATTCTTCTGTTTCTTTGATTCCCTTTATTCAATCCCTAGTGAGTCTTATCAGCATTATATCTCCACACTTATTCTTCTGTGACAGCCTACTAATTGTTTTCCTGCTTCCTCCCTTTCCCCTGTGCTGTCCATTCCCCACACAGCAGTCAGCATGTTCTTTTGTAAAGTGGTTATATCCTTTCCTATACTGTACAACCTATAATTCATAACATGACCTGGCCTACCCATCTGTATTATTTACCTATTGTTGTGTAACAATTTACCTCAAAAATGCAGTGGCTTAAAACAGTACTTACTATCTTGCAGTTTTCTGTAGGCAAGAAACTCAAGGGCAACTTAGCTGGGTCCTTAGGTTTTGGGGTGTCTTTCAACCACATTCAAAGTGTTGGATGGGCCTGCAAGTCATTCTCCACACTCGACTGAAGAAGATCTCTCAAGCTCACCACATACAGTAAATGGTAGGATTCAGTTGATCTGAGGGCCTCCATTTCTTGTTAGCTACTGGCCAGAAACCAACCCCTGTTTCTTGTCACATGAATCTTTCCATGGAGTAGTTTAAAACATTGATGCTGGCTTCACTAGAGGGAACCAGTCGAAAAGAAGCAAAAGAGAAAGAGAAAGAAAGTGCAAGAAGTCACAGTTCGTTTTTTGTTTTATTTTCTTGCTATAGGGCATGTACACATACCAGAGAGAGAGAGGCAGAGAGGGAGTGAGACAGAGAAAATGAGAAAGCACCCCCAGGGGAATGACCATGCCACAATCACTTCTCTTCTACTCTGCTCTTGGGATTTGGGACACACATGCCTGACTTGTTTTTCAAGTCACTGGGTCTAGGACTCCAATTACAGTTTGTCCTGTAGGATCCAGCCACCCCAAGCATTATACCACTTGGCTGGCCCAAAGTCACAATTCTTTACAACCTAACCTCCAAAGTAACATTTCATCACATTTGCCAATGCTATTTGTTTAAGAAATAGTCACATTTAACAAATCTGACTCACGCACAAGGAGAAAAGATTCCACAAATGCAGGAATACCAGGAGGTGAGAATCTCTAAGAGCCATGTCAGAAGCTGCACCACATTCCTGCTCTTGAACCTCATCTCCAACCCTTAGTTCTCCAGGCTGCAGACACAATGGCCTTTGTCCTAGCCTTTGAATACACTAAGCTTGACTTTACCTTTGTGCCCTCGCCCTAGCTGTCCACTACCTGGAAAGCTTTTCCTCAAGATCTTCATGTGACTGACTCCCTCTCCTTACTCTCTGCTCAAATAACACTGCCTTTCCCTAAACACACCAGCTAAGGTTAGAGTCACCCCAGTTCCTCTCTATCTCTGTTTTTGTTTTGAACTTGAGACCAAGTCACCGATCACTTCTTCTTTCTGATTCTTCCTAGACATACATATTCATACACATATTTTAAAAGAATCAAACAAATAGAAATTAAAGAAGCATAAAATAAACAGAGCAGTCAGTACCTCCTCTTCTGCCTGATCATAAAACTCATCTTGACTCCTAATCTTGTTATGGGCCTAAACTGGGACCACCATGCAGTTATATATCAAAAATTAAGAAAGTAGCTAATAATATACTTCAGGATGTTTCCCCAAATTAAATATCTGCACAAAATAAGGCTAAGGTATAATAACCTTTCACTTCACATTCATCCTCAAAGTATAAGCTATATTTACATATGTTTATAGGAAAAAAACATTGATCTCTAGGATAGAGGTGTTGGTCTAGATGCTGCAAACAGGAATAATTTTAATTAAGTCTCTAATGAATAATAACTTCAAATTACATCTCTGAAAAACAAGCACTCTTAAAGCAGTGAGGAATAAGGAAAATTAGGTTAGCCGTGACAGGAAGTTCTTTATTTGCTGGCAAGTCAGAACATGCAGAGAAGTCAGGACGATTTCATAAGATTTGCACAGTGGCTCCTTGCAAACCGACAGGAATATGTAGCCACCGTCTGTGGACTTCTTCAGACAATGACACTGTCATTCTAGCACATCCCAACACTGATAAGGATGTGTTTATATCCAGGGAGATGATTTTAAAAAGGTTCAGGTTTCATTTGCAGAATTTAAGACAAGAGGTAAATGAGGAAATAAGTAGTTGCTTAGTTTGTTCTTTTTGAATGTTGACTTGAGAGTGCAGCTGGTTATGGCACATGAATACGCTACTTCCTTGGTGATTCTCGAACTGAGTGGCCTCGCCATTCCTCTCGAAGTCCTAAGGTCACATTAATGCTTGGAGAAGAGACAGCCACAAGATAACTGGCAAAACTTGCCAAACACTGCTGTGATATAGCAGACTTTTTCGGTCCCTACTTAGAGTGTTTGTTACCCAGCCAAGTCTCTTAGGACAAAAAGCAAATTTGACATTGCTCTGATTCATCTACCCACTCCAGCATTCAGGACCAGGTACTCACGAGACTTTATGAGGCAAACTTCTTTTCCCCATTGTAATTCCAGTCAGGAAATTGATGATGTTAAGTCAGTTACTCATGTAAAGCTATAGTTGTTACAAACCATATGGTTAGCCATTTAAGAGAAAAATAACTTGGAGTCCTTCAGAACTTAGACTAAAAGAAATCTCATATTAGTCAGATATTTAAATATAAAAATAAAACATTAAGAACATTAGAAAAAATATTGGGGCCAGTCAGTGGTGTGGTCAGTCCAACAGGTGGTAGTTAAGGTGACTGGATCCCACATAGTCAACTGTGCTAATTTTGACCGTCGTGAAATTCTATTTTTTGCTTATCAAATTGGCAAAGATGACAAAGTTTGATAATGTACTGTGAAAGCAAAAGTCTAAAGAATTAGACACTTTATTGCTGCTGGCAGGAGTATAAATCGATCCATCCTCTAGGAAAGCAATTGGCAACATCATCAAAATTAAAATGCATATACTTTGGACTAGAAATTCCACTCTAGAATTTGTCTTATGTAAGTACTTGTGCATGTGCAAAATAACATTTACATAAAAATCTTCATTGCAGCACTGTTTGTATAAGCAAAAATTTGGAAATTGCCCTCTATGGGGTATTTTGTTAAATACGTTAAATAAGAGCATTTAAACCATGGCAGATACTCTTGCTTGTCTTCTGTTTTTGCTAACAGATTGATTTTGCTAATCCTCTTCCTGGCTCCAGGAAATTAATCTTGCAGAGTCTAAACTAGTGATAGTCACTTCATTCTCCTTGTTGGACTGATATATCCAGACCACTGTCTCCAGGGAAACCCAGTGTTTGGAGAACAGAAACAGAAAGGAGATTTACTTTTCACTGTATATAATGAATCCTTTAGAACTTTTTAAATTTTGTCACATGGACATTGATAGATGGATAGATGAAAAAAATAAATAAAATATGTAAATAACATCATTACCCATTCACAAAACAAAGCATAAAAATGAAATCTTCATAAGTTTTGAAAGCAGCATAGAAATAAAAGCTAAGCTTACAGTACTCTACCAAGATTCTTATAGTACTCTATCAGAAGCACCAGCCCTTTTTGATACATGGATTGCTGTTATTTAACATGAACTTTTGCCCAGTGAATATACAAGATGGTTTAGAGAATGGCAACTATAAAACAAGGCAAATAAGTTCCAAATCTACATTTTGTGTTTCTATAACACAAATATGTATAACTGGGTAATTTATTAAAAAACAAAAACAAACAAGAAAACTTAGATATTTCTTTTTCACAGTTCTGGAGGTTAGGAAGTCCATGATCAAGCCCTCAGGAGGTTTGGTTGTCTAGCAGCGTTGTTCTGTTCTTACAGAAAGGCACCTTGTTTCTATACTCTCCAGAGAAGGACACTGTCCTCACATGGCAGAAGAGGAAAAAGAACAAACCCACTTCTACAAGCATTTTTTTAAATAAGGATCCTAAATCTATTTGTGAGGGGAAAGCCCTTATAATCTTCTACTTCCCAGAGGTACCACTTTCCACAACCATCATCTTGGTGATTAGCTTTCCGTATGAATTGAGATACTGTATTCAATTCACAACAGTCTTTGACACCCTTTACCAGTTGTAGGACTTTAGCCAGGTAATATAATTATATGAGCCTTAGTTTAGTCATTATCTAACAGGATTATAATGAAATCTCAAGGTTATGAGAATTTAAATAGTTTAAGTGAGAACTTTTAGTTTAAAGTCCTTAGCCTTGTACTGGGATTTAATGAGAGCTTCAGTGGGTATTTATTGTAATACACTCATTTAAAGCATATTTAAATAAATTTTTCGTTCAATGGTTTGGGAATTTTTCAGCACTTCTTGAAATAATTTTAAAAAACACTGTATCAGGGGTCATAAAAGTAAGATTGAGATCATTCCTACTGAATTAGAAAAATAAGAGTATTCAGGGCAGTGTTCCCCACACTGTATCTTTATCCAAACATCATAGTTTTAAAACTACTGCTGATGCCTGAGTTCCACTTTCTGGTTCTGATTTAATTGTTTTGGACTTCAGCCTAGGCATCAGAATTTTTTTAAACTGCTGCGTAGATTCTTCATTAAATGATCTGCTCTTAACCTAGTCTTAGCTATACTAATCATGTTGGTAGAAGTGTTAAGGGTTTATCCATTTCTTCTATAGACTAAAGGTTTCATTATGGCTTTATTTCTTCCTTTATTTTTTTTAACCTCTGTTTTCTATCTTCTTTTTAATCTCCCTAAGGGTCGTGTATAATCTCATTATCATTGTTGATTAACCAAATATTAAAATACAAACTCTGAAAGTAGTTGGTGTCCTTCCTCCATTAGAGTTATCTCCATTACACGGTCAGCCCGTTTAATGAGAATCTCAATCAGGTGCGGCACATTCATCACACTGTTGTTGCTCGTTCTGCAGACAAATATTTTAGAAATGGGCTTAAGGGAACCAGCAGTTAGCGTAATGGCTATGTCGCTGGACTCCCACGTAGTCGACCGCGGTTTGCGTCCTGGACCCAGTGGCTTAAAACTCACACCGGGCGCATGTGCGTGCATGCCCAAGATCCCGAGAGGAGACTGGAGAAGAAGGGATTGCGGCGTGGCCATCCCCCCCGGGGGGTGATTTCTCGCTTTCTGTCTCTCTGTCTCTCTCTGTCTGTCTGGCGAGCGCACGCACCCTATAGTGAAAACCTCTCCAAAAAAAAAAAGAAATGGGCTTAATTCCCTATCATATTCCCCATTTTCTATCTTTTCATTACTTTATTTATTTACTTACTTACTTACTTTATTATTTTGAGAGAGGTTTTTGCTATAGGCGCATGCACTCGCCAGAAAGACAGAGAGAGACAGAGAGACAGAAAGCAAAAAATCACACACACACACACACACACACACACACGCCGGGGGGATGGCCACGCCTCAATCCCTTCTCCTCTGTTATCCTCTCGGAATCTTAGGTACACATGCATATGCACCCAGTGTGAGTTTAGGCCTCCGGGTCTGGGACTCAAACCATGGTCAACTACATGGGAGTCCAGCTACATAGTCATGACGCCATCTGCTGGTCCCAATTTATTTTTAACAGAGAGATTTTTGTTACAGGGTGTGTGTGCTCACCGGAGAGACAGTGAGACAGAGAGACAGAAAGTGAGAAATCCCCCCCCGCCCCCCCGGGGATGGCCATGCAACGATCCCTTCTCTTCCATTTTCCTCTCAGTATTTTGGGCACACACACACACACACATATGCACTTGGTATGAGTTTAAGCTGCTGGATCCAGGACATGAACTGTAGTCAACTATGTGGGAATCCGGCGATGTAAGCATTATACCGTCTGCTTGTCCCTCATTCCATTCTTTAATTGTTAATGGATTAAATTATGATGTAACCAACTATTTTGGTTTTGCTTTTAGACATTTAGGGGAGGAATATAGTGAGACTTGAGGTCAAGACATAAGTGCAAGAATGGGCTGCCACTTACCACTGGGGAATCACTTTGCATCACTGCTAGGCCTCAATTTCCTAATTCATAGCTGTATAATAATAATATAGAGTTGTCACTATAAGAAATCAAATGTATGAAAAGCACTTAAAACAAGAGGTCTTCAAGTAGTTCATGGAAGATCCAAATTTTAAAAACTACACATAGATTTCTAAATTTTTTACATCAAAATAAACTCTAATTTCATTTTTCAACAAAATTTTTAGTCTTCTCATAAGATATAAAGCAGTTTTTAAAAATTATTACGATTGTGAAAGGAATAACTGTAAACCTTATGCACCTAACTAAATCAATTCTACAAAACTACTACTTAGCAGCACTCATTTAGAATAGACAGTTTCCCAAGACCAGCTGATAGCATAATGGTTACATTGCTGGACTCCCAAATAGTCGACCGCTGTTCAAGTCTCAGACCCGGTGGCTTAAAACTCACACTGGTTGCGTGTGCATGCATGCCCAAAATCCCAAGAGAAGAATGGAGAGGGGATTGCAGTGTGGCCATCCTCCCAGGGGGTGATTTCTCACTTTCTGTCTCTGGTTAACACATGTGCCCTATAGCAAAAATTTCTAAAAAAAAAATTTTTCTTAAAAAGACAATTTTCCTTATGTTTGTCTTTTCTTGTCACCTGACCTATCAGTCCCATTTCCTCGTCTAAAATTTAATTCAGTTACTATTACTATGAATACTACTGGAAGGACTGAAATTTGTCATCTAAACTCAAAGCAGATATGACATAATTGGCATATTCCTTTTTGGCAATGACCTCTTTAAAAGAAAGCTAACCGGCATGGCTTATTCATTCACTCTGCAAGTATGTACCGAGAACCATTCAGGTGACAGCCACTGTGCAAGCACCTGCGGTTGAAGACGTGATCAGGACAGACACTGGTCGAGCTTGAGTCTAGCAGAGAAACATGATAAATATTACAACCAGGGAAGATGGCAATCATGCACAGGGACCTCAGAGAGCCAAGGGTTAAAAAAAGTCACCTTGAGCAAAGTGAAGCTAAAAGATTTCCCAGCTGAAACAGAGCTGGACAGAGTTGTGTCCAGGCATGGAGAACAGGAAGGTCTGGGTGAGAAACCGTAGTTTGCTAGAATAACTGAAAAACTTACGAGAGCAGGAAAATACTAACAGAAGAGGCTAGAAAGGTAAACATTAGCCAAACGCCTTGGAAACGCTGTCGTGGGATTTTCATTTTATCTTCAGAGCATTCAGAAACCATTAAAAGACTTAAAACAAGAAGAGTATGAACAGATTTTGGAGGGAGGGCACTGTTTGTTCTGTTCCATTTCTTTGGTTGCAGTCTGAACCATGAGTATTGAAGGAGAAGGAATGAGGGAAACAGATGAATATAATATTCCTGAGGACAGATGGTTGTGCACAAATAAATGGGGTTGGAGAGAGAACAATCTTGGTAAACTACAAATCTGATCATGTCACTCCCATAATGGAAACTCTCCAAACTTTTCCCGTTGTTCTTCGGATAATATTTCAGAATCATTTTTTAGTTGTCAGAGGGTGCATGTACTTGCCAGAGGGAGAGACAGAGAATGAGAGAGGGAGAGGAAGAAAACACCCCCAATGGGACTGGTCACACTGAAATCTCTTCTCTTCTCTTGCTCTATTTTGTCAGGATTAAAGGCATACATATGTGCCCAGTGTTTTTTTCAAGCCACTGGGTCAGGAGTCAAACCACAGTCAGTGATCTGGTAGCTGGCCCTTTAACCACTAGGTTATAGGGCCAACATTTCAAAAATGTTAACATAGCTTGAAGGCCCTTTGTCTTCTGGCCCCCAGACCTCATGTGCAGTCACTCTGTATGCTCCTTATAAGTACTAAGCTCTTTGGACCAGAAAATGATAACACATAACCTGCCTAGAATCTGGACAGGACAGGACATAACTGAGTGGTTTACTTTTTGGATGCTATACATCAAAAGCAATGAACGGGATGAGGTGGGTGATTTTTAAATCTGTTTATTATCTATTTATTTTCCTGAGCAACAAAGACAGAGACAGACAGCACACCCAATAGAGTTTTCATGCTGCATCTCTCCCTGAGCTTTAGCCAGCCCCAGGTCACACAAGCCCAGTGTATTCAGAGAGGTCCCCAGGTATGAACCCCAAGCCTTCCCATGTGAGTCGGCCTCACAGAGCATTGCTTTACCACTCTGTCACCATGGAGTTCCTGAAGCAGGTGATACAAGAAATATCTGGAAAGTCAAACCTATAAGATTTGGAGGAGAGAAGAGTATGGAGATATCAAGAATAAAACAAAGGTTTCAGGCTTGAGTAACCTGGCAGTTTGGGCAACAATTTGGAGAAGAGGTAGAAAATATAGTTCAATATGGCTGACACTGAGTTTGAGATGGTTGCAAATGACTTAAGAAGAAATGTTAAACAGGCAATTGGATACAAGTACTTAACATGTACCAGATTCTGTGCTGGGCCCTTTCATGTATGTTATCTCGTGTGATCAACTAAAGCTTAGTGGACATAGAAACTAATTTTATGACACAATTTTGAAGTAGGCTGTACAGTAATTATGCTAATGCAGACTTTGAATTGCCCCACATCTATTCATGCAGGGAAATGAGCAGGGTTTTGAATCACTTCATTTCCAAAGTATCCCTATAGCACAAATATGGAAAGACTTTAAAAAACAAAAACAAGTATAAAGGGTGAGTAAATCATTTCATTCCTTTGGAGCAATTATAGCCTCCTCTAGCCTTTTGTATGAGGAATCATAAGACAACCTTATTTTAAATAAGCCCAATAGGGGTAAAGAGAGAAATATTCTACAACTCACATTCCCAACAGCACTCAGCACTTCGTTTTCCTTTCTACACTAATTTATTTACGCGTTCCCCTTTCTCACTTTCTTTTTTTATTTTTTTAGGTTTTTACTATAGGTATGTACACTTTCCAGAAAGAGACAAAGAGAGGTAGAGAGAGGGAAAGTGAGAAATCACCCTCCCAGGGGAATGATCACCCCTCAATCCCTTCTCCATTCTCCTCTCAGGATTTTGGACATGCAAACATATGTGCCCAGCATGATTTTAAGTTGTTACATCCAGGACTTGAACCATGGTAGACCATATGAGAATCCAGAATCTTAACCACTATACCACTGCTGTCCCCTTCCTTGCTTTCAATAAAATATTAAAAGCCACATCTGTGAAGTATTTTTTCTTCCTAGTTTATGTATTTTAGCTGTCTTTGTTGTACGGTGAGGTGAAAAACTGTGCATTCAAGGACATATGCCTACTACATTCCTCAAATCCTCATGCTCTAAGCTCCACAGCAATAGAACTATTAAGTAACAGTTAGGTCTCTGGACTCCCACGTAATCGACAGCAGTTCGAGTCCTAGACCCAGCAGCTTGAAACTCATGCTGGTGCGTGTGCATGTGCGTGCATACCCAGAATCCTGAGAAGAGAACAGAGGAAAAGGGATCGCAGTGTGGCCATACTCCAGGAGGTGATTTCTCACTTTATGTCTCTCTGTCTCTCTCCATCTCTCTGGCAAACGCACACACCCTGTAGCAAAAATTTCTCAAAAACAAAACAAACAAACAAACAAACAAACAAAAAAAAAAAAAAAAAAAAAAAAAAAACAGTTACCCAGGACCCAGGAGATGTTTATTTGCATTAAAGTTTAAAATTTAGGGGCCAGCAGATAGCATGGAGGGGAAGGTGGCTGGATCCCACAAAGGTGACTGCACAGTCAAGTCCTGGATGCAATGGCCTGAAAAACACACCAGGTACATGTGTGTGCATACCTAAAATCCCAAGAGGAAAATGGAGGAGAAAGGATTGAAGTGTGTCCATCCCTTCTAGGGGGTGATTTTTCACTTTCCCTCTATCTCTGTCTCTTTCTAGGGAGCACACTTGCCCTTTAGCAAACTAAAAAAAAAAAAAAAAAAAAAAAAGTTTGAAAATTTGGACTTTTTTTTTTTAAGTATGAAAGCAAATTCCTACTACACTTATTATCATCAGAAATGATTATGGGATTCCTTTTCATAGAGAAGTAATATACTAAAACAATAAATAACTTAATATTTAGATCTTTAAACAAAAGCAAGAGATTGAAACCTCTGAATCAGACTCCAAGAAGGAAGGTTCAAAAATATTTACCCACTTACTACTACCATTAGAGTAATTGCTGGAGAACTGAGTTGCAAGTATTTGACACAGAACTACTAAATATCAGATATGTGTTCACTGATTATCAAAAAATAATAAGCTAACGGAAAGAAAACAGAACTGAAGGGAGTTATATCCACATTATTAAATAACTCCTAGGTTACAAAGATTTCGTTTTTAGACCTTGTTACTGATTTTGCTTAATTGTATGCTGTTCAATGAAGTTTCCTAAAAGGTATGACAGATCTGATTTACTGAACTAAAGTCTCAATTTTTGTCCTCAAACCTCTATTTAATGACTGTATCATTCACTACATATCAAAATGTATATTATATCTCTATATAGATACACATAGCTACATATTTATGAGAATATTTCAGAAAGTTTGTGGAAAGTGTAATTAAAGTATAAGTTTATTTGGGTACAAAAAATGAAATCCATACACAATTTTTTTTAAATACACATTTTCCATGAACTTTTTCAAGACCTCTTATAAATAACATATATAATATATATACACACACACACATACACTATATATATATATATATATATATATATATACACACACACACACACACACCATATATGTATATGGTTTTGGTTTTTTTCAAATACTCAGCCCAAATAATATAATGTGGTTAAAACTCTTGTTTTCCAAGAGAAGTAAATATGTTATTTGAAAGATGTTAAGTTGCTGGACAGACAGAAGTATATGATACTAAATCTCTACTTAAATATGTAATTTGTATTTTATACAAAAGAGAAGAAAATAATAATTTCTGTGAAAATATTTCATTCGCAAAGCTGGGATTTTTTTTCATTCAG
This sequence comes from Tupaia tana, assembly GCA_026018925.1. Lineage (NCBI taxonomy): Eukaryota > Metazoa > Chordata > Mammalia > Scandentia > Tupaiidae > Tupaia > Tupaia tana. The sequence continues at coordinate 79,356,327 of JAKSZU010000005.1, read as the reverse complement.
ATACTAAAAGTTTAATTTTTAAGTACTTTTGCAAAATAAGTAGAACATTCTATTACCCATCAATTAAACATAGGTAAGAAGTAACAGACAGTGATCAGGAGATACATATTGTATTATGCATGCAAGGAAAATTAAAACTTGGGATGTTGGGGGGGGGGGGTGCTTTGATGTACAAAGGAACCATTGTTAATGTGGGACAAAACCTCCCCAGTATGGAACAGAGATAAAAAGGAGGGAGTTTCTAACAGATCAAGGTCGACTGAGATATGTGAATAACATAAATGCTATTAATCTAGTAGAGAATGAATCACAGGAGTTCAGCAGGGTATGGTTATGTGGCAGAGTTCATGGCAGGAGTGTTTTATGTCACTTTGTATTAGATAATGAACATATTCATCATGATTCCTAAATACCGTCTGAACTGGCATAGAAGAAGCTTTAAGGAGCTTGAGAGAACAAATCAAAGAACTAGATCTGAGGCTCATAAAGGTAATAGGGATGTTCAAACAGGGCAGCAAGTTTAGATACTTGCAGGCATCCACACAATCTCACTCTGCAGGAAACAGCGTGAGAAAGGAGTTCTTAGTTGGATGGCTGGCAGCTCATTATGCATAACGTCGCCTCACTCATTATGTCCAAGCTTAATCGTCAGAATAGATGGAGTCAGTATTACCTTAAACAACTGCATGCTGGAAAGCACAATTTGTCTCCAATACAAAATGAGCTGCTTCTCTCTTGTTTAGGGAAACTACAAAGTCACTACATATTATTCACTTTTTTGAGATTCAGATCTGTCTAAATGTTGGGACCCCTTTGGTTTAAGTCTCTCTTTTTTTTTTTAGTTTATTTCTTTAAGTTTATTTAAGAGAGAGAGAGAAAGGCAAACCCCCTAGATAGGGTCTCATGCTATACTTCTTCCCTAGCTTTCCCAGACAGCCAGGCCAAGATCATGAGCATGGGTGCAAGCAGCTGGCATGGTCAGGCAGACCTGGAACCAAACCCAGTCTTCCATATGCTCTAGCATTGCCAAGCATTGTGTCACCACTGTGCCACCACAGCTGGGCCACAGTCTAAGTTTTACTGAAATATATACATAAATTACTCATTTATATTTTAGACCCCTACTTTTTCAAAGCATAATTATAAAGAGCTGGGAAAAATATAAAGGACATGACAATAAAGAAAAAGAGAACTGAGAAAACAGAAGGTTGGCAACTATGGGGTTATTGGAAAAGCCATGACACATTGTTTGCATAGAAAAATATGTCATGACTTGTCTGACGACCTAGTAGTTATAGTAGATTAATCCAATAGAAAAGAAGGAAGAAAACAAAATAAAAAGAAATGAAAGAGAAAATGAAAGTAGGAAAATAATACAAAGATTAGTTTTACAACAGTAGACTACAAAATAAAACGCTTTTCATTAATGGAGAACATTTCAATCAGTTCCGTGAGGCAGACAACTCCATGTAAATACATTAAAAACTCATAAAGAACAAGCATCCTAAAGACTGGCTCATGAGCATTATCTTAATTTGAATGCAGTTGGTAACATGTACTGAGTTACTACCAGTATTTCAATTTCATTCATTTATTCAGCAAACATCAAATGTACTGGGCATTGAGAATCTTGCAGAGAACAAAGTGACATGATTCCTGCCCTCATAAAGCTTACTGTTTTAAGATTGATTTGGATGGTTATGGTAGGCTGCAGAGTGTTCCTCAAATATTCGTGTGCACTCAAAACCTTAGAATGTGACCATATTTGGAAATATAGTTGGCCCTCTCTATCGGGGGTTCCAAATCCATGGGTTCAATCAACTGCAGAATCAAGCAGGCCACACCAGCTGTAATGAAGTGGGGGAAGATGTGACTCCCTACAAGAGAGATGATAAAGAAGTTTATGTATTTTACTTGTCACTCATAGCTGACGCTAAGATTACTTACAAGTGAATTCTAAAATAATGAGAAAAAGTATGTTATAATTACAGGAGCCAGTAACATGTTCATGCATTATCATGATCAAGTCTTGTGCAGTGTACATAATTGTATATGCTGTAGTTTCATACAACTGGCAGTGTAGGTTTGTTTACACCAGCATCACTACAAACACATAATGATTGTGCTACAACATTGTGAAGGCTACAACATAGGTGATGAGAATTTTTCAGCTCCATTATAATTTCGCAGGAGCATCATCATAATATATGAGGACCATCATTGACTGAAACTTCATTATGCTTTGCCTAACTGTATTAAGAATCTTTCATATTAGGTCATCCTGGATTTGGGGCCCTAAATCCAATGACTGCTGTCCTAAGAGGAGTAGACACAGAGAAACATAGAAACAAAAGCCATGGGAAAATGGAGGCAGAGATTGAATGATGTATCTGCAAACCAAGGAACACCAAAGATGTACTGGCAACCACTAGAGGTTAAGAGAGAAGGATGCGATGGTTTTTCCTCAGAGCCTCCAGAAGGAACCAAAACCTTAATTTTAGACTTTCTGGCCTCTAGAACTGTGAGAAAATACATTTTGTTGTTTTAAGCCACTAAGTTTCTGGTAATGCAAAACTGAACACTTAGAAAGTTTTTCAAAATCAAAATGGAGTCATTTCTATCAACCCTGACTAAACTGAGCCAGGAAAGCCATGAAGAAGGTGTTTTCTCAAGACCGCATGCTTCATAATAAGGAAGTGTTTAAAAAATTCTGCCAAAATCACAACCTTGCACAAAGACTACTTCAACCTTACACTTCTGCCCAAGAAAATGTCTTTGAACTGACATCATCCTTGTTATTGATCTTGGTAGCCAAGGATAATTGTTCAAAAAAATTGGCATAGTGCCTTTTTCTGCCTCCCTTCCTGCTTGTGGTTTTTGTCTTTACAGCCTGTCCAAGGATTGATTGTAAGACCTCAGTGGGCATGTTTGGGGCTACCTGAATTATGATCATCTAGGCTCCATGCCAGTGCAATCCTCAGACTTATGCCCAAATAAAGTTCTTTCTCCTTTACATATTTGGACTCAGTGTTTATTTTGTTTTGTTTTAGTTTTGGGTTTTGGGGTTTTGTTTTTTTTTTTGGTGGACAGCACCCAGACTGATGTCCCCTTGTCACAGAGTGCCACTGAGCATGTGAACAACCTCAGAATACCGAGATGCTGTGGTAGCACTGTCTTTCACAGAATGAAAGAACTGGGATGGGTTTATTAATAGACACACAGGCTCTTAATGTTGGAAGAGGTTTTGAGATCATCCGAAGGCACCCTATTCTCAGCTAAAGAAACTGAAGTGATTTCTTTTGGCTTTCTTTCCTTTCTGCCTCAGGAGAAATGCAGATAATCTGTGCTATCTCAGGCAGGAAATCTCCATCTGACCAACACCCTGAATGATTCAGATGGTATCCCAAGAAGGGGAATTTCTTACCAATAAGATGGTACAAATTTGACTATAAAATTAACTTCTTGAACAGTTTTGGTAAAGCACCTACTCAGTTTTGTAGATCACAACAGGAGAAGCAAGAAATAGGAATGCCTCTCCTTTAGAAACACACACACACTCCCAAATATGCGACCTGTTTCATTAGAACTACAGGTAAAGTCAAACAAGTATATTTTTGGTTCCTTGAGTTAAAGTTAAAGGCTTCAGACAAGGTAGAAGAGAAAGGAAACTTGTCTTAATCTGTTTAGGCTACTATCATAGAATACTTTAGACTGAGTAGTTCACTAACAGAAATATATTTCTCACAATTCTAGAGGCTGAGAAATACAAGATGGAGGTGATGGTAAGTTCTGTGTCTGGTGATGGCCCTTTTCCTGGTTCATAGATGACAATCTCTACCCTGTAACCTCACAGGACAGAAGGAGCAAGAAATCTATCTGGGTCTCTTTTATAAGGGCATTAATCCCATTAAGGGACTAGTTATGATTTAATATTAGTTATAAGTGCTCTGATGTTATGACCTAATCATCTCCCAGAGGCCCCACCTCCCCTAATCCCATCATTTCAAGGGTTTAAATTTCAACCTACACATTGGGGGTGAGAGAACATAAATATTTAGTCCATTACAAAATTGTAGCACATTTTTATCTATGGTGCTTACAACAAGGGCCAGTCTTTGTTTCCTGGCTTATAGCAGACCAATTATCTTACTCGTCCTAGAAGCATTCTTGTACTAAAAACATTAGAAAAAAGACAAAATACACACAAAACACTCTTTAACGCCATCCAAGAACTCTAAAAGTCAAAAATGTAAGCATTTCAACTTCCTTGAAAGTAGAAAAATTAATCGAACCCAGGCAGAGAGGCTGAGACACTGTACAGAAAGTGGCCACTATGGCGACAGAGGCTGAACTAGTCTTGTGCAGCCTTATGAGACTAGAGGGACGGAAAACTGGAGTTTAAGACTATCATGAGACCCGTAATGAGAGAAGTCAACAGGGTGGCAAGAAGAGAAATACAGAAAAATAAGCCCTGATAGTGCAAGCCATTTTTCTCCTGAGACAGTCACTTGTATGTGTATGGTTTAGCCCAAAAGAAAGAGAACCTGATCCAAAAAGTTATTTCTAAGAGATTGAAACACTAAGTAGAGCTATTGGCAGTCTCACTGTGCTATAAAGATTTAAAAAGGAGGGACCAGCAGTTAGCGTAATGGCTATGTCGCTGGACTCCCACGTAGTCGACCACAATTCAAGTACCGGACCCAGTGGCTTAAACTCACGCCGAGCATGTGTGCGTGCGTGCCCAAGATCCTGAGAGGAGAATGGAGGAGAAGGGATTGTGGCGTGGCCATCCCCCCTGGGGGGTGATTCTATGTCTCTCTCTGTCTGTTCAGCGAGCGCACGCGCCCTATAGCAGAAACCTTAAAAAAAAAAAAAAAAAAAAAAAAGGAGTTCAGGGATTACTAAAGTGGAGGCACCCAAATAAACAGTGTTTATTTGAGACTTCCGGCACCCTAGAAGGAAGGGCAAATCCCAAATAGTCAAAGTCTTAAAGGCCGAGACACACAGCCCCAAGTCAGTTTGTTCCATGATTGTATTAAGGTCATCTGCTCCTATATTAGTAGCCTTCCAGAAGGTAAATAATATTCTTTCTGAAGAAAGAGAACACATCTGGACCTTCTATAGTGCCTATGATGGGCTGGCTGAAACCGGGTGTACCGTGGTATATTAAGAACCTGTTGGATCTCTCCCTCTCTCTCTCTCTCTCTCTCTCTCTCTCTCTCTCTCTCTTCTCTCTCTCTCTCCCCCCTCTCTCTCTCTCACTCTCACTCTCGCTCTCAGAATAAATAAATAAATAAACCAAAAAAAGAAGAAAGATAGAAAAAGAAAGAAGGAGAGAGAGAGAAAAAGAGAAAGAAAAAGAAAGAAAAAAAAAGTAAGAAAGAAAGAAGGAAGGAAAGAAGGAAGCAAAGAAGGAAAGATGGAAGGAAGAAAAACCTCTCAGAATGAAAGATGAGCTCTAACCCTGACAAGTGCCTACATGGGACATGGGCCATTCAGTCCCTGTATAAGACAGATGGTAGGCTTTGCTCTGGGTACCATATTTGTACAATGTGTGCTTTTCTGAACTAAAAACAAAGGACAGGGTTTTTAATCCTCTCTACTCTTTCCCATAATAACTTTTAGTAGTGAAGCAGTTAATGTAATTCCTCCTCTTGGCTAGGAGTTCTCATTTTTTATTGGCACCGTTTTATCCCTGAAGACAATAGCAGATTGTTTCTGGAGTTCGCAGAAGGATCTTGTCCTGGCAGGCAGACTTCCAGTCAACAAGCTTAACATCCTCTATGAAGAACGTGCATGAGCCTTGTTCGAACCTGACTTTCAAGTATCATTGTAAAAACAGTCATCCTAATCACAACCTGCAATGGTGGCTGGAACTTGCACAAAACTAAAATCAAAAGTATTCGTAAAAGTGTCTGAGTTAGAAGCAAAAGGGCAGAGAAAAGAGGCTGCTACTAAAATCCTCAGGTGAAAGTGCACCAGACCCCAGGCTCTCTCCATATTACCTGATAAGAAAAGTCCTTCTTTTCCTCATACCTCTGACCTGGTTAACAGTCTTCAAACAGTTATATTGGGTAATCTTAACCGCAGCAATCACCCCAGATTTGGAGCTTTCCTGGCAGGAAGGAGAGGCATTTAAAGCAGTGCCAAACTCCCTACATGGGCCTGAGGATCTGTCCCCAAGGCAGAAACTACTCATCCCTCCAGGTCATAATTCCTCCACCAGTGGCTGCTCCACCATCCTTTGTACCCAGAAGGAAAGTGTCCCATAGATGGCCTCCATGAGAGGCCCTCTGTGGAACAAGAAATCTGAACTAAGAGAAACAATTACCAAGACTTTCATATAGTCATAGTTCATAAAGCACAAAGTATTTTGGTTTAACATATTTCATATGAAGACAGAGTATCAAGATAGAAAACAAACTTATGAACATAAAAGGACTTGCAAGAGGTCACACAGCTGGAAATGACAAAGTTGATCATTAAAATCAGGTTTCCAGGAAGAGAAAAGAGAAATTTCCTTACAGAAAAAAATGCCCGTTAAGTTATGGAGCCTTTGAGGGAGTGGAACATAACTCCTCACTCTTGAAGTGTGGGATATATCTAATGACTTCTTTCCAAAGATTATGGTGGAGAAGAGGAGAGATTTCACTGTGGAGAAATGTGACAAACACTACCTCAGGCAGGTAATCGAAGCCAGGATTATGGTAATAATTCATATTAATAGTATGTACCCTTGATTTGATGTGATGAGAACTGCAAATTACCTCTGCAGTCTTCCTCAAAAAAATTCATAATCTCAATCTAACCATGAGAAAAACATCAAATTCCAATAGAGGGACATCCGACAAAACACCCTCCCAGTATTAACCAAAACGTCCCAGTATTAACCAGCAGGTGGCATGCTGGTTAAGGTGCTGGATCTCACATGACCAACTGCACAGTTTAAGTCCCTGACCCAGAAGCTTGAAAAACATGCCGGTCATGAAAGTGTGTTTTGCCCCAAAATCTCGAAAAGAGGATGAAAGAGAAGGGACTGCAATGTGACCCATCCCATCAGGAGCGAGTACTCATTCTCTCTCTCTCTCTCTCTCTCTCTCTCTCTCTCTCTCTCTCTGGGGAATGCATTCTACAGCAAAAACTAAAACTAAACTCTCAAGATGATAAAAGATAAAGAAAATTGGAGAAAAAGGCAAAAGGAGTCTAAAAGAAACAGCCAAATGTAATGTGGTATCCTAGATGAAATCCTAGAACAGAAAAAGAACAATCGGTGAAAATTAAGTTAACCCGAACAAAGCATGGATTTTAGTTAATGAGAGTATATCAAGATTGGTGCATTACTTATAACAAATACATCATACTGATGTAAGATGCTAATAATAGGGGAAATGGCACTGTGAACACTCTGTACTATCCATTTTTCTATAAACCTAAAATTGCTAAATATTAAAGGTTTATTTAATAAAAAATCAAGTTTTCTGTCCCTAAGCCTCAAATATTTCCATAACACTACACCATGCTGCCTCTCATGAAACAAGAATTTTCTTGAGACATCTGTAATTTAATTAATGCTACCTTCCCTACCAGATTCTAGACTCTGAGGGGGCAGGAGCCATACCTGGTTTTGCTAAATATTATATCCCTAGAAAGCCAAAAATATATCCTTTCCTTCTTCTTGGCTTTTCAAATTTATTCAAAATAGTGGATATTTTGAGATTCCCTAGAGGAAAAATAGAAAACATTAAAATTATTTGAGTGTAGACAATATCCTATGAGAAAAATTAAAAATTTGAGAAAGTTTAGCTACACAAAAGAAAAACTAATAGGTGACTAACAATTACTTAATGCAAAATAATTTTTATAAGGAAGGAACTGATCAATTCTTTGACTTCCCAGAATATCAGATAAGAGAAAAATAGGCTAAAATTGTAATGAAACCTTAACATTGGAAATGTCCACTTTCATATCCTAGATAGCTTTAAAAACAGGATAATCAATCATCTTTTTTTTTTTTTTTTTTTTTTTTGGAGAGGCACATGTGCTCACCAAAAAGACAGAGAGAGACAGAGAAACAGAAAGTGAGAAATCACCACTCGGGGGAATGGCCACACCACAATCCATTCTCTTCTCAGGATCTTGGGCACACACGCACACGTGCCCAGCGTGAGTTTAAGCCGCCGGGTCCGGGACTTGAACCACGATCAAAACTGCATGGGAGTCCAGCGACATAACCATTACGCCAACTGCTGGTCCCAGTCAATCATCTTATCTACATGGCCTCATGAAAGTCTCTTTCCCCCCTTGTTAATGTAAGACTTTGTATTTGACTCTGTCTTGACTCTGCTCATAAACAAAATGATGGCCACAGTGCTTTCTTCACCAACCAAACCAAAACCTTCATGTGGGCAAAGACCATTTCTGTTCTGTTTACCATTCTTCTCACTACCTAGCTTTAGTGCCCAGCATTTGGTGCAAAATAAATATCTGTTGAGCAAAATAAGTAAATCCATCTTGAATTAGAATAGAAGACTGAATACATTCCACCTTTTATGACTTGTAACAACATGACAGAAGATCAGGAATAAAAAAATGCTATCATTGGTTTTTATCCAATCATCTGAAGGAATTTAAATAGATAATATAAAGAAAAATGTAGGAAAAAGCATTAATAGTTTCTGACACATAATTGGAAAGCTATATTTTTATAAAGGTGACCATATCTAATATCTTAGTACATATCCCATCTAACATGTTTTTCTTATAAAATTTCATTAGCACACTTCCACCAGGGTCTATGTTTCCTTCCCTTGAAACTGAGTGAATGCCATAATTGTCCCAGCTGAAAGAACGTTAAAAGAAATGAAGCTGCATAGCTTCTGAAGCTAGGTTATACAAAGCTATATGGCTTCTGCCTCCCCTCTCCCTCCTCCCTGGCCCGCTTACCCTTGCAACCTAGCCACCTGGGTTGCACGAATGCCAGCTCACACAAAGTAATCACACATGGTGACACCAACACCAAGCATTAAGCATGTGAATGAATGAGACTTCAGATGGTTCCAGCTCCGGCCTTCAAGTCTTCCACCGGAGGCCCCATGAAGCAGAGAGATAAGCTGTCTCTCCTGCACTATGCCTGAATTCCTGACCTATAGAAATTGTAAAAGATATGATTACTATTTTTTTTAACCACCAAGTCTGGGAAAATTCGAAACACAGCAATAGATAACTAATGCAAGTTCTTACTAGATGTTAGTTTAACTGGTTGAACTGGCTTAATTATCCCAGGTTAAGCTGGATGAAGTTGTCAAATGCCCACTCCTGTGTGTCTGGCACAGTGTTAGACACTAGAAATATACATAACGGAATAAGATAAGGTCCCTCCTTTCCATTAATATACATAACTGAATAAGATACGGTCCCTTCCTTCCATTAACTTCTGTACTGGGTAAACACAAAGTAAAAAGTTAATTTCAGAATAAAATTATCTGTCTTATTTATTGTACCAGTAGGTCCCTTCTGACTTAAATTTGAATTCTGAACTGGGGTAAGGCTGACAACTCCTATGGGCATCTATTTACTTGAATTGATTTGTGTGGGGACTCTTGTCTTTTCTTGTGAGGGTAGGAATGAAGAATGTGGTTAAAGAAGGAAAGAGTCCATGTTTTTGGTGAATTGAAGCTGCTGAAATGAGGGAAATGAACCAGAATGAGGGTGGGTATCTGAGATATACCACTGATCTGATTCTGAGGCTCTCTGAGAAAGTAGATTTAGAAATAACGAGAGCTGAGTTCCTGAAAGATCTTGCGAGAGCCTCAGCACAGTCAGGGCTGTTTCACAACCAAGGGAGTAAAGGAATCATCTACAAGACTACAAGGACATGGTTACTGTGTGAGTTACTTCTGACTGAATACAGTTAAAATCTGGTGAATTGCTTTTACTGTGATAAAATATCCATGTCATCATTTTAACCATTTTCAGTGCACAGTTCAGCAGCATAAAGTACATTCACTGAAATGCCATCATTGCCACAGTCTATCCCCACAGCTTTTTCATCTTCCCCAGCTGAAACTCTGTACCTTTTTGCTATGGTTTGAATGTGTCCCCCAAATAGTCATGTGTTAAGATTTGGTTCTTATTCTGATGAGATTAAGAGGGTGGACACTTCATCCAACTACAGTGATGAGAGGTGGGCACTTGAGAAGTGATTTGGCTTCAGATGGAGGGCCCCGGGACTCAATAGTCATGGTATATAAGGAGACACAGATAGTAGTCCACCATGTTACCCACCAGCACGAAAATCCTCACTAGATGCAGCCCCTACACCTTGGACATTCCAAACCATGAGCTAAATAAACATCTATTTATAAATCATCTGGTTTTAGATACTTCTGTTGCTAGTAAAACAACAGACCAAAACACCTATGAAAAATAATTTCTGTCTCCTCCTCCCAACCCCTCATAATCACTATTCAGTCTTCCAGCTCTACACATTTGACTCTTCCAGGTAAGTCACAAAAGTGGAATCAGAATATTGGCCCTTTTTTGTCTGGCTTGTCTTACTTTGCATGTGTTCAAGGTTAATCCATGTCATAACATGTATCAAAATACCATTCCTTTTTAAAACTGAATAATGTTTCACTGAATGTATATGCCGTGTGTTGTGTATCCATTCGTCTGTCCATGGACACTTGCATTGCAACCCTGTCCCAACACTCCAAACCTGTGGGGCCACTGGCATGTAACGCTACCTGGAAAAGATACAGGAACCTGACTCCCATTGTGCCAGTTGTGTGTGCATGCATGTCCAAAATCCCAGGAGGAGACTGGAGGAGAAGGGATTGTGGCATGGCCATCCTAGCGGGTGATTTCTCTTTCCCTCTCAGTGTCTCTCTCCATTTTTCTCCTCTCCAGCAAGGGCACATGTCCAATGGCAAAACCTTTAAAAATTAATTAATTAGTTTAAAAGACTTTCAGCATTATTGAGATGGAATAAATGCATTTTGGATGTGACAATGACAAGAATTTGAGGAGACCAGGGATGAAATACTATGGTTTGAATGTGACCCCTCTAAAATTCAAGTTGCCAGTGTGATGGCATTAAGAGGTGAGTCGGTGATGAAGGTCCCTCCCTCATTGATGGGAGTAGGTGCTCTCATAACAGGAGTTGGTTCTGGCTTGCCCTCCGGCCTTCTGACATGTGAAGATGCAGCAGGAAAACTCACCAGACCAAATGCCAGCACCCTGATCTTGGACTTCTCAGCCTCTTGAACTGTGAGAAATGAAACGTTATTCTTCATAAATTACTCAATTCGTGATATGTTATTATAGCAGCACAAAAAGACAAAAACTAAAATCTATAAAGAGAAGCAAGACGACAAAAAGTTCCCAAGTCCTCTGTGACACAGGTGAAGGTAGAAAAATCAAGGAGGATCCATGGGGCCTTTAACTATTCCCAAGCGGGGTGGTGGGAGATGGGGATTCATTTGTTCATACTATTGTCTTTTTTATGTATTGTAGTCTATAAATATTCTTGCATAGTAGCCTTTATTTAATAAAAACTATTTACAAAGCTAAAGGAATCATGCAGAGGGGTCAACCAGATCTTCAGAATACTTGAAATATTAGAACATTTTTAATTTAGAGAGAATTACTTTGACTTTGTGAGCAGGGGGAGGCCTCCTGTTTTTCTCTCAGATTGTGTGATCAGATTTTGCATGAAGGCAGCTCAAAATTTTTTATGAATAACCAGTCATGATGAGGTAAATAGGCCTTTAGCATTTTGTCTGGCTGACTGAGTTAAGGTGTGTTTATGATTTGTGGTAGCTGTGGGAGTCAGAGGCTAAAATTTCATCTAGTGTCCTTGTTTTGGGTTCCCCTGTTGCCTTTAGATTTCCCTAGAGACTCTTCCTTAAATAGTGTGTGAAGCTTGCAGTTTTTTAGCCATACTTCCCTGTTGTTATGTAGGATCCTGATGTATGAGTGGGTAGTTGTGGGGAAAAGGAGAAGCATTCTATATTCCTCTGGTCAGGTCTCAGTCTTTTAGTGAGACTGTGCCCCTGGACTATGACCTTCACACATGCTTCCTAACTTGTTTTATTTTCCTCTTTGGGTGAAATAGGAAAGCTAGAGGGGCCTGAATTTGTGTACAGTATTTCTCTTCCTCCAAATCAGTTGGGCTGTAATAAAAAACAAGACAATTAAAGTCTGGTATAATCAGAGAACAGCCCTTCTTCAAGAGACAGACAGCTCCATGGCTCCTGCGATCTAGCCATTTTGGGAGAAAGAAAGATGTCCCACTGCTAACTGGGCTTCCAGCATACAAAACTCATGTGATTGAACTTCCAAGTTTGGGAAGAAACCGACCATCCACCAGATGACTAGAAATCGCTGCAGGACCACAAGAAATATGGGGAAGCAGGAAAATACCTCTCCCACAAGGGAAACGGATAGCTCCTCTTCATCCACACACAGTTCAATGGAAATCATGGAAATGTCTGATAAAGAATTCAGAACATTCACAATGGCAAAGCTAATAGAGATGGAAGAGAAGAGAGACAAGGAACTGCTGAAGAGGAAGGAGAAAGGAGTTGAAGAGTTACAGGAGGTGAGGAAATTCATGCAAGATCTAAAAGAGGAATTTCACACTTTACAAAAGAATCAGATGGAACTGTTAGAGATGAAGGTTATAATACAAGAAGTCAAAATCTCCCTTAAAAGTATTAAAAGCAGACTAGATCATACAGAAAATAGAATCTCTAATGTAGAAGAGAAAATGGTTGGCCTAGAAAAATCCACCATGAAGACTGAGAAAATGGCCCCAAAATTTGAGAATAATATGCGAGAAGTACTAGATACAATTAAACGTCCAAACATCCGGATAATAGGCATCCCAGAGGGTGAAGAGACTCATAAGGGCATTGATCATCTATTCCATGAAATCCTGCAAGAAAACTTTCCAAACCTGGAGAGGCACTCAAAGATTCAGTCCCAAGAAATACAGAGGACCCCAAATAGAATCAATCCAAGAAGATCTTCTCCAAGACACATTATAGCCAGATTGACCAAAACCGCAGACAAAGACAAGATACTAAGACTGGCAAGAGAAAAAAGGCAAGTTACCTACAAAGGGTATCCCATCAGACTAAAGGCAGACCTCTCATCGGAAACAATGCGAGCGAGGAGAGAATGGGAAAATATATTCAAAGTATTAAGGGAAAAGCAATTTCAACCGACAATTCTGTACCCAGCAAGGTTATCGTTCATTTGGGAAGAAAAGACACGAACTTTCCCAGATAAACAAAACCTGAAAGAATTTACCAGCACCAGACCAGATCTCCAAGAAGTTCTTAAGGGAGTGCTATGTCAGTAAAATTAAATGCAGACACACAGAAATAAGAGTTTGAAAACTAAGAAAATGGGCAACTTAATTGTAGGGACAAAGTCTGGAGTTGAGTATTATATCCCAGAGTTCAATCTGGAAGATCAAACCTCAACAGAAACAGAAGAAAGATTAAGTACATGAGTCTGAACTGATGAAACAGCACTCTGTGACTTGACTAAGATATTGCTGCTTTTCTTCTAAGCTTTGTTGTCTGGTTTTAAGGATTTTTATCCTGTCTTGAGCTGTCAATAGATTCATGTACCTACTATTTGAACAGAATACTAACCTGTTTCTAGGCTTCAAATTTCAAGGAAATATCCTTACCAGTTCAAATCTGCCTTCCTTGAAACCACCAGCTGAACTTGCTATTGAAAGTAGTTAGATTACTTATGATACAGTGTGGTCAACAAAATGTTGGGAAAAAAGGAATTGAAGACAACTGTAGACAGCAGAAATAGTGTAACAAGAGAGTGGAATAGGGCAGAGGGTCAGACATGGGGTAAAAATATATATATATATGAAAGTAGTAATGGAATTTTATGGATGATAACATGTATGATTAAGTCACTATACAGTTTATTCTAGAGGGGAAACCACATTTAGTGTGTTGTGATGATGCTCAGGGAATGAATGCAAATTTAAAAAAAAAATTCAGAGAAAAAAATACTAAAACTGTTACCAAAATTTAAAGAAAAAACCTGTGTATTTGATGACCACAGTAAGCTATATAGCCCCAGCTAGGTACTATTTTATAGTATGTTCATTCTACTCACTGAGGTTTATGCCTAAAGTCAGACATGGGTTCTTGTGTATGTATATATCAGCTGTGCTTGCTATTGCAAATATTTAGACAAATTAAGTTCATTAGCAAATCAATTAAAGGGGGGGGATAGGCATAGAAAGCAATCATGGATACCAGAGACAATGGGAGGAGGGTTGGACAGGGCAGAGGGTTATGGATAGGGAATCAAGGATGGCAAAAAAAAAAAAAAAAAAAAACGCAAAATATACAAGACATAAGAAATGAAAAATTGTTTGTTGATAACACGTATGCTGATGTGCTTGATTGAGCCAACAGACAGTGTATTTTGGATGAAAAAATCATTTTGTATACTGTAATGATGTATAGCATATTAATGTTAAAAAAAGAAAAATAAATTTAAACAAAATTAAAAAAAATAAAGTCTGGTATAATCATTTCCCTCAAGGGAAACAGAATGCTGTAGGCATATTTCAAAATGGCTAAATGCCTCCACTGCACCAGAAACATGGGCTTTTTCTCCAATCTTTACTCTAGAGAACCTGTTGGTGCTCCTGGAGGCAAAACAAAAAAAGAATAGAGGGTCCCTCCTCAAACTGGTCCCTAGAGGTTTTAGCTCTTAAGCTCTTCCACACTGAGCTTCCAGTAAGTTGTTAATTATGGTTCAAGTTCTCTTACCCCAGTACTGGATTCTGCTCCCTGTAAGTTATGTTTCTCTGTATTTGCCTACTTCTTCAATTCTGTGGTAATATCTTGTCTCATGGCCTCAATCCATTGATGGATGGAAGAAGAGCTGTTGGTCTTCAGTTTGTTCAGCTTTTCTTTTTGAAGTCAGGCATGATGATTTCCAAGCTCTTCTCAAGTCAGACAAGAAATGGGCAATTCATAATTCATGCAGCAAACGTTTAAATGTTGTAAATAAAACTTTACAAGTAAGATGATAATATTTTATTCCTTTTTACCTCAATAGTATGCTTACAGTTTCCAAGGGAAAGGGGAGGCAAAATCAAAACTAATAGGGGTGGGCTAGCTCTGTGGTCCAGAAGTAATGCACTGCTCAAGAGAAGCCAGAGCCCACGTGATGACCATGGCCAGGTCAGTTAGGAAGGACATTGGGCATGCATGAGAATGCCCAAGATCCAACAGGCCAAGATCTGGAAGGGGACCACCAGTGAAGAGTGCTCATCTCTCGCTCACTCTCACTTTTCTCTCTCTTACTCTCACACATGCATGCGCACACATCATCATGAATACAAGTAAGAACAAAAGTAATTGGGTTGGCTGGGATGAGGGGGTTTCCTCCAATGGGCATTGGGCCACTCATTCCAGATGAATCACTCCCAGGGACAGAACAGGGATCCAAAAAAGCACATTACACAGGAGGATGTGCTGAACACTGAGGTTTCTCCAAATCCCTTTATTATTTTTGTAATAATATTTTATAGAATTGGCAGGAATAAGTCATAAAAGAGCACCTGGCATTTTAATGTCACTTTCAAGCCACTCTAACGTTCTCTAATGAGAAAACACATCTGCAGATATGAATATTCTCTAAATAAGGTTTTAAATGCTTTTATTTTAAATCTAAAAAAAAAAAAGTAGGAACTAGGGCTACCTCATAAAAAGCTTTCCCAACAACTTCTGTTTGCTGATTTCAGAAAGAACACTTCATATTGTGTGTCTTCTGTATATTTTTGAAGTGGGATGTGAAAAGCCTTATATATTGTAAGGAAAAACAGAGGCAAGCAGATCCATGTAAATTTTCTGATTTCAGCCAGAACATTGTAGTAGGGCCTTTTTGCCTAAAATAAATGTATTTATTTTCAATAAGTGAGAGATAATAAATTGAGGCCCTTTCCATTTTCCTTTTTCCATTACCAAAACCAATCTAGTTAACTTAATTGAAAATAATGAAAAGATTTTTGAGTAGCACTTCACGTGCTTGAAAAACTAAGTTTTTAAGATTCCACTGAGAATTCTACCATGTCGAGTTCCTTCTTTTCTTCCCACATGGAGTTCCAGCTACCAAAACTCCTACCCTCTATGTGTGTTAAGTTTAAATTTCTTGAAAAGAGAATCTGATTGGCCTAACTTGGGTCAACTGTCCATATTTGGACCAATTAGCTATGACCAGGAGACTGTGGAAACATAACAGCTGAAACAGCACTCCCATGATTTAGAGAAAAAGTCATTCCCAAAGAAACATCCAGTATAACGGGACCCAATATTTGGAATACACATTTCCACACTAAGTTGCATAAAGTACAGTTCTAACCTATTGGCTCCTCTGCAACAAAGTCCTCATTTAAACTTGGTTTTATGTCATTCTTTTTCCCAAGAGAAAGAAACTACTACAATAGTGCTAACATTTATTTCATAAGAACACTGTTGAAATTAAGAGTGGAAACTTCTTCCAAATGTACTGAACCTTGATGGAAATAATCTATAATGCAAAAACCTTCCCTACGAAACATTGATATTTGAACTTCTACATGTAAATATTCTAAGATACTTCATTTTATTTTAATGTACATGGTTCTGATATAGTTGACTGGTTCATATGTTAATAACTATGTACAGATATTGACTCTGTAGGCTGTAAATTCATGTGTGCAAAATATACACACACACACACACACACACACACACACCTGTAATTATTGCACTGAAGAAAAGTTTGCAATTAATTTTTCTATTTTGTTTAAAAGCAAGGCATTAAAAGCATAAGACAGTTCCCTTTAACTTACTATAAATAAATAAAATGGGACATTTATTAATAATGAGACACGATGTTCTAAGAGGCAATCTCACATTGGAAGGTTCCTAGTTCAATATGCCAAGTATAGACTTGCCCACATTCTAGGGCTGCCCACAGCTGGGGGTGGATCATAGCACTGGAACCCTGTTGATGGGAGGCCTTTTCATTCTCTCTCACTCATGAAAGAAAGAAGTGAATAAATTCTGTAAAAAGCAATATTTCAGTGAACAGAAAACCTATTCATGAACACTCTGATCTCTCTTTATTTTGAGGTTTTATTTTGACTTATTTTGAGGGTCTTTAGTTACAGGTAATAATACTGATTAAAACATTTCTTAAACATGTTTCCAGTGGGACTATATCCAGCAATCTCCCAAAGTCTCCATTTGACCGGCTTGATATAGTCCAGCCAGCTTATAGGCCTTATCTATAAGGACACAGATCACAACTGCAAAAATACCCTGGTAATCAGCAAGAAGCTCAGCTCTCCCTGTTGACAAAGCAGTTGTAGTTTATGCTTATTATAAGAAACTGAAAATTCTTTTTTTTTTTTTATTTACCAAATGCATGCCCTCACCAGAAATAGAAAGACAGAGAAAGGCAGAAAGTACCACCAATGGGGGAATGGTTACACCACAATTCCTTCTCTATTTCTCCACCCTGTCAGAATCTTTGGGCATGCACACACATGCCCAGCATGTTTTCCTAGCCACCAAGGCCAGGATTTGAATTGCAGTCAGTCATGTGGAGCCCATAACCTCCAGGCCATGGGGCTGGCCAAGTAACTGAACATTTTAATCTGTATTGGACTATCCCCATCCAGGCTGCCAGCATCCAGCACTTTTAAGTGGCTTAATCCACTTCCTTGCCATTTCTTTACCTACCAGGCTACATTCTCCTGTTCTGGTTTCCAGAGCCAGGTAACTTAAGCCAATTCAGCATGTTAGTCCTTCCTTATAGAAAAACTTGATGGGAAAGAATGATGTCTACAACTTGTCAACTCATCTTTGTTTGTAGCACTACCAGATGTTGGTGTTTGCTTCAATTTTGTTTTGTTCTAAATATCAAAGAATGGTAGGGCCATTCTTGGGATTCCTGTACTCCTTATTCTTCTCTTATTCTGTCAAGTGAGGTTTTTTGTGAGAGTCATGACATGGGAGACAGCACTGAAAGATGACTCAACCTACTGTGAAACTTGGCATGATTGTTAGAGTCCCTTAAACTGACCGAAGCTTATGATTAGAATCTTCGTTCTTTGGGTTACTGCTGAGAGCACCGATGACATAGTTCAGCCAGTTTATAGGCCGTGATTTTCCTGGGCTGAAGAATGATTGTATTCATTATTTTATTTTCACATAGAAGGCTGCCATGAACATCTTTATAGAGTATTTTTTCTTCTGTTAAATTTTTTCCATGTGATGAATTCCCCTTAAATGAGAATGTTAAAAACTATTATATATGATAATAATGCCAATTATAAAAATGTAAAATTTAGGATAAAACACTGTTAAGAAAAAAAAAGAATGCAAGTTTGCCATAAAAATAACAATAGCTGTGCATATGGTCAAGATCCAGAAGGACTAGGCCAAAATGAAAATTGTATCAACATAATGGGATTATAAATTATTTCTTTTTTCTTTTGTAAATTTATAAAATAATGTTACATTTTGCTGGAAATTTTTTAAAAGACAACTGAAAATATTTAACTATAGGGGTGCTGGCACTTGGTGTGGTGGTTAAGGTGCTGGACTCCCACATGGCTGACCACAGTTCGAGTCCTGGACCTGGCAGCCTTCTCACTTTCCCTCTGTTTTTCTCTCACTTTCTCTCTCTCTGATCAAAAATTAAAAACTACTACTACTAATAATAATAATCAATAAAATTAAATAATTTTTTTAAAAAGAGAAAAAAATTAATTATAGGAGCACATCAGTGTAACACTGAAAATTATTATTCTGTTGAGTATGTGAAAAAAGAGTGACTTTTTTCCAGAGCATTACAATTTTTATTGGTTGTCTTTCAAATTGTATTGACTACAGGGCATATGCACTCACTGGGACAAGGCAGAGAGGGAGAAAGTGAGAGAGTACTTCCCCCACTCCAGGGGGGATGGCCAAGCCACAATTCCTTCTCCTCCACTTCTTCTTTTGGTATTTTGGACACAAAAGCACATGCACCCAGCATGTTTTCCAAGTCACTATGCTGGGGACTCAAACCACATAGCCAGCCATGTGGGATCCAGAGGCCTTGTCCACCATGCCAGCCATAGGCCTACATTACAGCTTTTTAATGACAAACCATAACTGCATTGTTTACATTGTTGGAGGTTTCAATATTTGAAAAGCATCCAAAGAACTATAACAAAAAGAAACACTACCCTATTTTTATTTTACTCTTTCTCATAAATATCCACATGGGAAGACAAGTATAGTAATGGTTAATCTACAAATTAAGTATAGATCGATACTTTTTTTATACTTTAGACCTCATTCATCCAGATTTTGGCTTTGTATGTAAATTCTAAAGGAAAGACAAAATGAACAATGGAAGGAAATAACACTAAGGGTTAAGTGACTGCTTTGTGTCAACAGTAAATATTCTTTTCTGTTTGTGGAATTATCTTTAAAAATGGGGACCAGCAGATGGTGTAACGGTTATGTCGCTGGACTCCAATATGGTCAACCATGGCTCAAGGCCCTGACCTGGTGGATTGCTTTCTCTCCCTCCCCCCACCCCCGGCCAAATTTAAATATAAATAAAATAAAGTTAAATAAAGTAATTTTTTTTAATTATCTTTAAGGACCAGCAGTTGGCATAATGGCTATATTGCTGACTCCCGTGTAGTCAACTGCAGTTTGAGTCCCAGACCCAGTGGCTTAAACTCATGCCAGGCACGTGTGCGTGCATGCCCAAGATCCCAAGAGAAGAATGAAGGAGAAGGGATTGTGGCATGGCCGTCCCCCTTGGGGGGGTGATTTCTCACTTTCTGTCTCTCTGTCTCTGTCTTTCCGGTGAGCACACATACCCTATAGCAAAAAACCTCTCCAAAAAAAAAATTATCTTTAAAAATGGCAGTCATTAATGAAGTCTAGTTACTTTAAATCAAAATATAACAAACTATTTCCTTCTCCCTATGTTTCCAAATATCAGTATATGTCATGTTATCCTTACTTCTACAATTTATGTTCAAAACTTACATATAGGCTAAAGGGAGATATGATCTCTTTTTAATGTTTTCAGTTTTTTTCTTTCCAAGATCAGTATAGAAATGCTGCAGATGGCTGTTGTAAATGCTGGTTTGGGTTTTTTTTTTACTTTTTAAATTCTTTTTTGATTAATAAATGTCTGTGTGTACATGAGGTGTGTGTGAGAGACAGAGAGACAGATTTCCACTTTGCTAAGATTTAATAGGGGAAAATACAAGGAAAAGGAAGTTTCAAGAAAAAAGGGCATCAAAGTTCTCTACCAAGTTGTATTTACCAGTCTGGGAGTTTTGAAAATAGGTCACTCATTAAAAGTTTATATGGTGAATTCAGGAAGACTGACTCTGAAGAGAACAACTGGGGCGTTTTTATAGAGCATTCTGGGTGGGCATTAGCAGCGAACAGAACACAAGCCCTGAAATAAGCCGTTTTTCTTTCAGATACCCATCTAGCCACTTAATTGGCATTCAGTTATTACTTACCGTTAAGTAAATACATCCAATCTTTCATTCTTCGTCTTCTCTGGAATTAAGAGAACTTGATTACACAACTAAACAAGTCAACCATTCCACATATCCCTTTTACAGAAATGTGAATGCTAAAGAAAACTAGATCTGGAGGAGGAAGTGGGAGGTGGTACAAAATTAATTATTTAAGGAATAAGCAGTATTTTTTTTCTTTATTTACAAATGTTGTCTTTCTTTTTATTTTTCTTTCCAGTTTGCTACAGGGCACTGTGTGCTTGCTTGGAGGGAGGGAATGAAAAACCACCTTCCAAGGGGATGGCCACACCGCAATCCCTTCTCTTCCAGTTTCCTCTAGAGATTTTGGGCACAGAAGTACACACACACCTGGCATGCTTTTCAAGCCACCAAGTTGGGACTCAGACCAGACAGCTGACAAGTGGGATCCAGCCACCTTAATCTCTATGCCACCTGCTGGTCCAATCTTTTCTTTTTCTTTTAATCTTATTTATTCATTCATTTATTTTAATTTGACCAGAGAGAGAGAGAGGGAAAGTGAGAAATCAAGCCACAAGGTCAGGGACTCAAACCTTGGTCAGCCACGTGGGAATGTCCAGTGCCTCAACCACCATGCCACCTGCTGGCCCATCTTTTCTACCTTAAAATTTTTTAAATAAACCCAAAAATCTATGGAGTAATCATCCACAATAAACACTAGGGATGGGAATGCTTAAGATTTCTTAAGGTATTTTTATTTTTTACTGATATGGACAAATAATAGATGGTATATCTACTCAGGAAAACAAAAATCTGCTCTACTATTAAGAGGCTAAAAATATTCCTATCTCTGAGAGTCTTGCTAGCTTTGTTTTCCTGGTGTTTCCAGAAAACTGCTGAGATATACAGGTCCAATTATACATCTGGATGTGTTAGTAGGCTTATAATTCAGACCGCTACTTTATGGTTCTCTTGATATTCTTGTTCCTTTCGTTTCATTCTCTTTACATGCTTTTGTCATGGGACTTTATCTTTTGTATGTTCAGAATGGCATCTGTCAGGGTGTACCACTCTAAGGCTTGATTTCTCTCTAGTAACACTCTTAAAAGACATGGGGGGGGCCAGCAGGTGGCGTGGTTGTTAAGGCACTGGACACTCCTACATGGCCAACCACAGTTTGAGTTCTGGACCCACCTGATGGCTTGCCTTCTCTCTTTCTCTTTCTCTTTCTCTTTCTCTTTCTCTTTCTCTCTCTCTCTCTCTCTCTCTCTCTCTCTCTCTCCTTTCTCTCTCTCTCTCTCCCCATGTGTGGGCCTCTCTGGTCAAAATAAAATAAATAAATGAATAAATAAAATTAAATAATTCTTTTTTAAAAAAGACATGGATATAATAAGGGGGCCAGCCTGTGGCATAGTGGGTAAGGTGGCTAGATCCCATATGGCAGAAAGCATGGTTTCAGTCCCTAACCTGGCAGTGTAAGATACTCACTGGGCATGTGTGCATGTGCGTGCGTGTGTGTGTGTGTGTGCGCGTGCGTGTGTATGCCTGAAATCAGATAGTGGTAAGGCTGTTCCCTATGAGGAGTGTTTTCTCGATTTTCTCTCTATGGAGAGCACACATGCCTTCTGGCACAATTTTAAAAACAAAAAGAAAGAAATAACACATGATTGTAATCATTTGTATTTTTTCTCCAATCTAAGTCACTTACAATAGTAAATACTGTAACAGTCACATGGGCATGTCTTGATTTGTCCCCCCAGGTTAGATCTTTATTAACTGCACAACTGAAATCCTTGTTGTGATGAGTAATTTTTTTTTTTTTTAAGTTTACTTATTTCATGTCTGTGAGGAGAGACAGTACCCTCAGCAAGGTCTCTCCATGCCACAATTCTTCCAACTAGCCAGGATTCAGGCACACTCACACACTCACAGGAAGGCCCCGCATGTCAGGTTGCCCCAGACCCTAACCCAGATCCCTCCCACAAGGCTCCAGTACTCCAGTGATGTGCTACACTTGCAGCCATGTGGCCAGGTCTGCGATTTCTCTCTCCCTCTCTCTCTTTTATTTTAATGAAATGTGGACATTTCATCTTTTTTTTTTTTTCCTTCGAGAGATCTTTACTATTAGGCGTGTGCACTCACTGGAGAGAGAAAAAAACAGACAGAAAGGAAGAGATTACCCCCCGGGAGGATGGCCACACCACAATCCCTTCTCCTCCATTCTCTGGGGATTTTGTGTATGCACACACCTGGTATGAATTTTAAGCTACCAGGTCTGGGACTTGAACCATGATCGACTACGTGAGAGTCTAGCAGCGTAATCATTATGCCATCTGCTGGTCCTATGAAATCTGGACATTTCATCTTATAGAATTCTAGATCTTATTTAAATCTTCTGTTTTGGTTAGTCTTCTTTAGCAAGGGAAGGAAATTATTGCTTCCGTTACTGCCAAATGGAAATAGAAATCCCTGTTCCCAACTTGGCGGATGCTGATGTATGAGGAAGGGCACTTCTCATTACTGCCAGGGAGCAACAAGCATTTTAGCTACCTGCTCAGTCTCCACTGACATAGGAGATGTGGCCTTTTTACAGGGCAGTAGCCAATTCCTGGTTTCTTAGTAGGCTTCCTCTGATTGAGATTCCTACTTGGCCTTGTCACCCAGGTTGAGGAGGAGGGGTGCCTCAGATCAGACTGGCAGGCATGTGAGTCTAGGCTTCCACCTGGTTGGTGAAGGTGGGGGTGCAACCAGTTTATTTCTGCAGTGTTTGGCTGCAGTAGAGTGGTTACTGTCCAAACATTTCTGTCTAGCTGGTCTATCCCTTTTTTGTTTCTTTAGGGTATAGAGATCAGAATTTTGCTGGAGGCTTTTTTGTGTCTGTGCTCAAAATAGGCTCTCAAAAAAGTTTTAAAAGAGAACTCAGGAACTCACCTCCATGTTGTTCCTCTGATCCCAGTGTACCCAACTAGTCTGCCACCTTCTTGCCAACTTTTGGTATTTTCAGGTTCATTTTACACACAATGCCCAGGAGTTTTAGTTGTTCTTAACTGGGAAATAAGAAAAGTATGTCTATTCCATTTTACTAGAAGAAAAACTTCTCTGGATCAATATGGAAGATTTAATGCTAAGTGAAGCAAATCAGACTATGAAGGAGAAGCATTGTATGTTGCCATTTCATGTATACTGAATGTCTGTACTCTAGGGCAGAACGTAAAAGATTAGAAGATATAAAAGCAGGAAGAGCAACTAAGGATACTAGAAACAGTGCGGGAAAAGGGTGGACAATGGAGGGTGGGAGGGATGGAATCAATAAGAAAAAAAGCAAAACATTTAATGGACACAAACATGGAAAATTATCTGTTGATAATGCATGTGGTAATATATTTGACTGGACTAATACACAGTATACGCAAGTCCATTTTGTAGGCTGTAAAGAGATACAGTAAATAAATGTTTAAAAAAGAAAGTAGAAATTCTCAGTCAAAAACTTTTAACCAGTCATTTACCTAGAATAAAACCTGAAGCAACTGTACCATTGAGAGAACCACAGGTTAGTCTCAAACTCCATTTAAATTCAAGCTCAAATATTTTTATTTCAAATCAGTTACGACCAGATATGTGACAGCTTATCCCAAGTGG
Organism: Tupaia tana; assembly: GCA_026018925.1. Lineage (NCBI taxonomy): Eukaryota > Metazoa > Chordata > Mammalia > Scandentia > Tupaiidae > Tupaia > Tupaia tana. The sequence continues at coordinate 79,332,128 of JAKSZU010000005.1, read as the reverse complement.
GATAAAGGGCACACAGTGAATTGAATATGTCAATAATTTTCTGTCCATTTCTACACAAGAACGTATCCTTACCATGGCTCCAGTCAAAAGCAAATATGATCTTGCTCTTTTTCCAGGGCCAGGTGACAGACACTATGGATGAGGACCACTGGCCCATGGAGTTGCAGGGTGGGGTGAGGGTGGGGTTGCTTGGAAGGCAGGCACGATGGTGTCTCTCCTATGAGTTTGAAGTTGAGACCCAGAAGAACTTCTTAACTAGCTTCCATCAAGCTCATAAAGTCAGGTTAAGCATTGAGATAGCTATGATGAGTCAGGTGCAAAGAGAATAAAGTGAAGAACCTGATCTGTAGAGAAAAAAGAATAAGGCAGACATCCAGAGAACAGAGGAGACAAGAAACTACAGAGTTTCAGAGAGTTTGTGTCAATGTGTCTCCGACTTGGCTCCTAACCACTATTCAGTTGCTAGTTCCAGGTCCTTGTACATACAAGCTTCCTGCCCTGCCCTTGGTTTTTATGACTCAGATGTTCCTTTATTCTTCTAATAACTTGCTTGAGTAGGTTTTCAGTCTTTGCAAAGTTTTCTCCACATCTGCACAGGTCTCTAAGGAGGACAGTGAATGAGCATGGGCCTTTGGTCCTGCTGTTACAAATCTCCATACAGAGCCTATTTCTCAGGATGTCTGCCAGAGGGTTACTCATCAACCTAAACTATTGCCACAAATTGCCTTCTTTCCACATACTGCCTTTCTTTCTACTTTCCCTCCTAACTTCCTTCTATCTTCCTTTGCTCATTTTCTCTGTTGTTCAACATACTAGTTCAATTTGGGGAAATAATGTATAGTTTATGAGAATTCAAAGATCAAAAGGGGATATAACTGGACAAGGGTTGCCTTCAGGTAATCAATAAAGAGACAGCCAAGATGTTATAACCAAAATAAATGTTAGAAAGCAAAACATCTTTATAAAAGATGGTACAAATAGACAAATGTGGAAGCTAAGAAGAAACAGATATTAATTTGAATCTCCTCCTGCTTCACTAGGATGGAAGTCATGTTACAGCCAGCAACAAGGACCTGTCAGTGCATGTCTGGTCTAAAGAACAAAAGCCTATAAATGACACTGTGGAATACACTGACTATTGGGCATCCTAACCCAGATGACTGTGCAAAAATCACACAACCAAGAAATTGGTTGTAGTTATTAAATGAGTAGAGGGGACAGTGAGCAATTTTTGAAAAGGTAACTCCTTGATTTTATTCTATGCCTTCTACTTACAAGATAAACAGGTCTGTTTGAAGATCTTGAAAAAAGAAAACTCCTTTAAACACCTGAACTGTGAGAGTCTGGATAGTCTTGCATTTGAGTCGTTTGTATCAAAGGTAGCTAACAGGACTTCAAGTCAACAGCGGATCTAACGGGATGTACACTGTGAGTCTCTGAGGATCTCAACAGGGCACTTTTCTTTCCACCAGAGATTTGCCGAAATCAGTAATGCAACAACACAGTGGCACGTGGAGAACCAAAATACTAAATAAAACTGGACTGCAGGAAAAAGCTTAGCTAAATGAACTCCAAAACTGGGCGCTCTGGTACCCAAGCTGGGCAGTGCTGGACTGGCTGGCTTTCCTGGGCAGGGGCAGAGCAGAGCCTGCCCTGAAGAACAGAGCACAACTGGAACTCCTAAGAACTGTGAGCTCCCAGGAGGGAGAATAGAAGCTGAGCAGAGCATACCCAGGTATTTACATTTCAAATTTACCCATCAAATAAACGACTCCCCTGGGAAAGAGCTAATAAAGAGGTGAAGGGAGGTCAGGAGTTACACTAATTATATTCTCTCCACATGGAAGAAACATCAAAAGTGGAGAAGGAACTCCCCAACCCCCTACACACCAACAGTACATTAAACCTTTAAAAAAACAGAACAAAACTCTACAGACACATAAGACATTGGCATTAATGAGAAATATTTTCCTGGAATTTTAGAACCCAGAGATTTGCCATGTATATAAATGCTTGAAGTGAATACACTCACATTGCAAGTAATTTCTCTTCCAATTCTCTTACAGAATTTTTACACTTGGTCTTCATTCCTGACTTCAGACTACGATAAACTAGGTTAATGGTATTAAGAAAATGAGAGAGGGAGGAGGAGAAAAGGAAGACAGGGCAGTAAGCAAGGGAAGTAAGAAAAAAAAAAAAAAAGAAAGAGAAGAGGTAATTGTTATTTATAAATAGGTATAAAATGTTGGGTTGTCTGAAAAGTCATGATGCATTTTTGCATAGAAAAACATAGACAAATACATCATGTTTTCTGATGACCCAATAGTTCCAGACGTTTTTACATTATCCCTGTATCCTATGCAGAGTAGAGGGGAAAATCAGTTTTAGAATCTAAACCTTTACAGGAAAGAGAGATTATCTCTCTACAACTTCATTACATTTCCCTTAACTCTTGTCTGAGCAAAAATAACTTAGGTTTAGGAGGAGCTTGGGATGGAAAGGATTTTTTGCCATGGGGCATGCGCTCTCTCCAGAGAGAAATGGAGACAGAGAGAAGGAAAGTGAGAAATCATTCCCCAGGAGGCTGGCCATGCCGCAATCCCTTCTCCAGTCTCCTCTCAGGATTTTGGGCATGCATGCACACACACACCTGGCATGATTTTAAGTCATTTCATGTGGGATTCAAACCACAGTTGGCCATGTGGGTGTCCAACACCTTAACCACCATGCCACCTGCTGGCCCCACAGAAAATATATTTTTCTGATATTAAAGGGAGGGTGAACGGCATAGAAAGTCATGGTAATCAGTGCAGACACATTACAGGGAAGTACCTGTGCAAGGCTTTGCTGGTGTGACAATGGATCATTCTAAGAGTCATTTTTCCTCACTAGACCAAACAGGCAGTACTCGGGACAGGCAGAAGGGAGACTGGAGGGAGTCCTCTGGGCCTATCTCAGCAGCAGGGTCTTTACCCAGAGCTTCCCATGGCCCTAAAGTGGAATATGACCTGGTATCAATTCTGAAAATAAAAACTGGATCACTGTAAAAAAGAGTTTTTAGTTCACCTGGCCATTCCCTTCTTTTGGTTTGGTTTTGTTTTTTTAAACGAGTATGTGAAAATGACACCTGAATCCCTTGGCAAAGTTTTGTTGGTGGTCAGTGTGGGAAACACTGAACAATCTTTAGGTAGCTGTTGAACTGTGGCTACCGACATTTTCACCAAGTCCATCTTTTGAAACAATTCACTTTGTAGAATTCAAAATTGAAGAATACAGAGTAGGAAGAGGTGAGAGTCATGCAGATATAAACCCACTACTTCCACACTGCCCCTATAGCTGAGCTGACTGACAATAAAGCAGCCATGGAGCCTGGATGGTCAGTAATCCCTGTGGGTAGCTAAGACTTGAGACTCTCTTGCATGTTGGTGACCTCTAATAGTCTGAGCAGCTCTCCCTCCTGTCAATTCCAGAGAAAGAGGACCCCTGTAAACACCTTTAAAAAACTAAATCCAAAATTTTCCACATCATTGTGACCAACTCACTTTGCCACAGCAGGTGTTACTGCTACAGACACATTAACAGCAATCCAGTGTGTCAGCACCCAGTGCACAGAACACAGCTGGGACCTGGGTCCTGCTTCAGCTCTAGACGTCATATTTGAGCTCAGGCAGCAAGATTTGGGGCAGAGGAAAGAAGGGTGTAGTGGTTAATTTTGTATTAACTGACACAAAGGGATGTTCAGAGAGCTTGTGAAACATTTCTGTATGTGTCTGTTGAAGGTGTTTCCGTAAGAGAGTAGCATTTGAATCAGTAGATTGAGTGAAGATCTGCCCTCATCATTGTCCATGGGTATCACGAAATCTATTGAGAGCACAAATTAAAAAAAGGGTGGATTCTACTTTCTTGAGCTGGGACCCACATCCTCTTCTGCCCTGGCACACTGGAAATCCTGGTTCTTCATCAGTTCCTTTCTGCCCTTGCCCCTCAGCCTCACCTTCCGACCCGGACTGGGAGTTACACCATTGGCTCCTATGGTTCTCAGGACTTCAGACTCACATTAAATCATACCATCAGATGTTCTGGTTCTCCAGCTTACAGACAGGAAGTACACCATGGGACTTTGGGGCTTCCGCATTTGTGTGAACTAATTCTCATCAAGTCTGGACAGACAGATGTAAACATACATACATGCGTATCTATAAAGATCCTTTGGGTCCTGTTTCCTGGAGAACCCTAATACAGAGGGGTTCTCAATGTCTGTAGATGTAACAAAAAACAGTGAATGTAACATCTTGAGACACAACTTTAATCCTGAAACAAAGGGAATTCATTTAAAACCCAGAATAATTTTGGTCTTCTCTCAACCTACTCAGGCCAGATTTTCTTGTGAACCCTGGCTCCTTTGTACTTAATGAACTGATTCAAGAGAACCTCTCACCACACATAGTTATAAGCAAGATCATAGTTTATTTAAATGTTGCAAATATCAGATCCTGGATTAGTGTGGTTCCCAAAGGAACTGAAACCCCAAATCACCCTTCATCAAGAGACTAAAGAACCAAGGAAATAAGTCTTGATTTCTCAGTAGAAATAAACTTTATAGAAAAAAAAAAAATACTACTCTTCCCTAAGAGTTGTCTCCTGGAATACAAAGGAGAAGATAGTTTTTCAGACATTGTACCTGGGATCCTCTCACCTTTGTATGAAGCTAGAAGTTATGTTGACATCATAGAACACAAGATGATCCTAGTTAAATAAAAAGTTATTATGGAAGAAGTCTGTAAGAGTATGTAATAAACTGTTAACAGTGTTACTTCTGGAGAGGGAGATGGGTTGGGTGCTATGTGAAAAGGGCACTCCCAGTTTATTCTATAGACTTGTATCAGTGTATTTGAGAAAGAGGACGCTTATACTATTTCTGGTGTCTGAAATTAGTAATATCTGCGATGGTAAATTGACTGGCTCACTATGACATATGAAAATCCTGAACTTTCTCTGATCAGGCTACTTACCATGTGCTAGGCATACTGGAGGCCATGGAGGTACACCGAATATGGATCCTGACGTAAGTAGGAGTGATGAGGCATGAATGCAATTACTGTGACACCCAGCAGACAGAGGCCTAACAGAGGTTCCAATGAAGTGTAATGAGAACTGAAAAGACAATTACTTCCTTCTGAACAGAACCAAGGAAGACAGAGCCTCGAGGGAAGAAATGGCAAAATATAAAAAATCTTCATGAAATGTTTAAATATACCACACACTTCTGTTTATTCCTTAAGGTCTAGTTCTAAAGATACCTCTGAAATGAAAATCTCAGTTTGTTCCAGAACTCAATTGCTCCAACCTTTGATTTTTATTCCTATATTAGAACATCTTCCGGTTCACAAATCTTCCTCCATTAGACTCTGAGTTATAGGCCAGAAAGCACTTTTGTCTCCCAGTACACACACAAAACCTAGCACTAACATCCATCTCCTTCAGTAAATGTTAGGTGTTGGGGAGCCTTGTGCCTGGTGCTATGGAGGCACACAAAGCTCATTCAGGTGCCCAGCACCAAGTCAGTAGTCATAACAAAATCTCGTAAGTCTTTTGATAAAAAGAATACATAGGGTTATAGGAACCAACAGGATCTAAATTAGAGCAAGAGGATGAGAAAATTACTTCCCAAAAGAGATGGTGTTAAAGTGCTTTTAGAAGACATGAAGAGGACTAGGCTATGGGACAGATGTGTGTGGAGGTAACAGCATCATCCCTTTAATAACTATAAACAAGCACTCAAAAATAATTAAATGATCCCAATTATGACTAGGACAGAGGCTAGGGAATTAACTCTAAGTATTATTCTTTTGAAGGAACAAATTTTTAAGAACAAATTCAAGGTTAACCCACGAGTATAGGACAAAGCTAGCAAAATTTTAAGTTCTAGAATCAGAAACAATCTGCCCACAAACTTTTCCCCTCATCACTCTCCAACCAGGATTTTGGTGTACTGGCTTCCCGAGAAAAAGAAATGATTTACCGGTTATAGAGTAACATCTCACAAATTCACAAACTATGAGAAACTATCCTGCTGCACCTTAAGCTTCTGCCTTTACAGAGGTGTGTGAGCTTCCCCTCGGCCAGCTGGAATATGCTATAGCTTGGCAAACTGACAATTCTCTCCCCCTTTGCATCCCTCCCTTAACCAAATGTGATCTAGGCAACTTTTGCTTTAATTCCACCAGCAGCAGAGATGATGTAAGGAACACCAGGTTAACACAATTGTGTTCTAATCACCCTCTACAATGTCCACATCAGGTAAGGGCTTATTTCAAGTCCTAGAGGCATCTGCTAAGGCTAACGGCCGACCTCATAAGGAAACTCAAATATCAATCTAATTTAATAGTAATAGCTTTTACCTTGACATCTAATACCATCTAATCCTCAAATAAATATTATGCTTCCCAGTAAACAGGTAAAAAAACTGAGGCTTCAAGAAAGCAAAATTGCCATCTTGTATGAAAGCTACTATCTGACTTTAAAGTTAATCTGGCTCAAAATCTATTCTTTCTGTTACACAAAGCTACCTCTTGATAATCCACAGGCTCCTCAAGGGTGGAAAAAAGAAGTTGCCAGTGGAAAGAAGTATGTGTTGAGGCAAGAAAAGTAAACTATGTGAGAGTAATCTAACGTGCTTGTTTTACAATATTATGAAAAAAATAACTGACAGCCCAGCATAAGCAGTTCCATTCTGTCCCATGGCTTCCACACAGCCCTGGTGACCTAGCCCTGCAGAGCTGTGTGCACGTCAGCAATAAGCCCTAGAATCATGTGTGTGAGTGTGAGTGGGTGTGTGTAGTAAGGCATTAAAACCAAAAGGACACTCATTGAGGGGGCATAAAGCACACTCAAGAGAGGCTCATTAACACTTTAAGATCTGATGGTACGTGCCTTTTCTTTTCCCTGAAAGTATAACTGGTATGTTGGTCCTAACATTTTAGTTTTAAATTTTCTGTCACATGCAGACAAGGAGCTGTATATAAAGAAGTCATAACGATGAGAAATGAAATCACCAGAACCACTAGAAGAAAATCCCAGCACCTCTCACTATAGGAAGGAAATCAATTGTCACTGGAGTAGATTTATTGCACTGAAACTTCTGGAAATTGAGGCTGGAGTGTTCATTTCTCAAAAATTTCCAGTCGATTGCGATGTACCACACTAACAACCACTGCTCGGGAAAAAGGTCCTACCAGAATCCCTGGAGATTCCATAGGATTAGGGAAATATAAGACTCAGGTATCATGGAAAAGCTCCTAACTCTCAACAAACCAATGCTTTGTTTTCCATGGTCTGAACATCATTTTAAAAATCTTGATTTAGAAAGTGACACTTCACACTTATTCGTCACCAACTATTATGTTAAGTGGTCACCAATGCTTGCTAGCAATTAAGAGTCTTTAGGTAATCTCTCTAAGTGAATAGAGGGAATCAAAATTTTATAGCCAAATCACATAGATGACATAGCCAACCCAAATATCTATGTGGGAATTCAGATAGCTGAAAAATTAATCTTGATAGAAAAAGAACAGTAAATGTAATTTCCCCAGAGGGCATTTATGCACACATCCTCTTGGTAGAGTTCATACTCTCCCTATTCTAAAGGCAATGGCTGCTCTTCAGATTCTTTCTGAGCTGTAGGCAAACTTGTTTTATCTGCTGTTCTCGCTATACTTCTAAAGCTAAGGGAAGAAAAACACTATGCTCTAAGACACTATATCCCTTCTTCCCTGTCACTGATGGTAAGGTGTTGGTCCAACTATAACGAATACACACAAAAGGAGTGAGAAAGTAACAAACTGATTCTTTGGAAGCACAAAGAGACAGGAAAACCTCCAAGATTCTGTGGCCTGATAGTATGATTTTTGGCTTGCTATAACCTCACATGCTAAATGATTAATAACTCATCTCTTCTCTAGTTACTGGATTTGAAAATTTTTTCAAATGGTTTTCATTAAAATCAGGTAGGTTGAGGTAGCTCAACCTCGCAAAACAAACCAAAATGAAATTTTAAGCTAAAAACACCAAGGAAGTAAAAAAGCAAGTATGTAAAATTCTAAATAAGTACTTTTTTCTCTTTAATTTTTAAAATGCATGAAATAAGCTTTTTCCCCCCTTAAAGACTTGAACTGTTTGCCCTATAGGTCACATGTCCCTAACATTTGATGACTATCGATCTTTCTGCAAAGTATAAACAAATTATTTTTAAAAGTCGATGCTGGTCCAACATGGTTGCCGACACTGCTAAGATGCCATGCTCTGCAGCTGGGACCTATAGGAGGCCTGGGCTTAATTCCCAAGCCAATCTAAAGGCCAGTGTAGTGGTGTGCACCTGTGATCTAAGCTACTAGGGAAGGCTGAGGCGGGAAGATCAGGAGCACAAGGCTGGTCTGAGCAACAGAGAAAGACCCTGTGGAACAGAGCCAGGTACACTCTTAGCAGGTAGGCTGAGGCAGGAGGATCACCATACGAGATCCTATTTGAAAATTAAAATTAGCACCAGCAGGTGGTGTGGAGGTTAAGGTGACTAGATCCCACATGGCAGAAAGCAGGGTTTGAATCTTGGACCTAGTGGCCTAAAAAAAATACACCAGGAGGGTGTGTATACATGCCCAAAGGAGAATGGTGGAGAAGGGATTGTGGCATAGCCATCCCTCCTGAGGGGTGCTTTCTGTCTCTCTTCTCTGTGTCTCTGGAAAGTGAACACACCTTATACTAAAAACCTTTTTAAAAATTAAACTGCAGTATCTCTCTTAATATACAAATAACTGTGACAAGTTAAATGATATTGTACACTCTGAATTAATTCAATGCCACAGCTGTTTTCTTTCCAAATCTTAAAAAGTCTGCCAAGTGAACATTTTAGTCAGGCCAAGGTAGTGATAATATATTGTTAATCTCAAACTGACTTTCAAAAGGATATAGCACAGGTTCACATTTCCACATCTACACAACTTTATTAACAAGCAAAATACATGCCAGCATGTTTTATTTATGGGTGAGGGCATTCCTATAATAATGAATGACACATTATCATCTAACAGTTGAACTTTATCTAGAATGAGGTTTTTAAAAATATTTCATAGGACTATTCAAAGAATTAAACAGTAAAAATAACATTTAACAGCAGTTAAAATGTAAATCATTGTTTACTATTTACCATAAGCTAGAATCATTCAAGTACAATTTCTACTAAAGAATTAAAAAAAAAAAAAAAAAAAGATACTAAGCCTCTTCTACAGGACGAATGACTGGCTAGAGAAGGCGGTGACGTCAACTGGCTTTTGCCCATATTCCAGTTCCTTGTCTCAAAGGGCAGGGGGTTATAGTAGTCACTTCTCATACAATTATACACAGGTGATCATATAACTTATTCTCCAAATTAGGACACTTTTAAGAGAGAGGGAACAAGAGGCACTATTTAATTAAGCTAGAAAAACAAGAATAACCAGGGCTGTTCTGAGCAAACTCAGGATATATGTCACTTTAGTTAAATAGCGTTATCAGATTCACTTATTACTTTTGTGCTTTTTGAAGCAGTACATACCAGCTAGATAAAAATCATGTTAAATTAAGAAATTCTAAGTTATTCTCCAATTTGATATTCTAAACTCCACTTTTCCTGTCTTACTGCAAATATTGGTGATGACTGCTTTAGCAAGTTAAAATTCATGAACAACTTCAAAGGCATGTCTTAAATAGAATACAACTTATAGATTCAAAATAATAGGCTAGAAATCAGTATTTTTCTCTACTAAGCAGAGATTTTCATTTTAACTGAGTGTAATAGGATTTGTATTTTAATTTGAAATTTCTAAAATCTATTATGAATACACTATATTGAAAAATGTATTTTTGCCTTAAAATAGTTTCCTGCATAAATACATGAAAATGAGTTATCCTAACCATAGCTGGCTAATTCAAACATAACAGAAATAATTTAATAAACTTTGCAATGACTTCAAAACCTAAGTTCACATTCATCCAAAAATGTTTACACACTCTAACATGGAGTTTGATTTTTCAGTCTTTAAGACAGAGTGCAAAGGTGGTCAAGTATCCCCAAAACATAACAGTAGCTGTTCAAGCTCACAGGAAATGAAGGAAAGTATGCAGGATTTGATAAATCTGGAAGGGAATGTTAAGTTTTTTAAAATAACATTCAGACTCTCTGCTTGAATGGTGAGATTTAAGGCTAACACTGAATTATATCAATTATAAAGGAATAGGTCACAAATACACTTGAACCTTTAAGAGTTCAAGAGGAATAAAAATCAAAACAAAAAAATAAGGTTTCTGATACTGGATCAAAAATTCATACACATTCAAAAACTAAGTACAAATTCTATAAACCTAAAATTAAAATTAAATAACTTAATGTCTGATAACTAAACTTCCTAAAAGTTTTAAATTATCATTTATCAATGCTTAATTTCATTTTAAAAATTATTAAAGGAATACACTATAAGTCTAGAGAAAATTAAGACAGAGACTTAGCATAACATATGTTATTAGTATACTCTAATTGTAATTAATTTCCAAATAAGGCAACTAAATTACTTTGGGCATTTTTGCTCCATGTTATGTTAGAGGGTGTAACACAAGAACTTTAAATGACAATAAAAATTTATGCAGGAGAGTTAAATAAATGAGAAAAAACAAAATATAGGAGGCTCAATTAGCAAAACAAAATGGTATGTTTTATTTTTCAAGACAATGAAGAAAATCAGAAACTACAGAGAAATACAAAAAAAGGTTATAAAGCATAATTTTATTTCTTCAAAAAGGGAAAAATGTCCCTGAATCGTTAAGATATACCTTTTAGTATTAATTCGTGTGCAAAATAAATAAGCAATTCTATAGGTTCTAGGTAAGTGTATGAAATGATTTTAATTTTCAAAGATGATGTAATTTCCATCATTTTTAATGTTGGTATTCAAAAGGAAAGTTATAACCAAAAGAAAAGTAAATGAGACTTAAAATGATCTGCAAGAGGCAAAATTTAGTAGCTTATGAATGAAAGCAGATTCCAGTAGTAATTATGGTTACTCACTCTATACACACACACACACACAAATACACACATACACACATTTCCATAACCTGAAGATGACTATTTTGCATATTTCAATTCAGGAATTTTTTTTTCACAGTTAATCCTACAATCATAAAGCAAGAAGCTATTAATATAACGAGATTTTATTTACTAACCTTAACAAATTAAACAGCTAGAAAAAAATCATTACAGTGATACGGAAAGATAATTTTATTGGCTTTTTAAAGGTAAATACAAATGAAAATATCTTACTGGGAAAATTAATTTTCAAAGTTTTCTTAAATAAATAAAACATCCTATGTCATCTCTCCTTCCAAGAATCTCTAAAATGGGCAATGCTAAAAACCAAGATTCTCACCTGAAAATCCCTAAAACTAGTATGTCCCTTTAAAAAAGTTCTTTATTATAAAGGACATTTGGTATACCCACATTTTCTTGAAATTTATCCTAAAACAAACTCTATCCGTAACATTCAAAGTTTCTACATATATATTTAGTTCGCTTAATTTAAAATTAATGAAGTGATATCTAGACATAATTCCTAAGAAAACAATGCAGGAAGAATTTATGAATGGATATTTACAGAAAAAGTTTTCCTAAATCATAATGCAAATATCATGTTCAAAAACTTGACAAATTCTAATAATTATCGTTGTTGCATGTTTCAGTAAATTTATATATAACAAAGGATGTCTCATGTGTTGAATTACTAGATGAATCCAAAAGCCAGAAACTAAAGCATTTGACACGGTTAATAATGTCATTTTTATTATACTAAATGTCAGGTCAGAAGTCAATGGCATTTACATGCTGGAAGACTACCACTCAACTCTTTCAATATCAAATACTGATTAACCAAATGTGATTGGACTTTACTGCTACAACTTTATGGTTTCTTTCAAGTATATGCAAGTCTTTTAAATGAGCACATATGAAAATGTGCAAAACAAATGAAATATAAATATTTAAAGAATGAACAGAAATGGCTTTTAAACATAAACCACCCTGCCCATTCAATTCTGAAGCTCTACATTTTCTTCACTAATTTGTCTTCTGTTATGAGTAGTCTTCTATCCTATTAAAGTTGTACGTGTACAGATGATCTGAAAATTTCACATTGGTATAAGAAAGGAATGTTGGGTTGATGCAGTCTAGGACAAAGAGAGAATTAGTTTAAAATTCATTAGGCTGTGTTCATAAAGTCACAGTACAATAAAATCCCACTTAGAGCAGTGCAACATCAAGCATATAATGGTTTTTTTTTTTTTTTGAGAGAGGTTTTTCGCTATAGGACGCGTGCGCTCGCCAGACAGAGAGAGACACAGAGACAGAAAGCGAGAAATCACCCCCCAGGGGGGATGGTCACGCCGCAATCCCTTCTCCTCCATTCTCCTCTCAGGATCTTGGACACGCACGCACACGTGCCTGGCTTGAGTTTTAAGCCACCGGGTCCAGGACGCGAACCGCGGTCGACTACGTGGGAGTCCAGCGACATAGCCATTACACTAACTGCTGGTTCCCAAGTATATAATGTTTTGATAAAGAGAACATAAAGCAGCGTGTGTGTGGGTAGCAGAATACATTCTAAAGTGCAAAGCTTCTACAGGAGACCATCATCTAGAAAATATTTAGTGCATTTTAGACCCTGCGAAATACATACAAAATAATTATTATAATTATTACTCACAGAATACCATTTAAATTAGTAATTACTTTGCCTTTTATCACTAATTCTAAAAAACTCTTAATACCACTGTTTGCAAACATTTTACTAGTTAAATAAAAAATATAACATCTTTGGGGTGGGCTTAACAGAACTCTCACAATAATACTTTAAAGTGACTGAGGTGACCAGCTGTTCATATGGTAGATAAGGTGGCTGGATTCCACACAGTTGACTCTGACTATGTGCTTTGAGTCCCGGACCCAGAGACTTGAACAACACGCTGAGTGTGTATGCATGTATGCCCAAAATTCCGAAAGGAGAAATGGAGAAGGTCCTGTGGTATGGCCATCCCCCTTGGGGAGTGCTTTCTTACTTTCTCTCTCTCTCTCTGTTTCTCCCTGGTGAGTGTACACATCTTCTAGAAAACTATTTTTTTTTAAATAAAGATTCAGAAACACAAGTGTATTCACTGTACTATTTTTTGGAAATAAGTACATTATATAAAGTTATGAATGATTCATGTAAGTTATAAATAAAATTTAAGCAACCAAATCACAAACCATATCATTTATTCATAAAAAAACAGTTATAGTAAATTTAAAATACTATGTCCTTGTAGTTTTGCATTCAGAACATTTTGCTTAGGCAGTTCAAATATAGAAAATTTAAATCATTTATGAAAAATTTGCTTTGTGAAATAAGAAAGTAAAGATATGAGATTTCTTTATATGAAGAAACTCCTGGCTGTACAATAAATAAATACAATTACAATACACACAACCTCCAGAAACTTACTAGATAACTAGAAAACCTCTGCTCATTTCTTTATGTTTTCATCTATTCAACTTGTGGCCTTCATTACTAACACAATTTGACACACATTAAGTAAACAATAACCTGATCCTGTTTTCTTCACACAATTTTTATTCCTTAATCTGGATTATTAAAATCACTGCATGACAGATTGCTTTGCAATCAGACTTGGTTTTGGGGGGTGGTTTCATCAGATGTTCATGTAGATTTCACATTGGTTTAAGTAAAATGCCTGTCCCTTCTGTGTAAGTACTCTGTCATATTTTGCTTTTCAATTTTCAAACCTTCAAATTTTGTGCTGGTGGTTACTCTGAACATGTGCTGTGGTCAATCTTCAAAAGGAAGTTTTAAAAGTCTGATTTAAAGTTTCAGTTTACTCATTAAATACTAAAAAAAATTAAAATTTGTGAAATTTGATATTAAAAGTCTATGTTAGCTAAAAGGGTGTACAACTTACTAATAAGTTCAACTTACTAAATTTTATACTGTTAACAGTATAAAAATACATTAAGCATGCTAACGCTGAGTAAAAATCATGAGTACACGTTGTCAAGCATTTAATATTTATCTGGTATATTTGAAGATATAAAGAGAATAAACAGTTAATACATTCGTATTTCTTACCTCTATAATAAGAAGAAATATCTTGTTCTATGAGCGGCTGCCATACTTTCAGACATGTTTCTGACTTTTAGATAATTAACAAATCCTCTGAAGAAAAGTAGTAGTCCTTTAGATTGAAATAACACCAATATATTATGTTCTTACACAGAAAAGGGCCATGATAAATTTTAAATAGACAACAATACAATAAACAAGATCCTTTTGGCTTATGGAATTTAATCTGCAGGATCCAATTCATTTCATAATGTATTCTACACTATAATGATAACTCCCATCATGAAAAAATACAATAAAATTTTACTGCCACTCACATTCTTAGTATTTGTTAAGCCTAGATATACCAATATTAAATCAGAAAACTCAGAATACATAAAAATATATATTTATTAAATTATTTCTTTAAATAGTAGTCAATGCATTTAAACTGATTCAAGTCACAAAAATTCTATTTTATACTAATTGTTCAGTTAATATAACTACTGAGCAAAACTAAGACATGTTTACTTATATAAAACATTCAGGAAGAATATTTACATGTAGTTGCTATCTATAGGAGAAAAAAACAATAAGCCTGTCCAGTAATATCAAGTGCCTGTCATCTGTAAACTCTGTATCTGAAGATATGTGAATTACATATACACTTTTAGTTATGAGTTCTAATTCTTAAATAACTATTTTCAATTAAAATTGAGAAAAGTCAAGAAAGATGACTTGAGAGGCAGTTATTCTTAATTCTTAAGAGATTTGGGATACATCTTAAATCCATCTCAATTTTCCCCTCTGTAAAACAGTATTTTATAATAATTACCATTTCTATCATAGTTCTAATAAGCAGAAAAGCAATGCCTGTGAAATGCTTCAAAGTTTTAGATAGGACAAAACTAGTTAACTACAAAACCATTGCCATAATTAATAGAAGCCTTCAAAATATTTAAGTTTATATTCTTTCTTAGAGAATTTTAATCAGGAAATGGCGAGGAAAAGCAAAAACAGAAGATATGTATGTGTACAACTCTCCTTGCTAGGAAAAAAAGGGCATGGATTTAAAATATAAAGTCCCAAACTAAATGTGTGCACCAAACTTAAGATAGTAATGAAAGCACTTAAAAAAGAAGTATGTATATAATAAATTGAACAAGAAAGATAGAAGAGATATACAAATAAAACTTAAGTGGTATAAATTCCAGCTAAATCCAATTCTGTCTGCTTTCCATGGCCTACCTCCCTCCACCATCTTAACTCCCTAGGTCCACATTCTGCCCTCCTGTCCTTCCATATACCATCAAAGACAAATGGTATTGTTACGTAAATAAAAACGTATTGTTTAAAAATGGTTAAACCTAAATTATTTGTGCAATGTCTTCTTTTGTTGTTTATACAGTTTGTTCTGCTCGGGTATGTTCTAAAATAAGCCAATTCACATTTATAAACCAATCATTCAGCTGTTTGTCAGCATTCTACAAGGTATTCAACATTCCTCTGACTACATGATAGAGCAACATTTTTATCTTCTGTTATATTTTTATATTCCCTTAAAAAAAATGCTAGATTATGGCTCTGATGTAGAATTGGGATTGTCCTCTGCGTTCTAATCTGTCCCATAGTTTACTTCCTAACATTCCTTCAATCTCTTAATAATATACATTTTTAAAATGTTCACTTAAAATGCTTAAATAATTAATAAATCTTATATTTTTTTTCACTTTTTGGTAAGAAACTCAATAAAAAGCACAAAATTCAGGAAGTTAGACGCACTTAACATAAAGCTGGCTTACCCCTTATGAGTGTAACTCTCAACCAAGTCACAACATTAGAATAATTCCACTAACACTATTAGAGAAAAAACTCAGTGGCCTTAACTGACCACAAAGAATCTGTTTCCCAAAAGATTCTAAAGAACTAATAGCATGACTAAATAAAAACTCAAAGAGAAGACTGCCACCTACTGAAATGCTATTATTTTCTAATGCAACTATTTTCTTAGAAAAATGTAGGTTCATAAACTCACATTTTTTGTAAAAACAAAGCACATTCTTCATGATTAAATGTTCATTAGAGGTATAGTATGATTTTAAGATTAACATAATCTGCATCTGTAAAAATATACTAAGGAATGAAAATTGAAAATCTATAAAATTCATCAATATTAATAAAAGGACACACCTTATATGAAGACAACTCAACAGAAGCACTGTGGTCATTAGGCATGAAGCCCTTCCACATGCCTAGCTGATTAATGATTAATACAGGGCACATTTCAAAAGCATACAGAATGTTTCCATGATCCAAAACGGAGAGAATAGGCAGATACCCAAAACTATCCTACTCCTAAATTTCCTAAGATCATTAAAAAAAAGAATGCTTGTATATTTTCCAAGGTAAATGCTGAAAACAATGACCTTTCTAATCATGATGAAATTTTCTAATTTCATAGCATTAAATTATCATTCTACTACTGAATGATCAGAGGCAGTACATTGATAGCCTCAGAATTTTAAATCAAAGAAAGCTAGAATATGTGTTTAATTATTTGAAAAGCTAAGCTAATTTAAGTGTTTGGACATAAGAATTTTACGGCAGAAAATTTATTTCCAAATAAATTTGCATCTTACAATTTTAGGAACCATCCAAATTAAACTAAATGCAAATCAGTTAAACAATGCATTAAAAATAAACTTACCAAGTACAAGAAATATCCACCAAAGCCAGTATTGTCCATTAAAATATCCAGTAAAATAATCAGAAAACTGTGGAATGAACATAAATATATTAGTTGTATTTGTATACCTAAATTATTCTCTTTCAGATTTACCTCGAATAGTATTTAACACAAAAACCACACAAAAGGAAAAATAAAGTAAAAATACTTAATGACAAAAATATAATTATTTGAGAACAAATTAACTCAATAGACAACAAACTAAAGCAAAATATTTTAGAAACAAATATTCGAGCAGTTTCAAACTACTTGCAAGAAAGAAAAGTAAATGTTACATATCTGAATTAAACCTTTTCTCATTAAGGAATTCACATGTCAGTCCTTTTTTCATAATCTCTCAAAGCCACAACTACCATCCCAAACACACTACAGCACCCGCTGTTTTAGATATTAACACCAAAAGCCACATTAGTTTAATCTTATCGGATGGGGATGTTCTGCTGACCTCTCAAAAGAAGAGCTTTTGACCTTCTGTACACTCCCTACTGTTAATCACTACCAAGAATACAGGCACATAAAGACCCCCAACTCATTAGAGTCTTTTTATTTTCAGACTAGGTGCCCTAGCATTCAGTTCCCAACAGTGAGCTGAAAACAGCTGAATGAACCTTGAAGTGGCATTTCAACAGTTCCTTTAAGTGGCCACGGTGGACAGTTTTATATTATCTGGGAATACAAACAGGCAGATGGAAAGCAGGGTTTGATGATACTGGACACAGGGATCTTTTTCTTGAGTAGATTCTAGACATCATACTATGTTAATTTAATAAGGTTTTCAAAAATCCAATTTTCTTCAGTTATTTCAGAAAACTCTTTCTTATTACCCTTGAGCATCTAAACAATGCCCCAAATAATTATTTTTTAAAAGTGTTTAAGTTAACCTACTCTGAAACATAGCTTGTTTTACCTAAGTTAAATCTGATTTGAAAATTATTTTATTAAATGCGTACTTTCCCTCAAATATTAAATCAATAAAAAGTATTTTCAACTTTATAGATAATTAATTCCAACCATTTCTTGGTAATTTCCATAAAAAATACAAACTCCTGCAGCTTTGTAATAACAAAACTGCTTACACTCCATACACATCACCACTTAGGAAATATCAACTGAAGATTATTATCTGTGTTTTTAAGCATTCTAAATATTTCCTAAGTATTTTCAAATAAACTATGATTTAAAAACTCAACTACAAGTCGTAGAAATTTCAAAGGCCTAAGATTTCAAGGCACTATTAAAGGAGCCAGCAGGTAGCATAGTAGTTAAGGCACTACACTCCCACATGGCTAACGGTGGTTTAAGTCCCAGACCTGGTGGCCTGCTTTCTCACTTCCCCACCCCCCACCCCGTCTTGCTCTCATCAAATTAAAATAAATAGAGCAGTAGATAGACAAATAATAATAATTATTTTTTTTAAAAAAGTACTATTAAAGATGCAAATCCCAAGCCAGCCAGTGGCATGGTGGTTAAGTGACTGGGTTCCAATGGCCAACTGCATGGTTTGAGACCCGGAATCAGTGGCTCGAAAAACATGCCAGGTGCATGACCTTGTATGCCCAAAATTCCAAGAGAATGAAGAGACTGCACCATGGCCATCCTCTCTGAGGGAGTATTTTCTTACTTTCTCTGTCTGGCACGCACAGGTGCTCCATAACAAACTTAAAAAAAAAAAAAAATGCAAATCCCACATACTCCTATGCTATATAAATATGCATATGTTCAGGGAATTTAAAAATTAAAACTATATAGCTTAAAAGTAGAATTGTGAAGGAATAATAGGTGATGTAGTGGCCAAGGCACTAGACCCCGACACTGCCAACCTTGGTTTGAGTCCTAGACTCACTGGGCACGTATGTATACATGCTCAGAATCCCAGGAGGAGAATGAAGATAAGGGATTTTGTCATGGCCATTCCTCCTGGGGAGGATTTCTCACTTTTCCTCTCACTGTCTTTCTCCAGCGAGTAGCACACACCCTATGGCAAAAAATTTTTTTAAAAACTTGGGACCAAGACCAGCAGGTATGATGGTTAAGGTACTAGATTCCCATATGGCCAATCATGGTTCAAGTCCTGGACCTGGAGGCTTACTTTTTCACTTTCCCTCTCTCTCTCTCTCCCTCTGGTCAAATTAATAATAATAAATAAAAATCAAATGAATAATTTAAAAAAAAAAAAAACCTGAGATCAGCAGATGGTGTAATGGTTACATTGCTGGACTCCCACATAGCCAACTGTGTGGTTCGAGTTCCAGACCCAGTGGCTTAAACCTCACCCAGCCACATGTGCATGAGTGCCCAAGATCCTGAGAGGAGAATGGAGGAGAAGGATTGCAGCATGGCCATCCCCCCTGGAGGGTAATTTCTTGCTTTCTGCCTCTGCCTCTCCAGCCAGCACGGGCGCCCTATAGCAAAAACCTCTCAAGTACAAATACCTTGTGGCAATTTTATTTAAAAAAAAGAAAGAAAGAAGCTTTTGGACTCATTACTAAGTCATCAAAAAGGTTTCAAAATAATAAAACCATAGGGCTAAGACAAGATGCTCTTGTATTTATAATTTACTGTCCTATTCTTCAGAATTTACTTTTACTTTTTATTGACTAGAGCACATACGCTCACCAGAGAGAGAGCATGTGAGAGTGCACGTGTACCCACAATGGATGTGGCCACACCGCCATCCTTTCTTCCATTTCTCCTTCCTGTCTGGATTCTGAGCACATACATGCATCGCACACACACGACCAGCATGTGTTCTCCAAGCTGCTGGGGCTGGAATTTGTACTACAGTCAGCAATATGGGGTCTGCCCCGCGCCCCCCCCCCCCCCCCCGTGCTAAGGGGCTTGTCCAATTTTTTCTTTTTTTAAGTGTAAGTAAACTAGTCATTTTAATTGGCCAATCATAGGCTATAGAATCAAATTCTGGAAAACAAATTAACCAACATTAAGTATTTATTTGACTTTGTTTTTATTAATATAGTACCAGTATATTTTTGTTTATATCCTGTCTGCTTTCAAAGAGAACTTGTTAGTTTTTAATAAAATACATATTCATTTTTAAACAAATAGAATCATCAAAAGTGTTAGAAATAATATCAGAATCCTTGCTAAAGGTATTTATATAAAATCTGAGATTCGTGGCAGCTCAGAAACAAAAGAAAAGCAACAGTATGATTTACAAATTACTTATTGTCCAATGAAAGGAAACACCAGGCTTTCAAAAGAAAATCTTTCTTTCAGCACTAAACCCCAAAAGGAATTTACTGCCTGGAGCATGATAGTAAATGTACAGTGTCACAGAGGCAGTACAGAATTAGAAACACAGGTACTGAATTGAGACCAAGCTAGATTAGAATTCACATAGAAACTGTGTTGAGTTATTAGACTCTTTACATTCTTAATTTCATTGTCAATAAAATGTATTATCACCAGCATCAGAGGTACAAACAAGATTTTAAAATCTGGTGCCTGGAACAAAGTAAGTGCTCAGTGAGAGGCAACTATTGTCTATTTCTTTTTTTAACAACAGATAGATTAAAATCCTTACATAAATTCTCAATACACTTTGAGGTATAATGTAAACCTTAATGCAGTAAAAGTATTTTAAAAAGAAACAAAGCAGCTCTGGTGATAAAACTTCAAACTAGCATAAGCCTTACAAAACTAAGAAATTCCAGTCTTTGAATTTAAGTTTCCCATCTTATCCAATTAAGCAGAGCTGATTACTAGATACTCTAACCCCTTCTGAACCTGGGGTTCTAGAGAATATTAGATTTTAATAATCTAAAGGCGTAGGTAACTTCTTTCCAATGGACCTAAAATAATACTGACAGTTTACCAACCATATGAGAACTGGAAAAACTGTCCCAAAATCATTTTCTGTGTTCTGTGATTTCAATGAGAAATTCCATTTGAATAACAATAATTAAGTCTTTTTGTACTAAAACCAAAGTTGGACATACTTAACACCTCCTCTTCAAGCTTTTTATAGTAATAACTTCTGCAAGGGCAGAAATTATGACTTCAAATTTGTATGTTCTATAACACCATAGATTTATGCTTGTGGTGGAAACTCACCTTCTGAAATAGAATTAAAACAAGAAACTCATAATGGCTCTTTTTTTTTTTTTTTTTTTTCTTGGAGAGGTATTTTTTGCTATAGCACACGTGCACTTGCCAGAAAGACAGACAGAAACAGAGAGACAGAAAGCGAAAAATCACCCACCAGGGGGGATGGCCACGCTGCAATCCCTTCTCCTCCATTCTCCTCTTGGGATTTTGGGCACGCATGCACACGCACCCAGCGTGGTTTTAAGCCACTGGGTCTGGGACTCAAACCACAGTCGACTACATGGGAGTCCAGCGACATAGCCATTACACTAACTGCTGGTCCCACAATGGCTCATATTTTAATAATCTTAGAAGAAACTAGCCCACAGGTCCCAACCCAAAAAAAAAAAAAAAAAAATCAACTGATAAGTAACCAAAATTTATCATCTGGCCTGACCCAAGACACAATCTAGTAAGATTATTAAAAGTTTGAAAACTATAAATTCTAGGGGCCAGCAAGTGGCATGGTGGTCAAGGCACTGGACTCTCACGTGGCCGACCATGGTTCAAGTGCTGAAGCTTCAAAAATCACACTGGGTGCATATGCATGCATGCCCCAAAATCCCAGTAGGAAAACAGAGGAGAACAGATTGTAGTGTGGCCACCCATACTGAGGGGGTGATTTCTCACCTTCCCTCTTATTGTTTCTTTCTGGAAAGTGCACACGCCCTACAGCAAAAACCTTAAAAGAAATATAAAAAGTTCTAAAACTGAAGAAATATATAAAATCATAGGATTAATATGTTTTACTTTCAAAATCAATTTAATAACAGGAGCTGCTATATTTAAATTATTTGAATGTGTTCTCCCAAACTTCATGTATTCTGATGGGATTAAGGTGAAAATTTAATCCAACTATGGTGCTGAATGGCGAGGCCTTTGGAAATTGGAATCAGGGAGGGAACCCTGTGACTGGACGTTCATGGGTTTATAAGGAGACATACATGGATACAGACATGCTCCCTCAGGCCCTCTTGTTGCCGTGTGATGCTCTGAGCCTCCCCACCAGCATGAAGTTCCTCACTAGAGGTAGCCCTGAGACCTAGGATCTCCAAACCGTGAGCCACATATACCCTTATTCTTATAAATCATTCAGTTCTGGTGTTTACATTATTAACAACAAGACAGACCTGCACAGAAGATTGGTACCAAAAATGCAGCTGGTGCTAATAATAAATATTTGAAAGTGTAGGAATAGATTTGGAATTGGTTAATAAGCAGAAGTTGAGAGAATTTGAAGGTGCAGGCTAGAAAAACCCTAGAATGCATTAATGGAGATTCTGAGAGAGGATCAGAAGGTGAAAAGTTTGAAGAAAGTTTGGAACCTGATCTTAGAGACTGGTTAAATGGTCATGACCAGAATGCTGATAGAGATATGGAAAGTTAAAGCCATTCTGAGGAGGTCTAAAGGAAAACAAGGAATATCTTATTAGAAACTGGAGAAAATGTCACTTTTGTTACATCATTACAAAGAATTATGTCCACGCTCTAAGGTTTTGTGCAATACTAATAAATATGCAAATAAAAATTCTAAGCAAAATACAGAAGGAGTTACATGGTTACTTCTGATTGTGTACAATAAACTATACTCAGAAATAATACTTAAAGATAATATTTATGATGAAAATAGAAGCAGAATGGATCATTTTGGAAAATTCTTGATCTAACCAGGTAAAGGGCAGAAAGGCAAGTTCTAGAGAGAGTGTGGCTGACCTACTGGCTGCTAGAGATTAGTACTGCTAGTGGAGTCCAGATCCTAATAGCAAGACAATGGGAGAGAGGATCTAAAAGCACTTCAGATATCTTTAAGGCTGCCATTTCCACCAAGGTCTAGGAAAGCAGAATGGTTTCAGGGGGCACTCAAGCATGGATTCACTGCCCTGGGAAACCTTGGGACTCTGCTTCCCACATCCTGGTGCAGCACTCCTTCGCCTCAGCCATGGCTCAAGCAGCCTCAGGTGCAGCTCAACCTGCCAGAACTGGGTAACAGGCAAAAGCTGGGAAATTTTGGAGAGAAAGTGATAAAAAGCCTAGAACGCACTAAGGTATTTTAACCCACCTGCTGCTCTACTTATTTTAGTAATTGTATAGCATTTAATGAGTGTGGATAGTTTTTCAGATGATTTATTATAATGACAAATAAATAAACAAAGAACTAAAGCCACCCTGATCATTCTCCCAGGCCTTATACTTAAAAAACTAGGAAGAAACATTTGTAAAAAGGATCAAAAAACTGGGCCAGTGGGTGGCATGGTGGTTAAGGCTCTGAACTCCAACATGGCCAACCGTCTTTGAGTCCTGGACATGGTGGCTTGAAACTCACACCAGGCATGTGGGCATTGCATGCCCAAAATCCTGAGAGGAGAATGGAAGAGAAGAGATTGTGGCATGGCCACCCTCACTGGGGAGTGATTTCTCATTTTTCCCTCTATCTCTGCCTGGCAAGCGCATGCGCTCTATGGCAAAACATCTAAAAAAGACCCAAAAATGTCCTTTAAGAGACAAAGGTGAAGCACTGAGCAAGGATTATGCTAATGATACTTATACCCATTTAATTTTTACAAAAGATTATTTGGGGACTTGAAAATATGATGGAGACGGACCAGCAGTTAGAGTAATGGCTATGTCGCTGGACTCCCACGTAGTCAACCACGGTTCGCATCCCAGACCCGGTGGCTTAAAACTCACGCCGGGCACGTGTGCGTGCATGCCCAAGATCCTGAGAGGAGAATGGAGAAGGGACTGCGGCATAGCCATCCCCCCTGGGGAGTGATTTCTCGCTTTCTGTCTCTCTCTCTCTGTCTGGCAAGTGCACGCGCCCTATAGCAAAAACCTCTAAAAAAAATGATGGAGAAAAGAAAAAGACTTATTATCTTCCTACATACTACCTTATGAATGATAAAAAATAGACAGAGGGTGATTTTGGTGAACAGGAAATAAGGCTTAGACAGAACACACAGGAGTAAGAAGATGAGTTCTGATAGCTACTCATATGCCTCTATTTTACTTTTGAGCTCTCAGTATTGGAAAAATAGGAGAAAAGATATTAAATTCATGATAATTTTACTAAACAATATGTTTCATGTTTTAACTGATTTTAGGCATATCTGCACTATGACAGCAGTTGTAGCCATGATTTACTGAGCACATGTATTTGTGTGGTAACTGGGCAAGGTACTTTATATCATTTCTATGCCTCATAAAAATCCTGTAAGGCAAATATTATCAGCCTATTATGAAGAACCTAGTGTGCAGAACAATTAAGTAACTTAAAAGTTAGAACACAGATATTAAAAAAAATACTAAAACTTACTTTTTTTTTACTTTAAAGTTTTTTCTACTACATAAACAACCCCTTACATAATAAGGTTTTAAAATGTTCATACCACAAAGATCACTACAGTAAATAAGTATGAAAGCTAAGAATAAGCCTGAGATCCAGCTACAGTGGTGTGGCAACAGCAGAATGTTCTGCACTGTTGGATCCATATGGAAGATCAGAGTTCAGCTCCTGGGTTAACCCCAAAAATGCCCTGTGTGAACATGTACATCTATGATCCCAGCTGACTGAAAGGCTAGGGGTGGGGATCATGGTGAAGGCCTTGCTCTTTTTATCTCCCCCTTAATAAATAAAATTTAAGAAAAAAAAAAACATTTCAAACAACTGCATTCAATGAACACTTAGGAATGTTCGTTCAAGAACCACACTGGAAATAGCATAACTTATCATTTTTTAGAGATTAAAGAGATAATGGGCTATTAAAACACTCACCCTGACAATAAGGATCCATTTGATCAATGAAAGGCCAAATCCACAGATAGCGCCATACCTTCCAGCTATGGTATTGGTGATACAGAAGGATAAACAAAATCCAAGCCAGTTGAAAATAAATGCCACTAAAAACAATAGAAACAAGTAATTTTAAAAACCATGATATGGAAATAAATTATCACAGACGATAATAATACCTGAGAAATGGGAAAAGCAGTTCCCTTTCCTTTAACTATACAAATTAAGCTTCCTTTATACACTGCAGCTCACCTTGTGCAATTACATTAGCTACTAATTACACATCAACAAATGGATTCTTGTCAGTCTGGTCAATAGGATACAATCCCTTAAAAATTATCACCAAGGCCAGCTGGTAGAGTGGTGGTTAAGGTGCCTGGATCCCACATGGCCAACTGCATGGCAAGTCATGATGTCAGTGACTTGAAAAACTGTTTGTGTATGCATGCGTGCCCAATATCCTAAAGGAGAAATGGAAGAGAAAGGATTGCAGCATGACTATGCCCCATGAGGGGTGTTGTCTCTGTCTCTGTCTCTGTCTCTGTCTCCCTCCCTCCGTCCCTCCCTCCCTCCCCCATGTACATGCACCCTCTGGCAAATTTAAAAAATAATAATATTTTGGGACCAGCAGGTGGCGTGATGGTTAAGGTGCTGGACACTCCCACATGGCCGACCTGGGTTCGGGTCCTGGACCTGGTGGCTTGCTTTCTCACTTCCTCTCTCTCTCACTCTCACCCTCTGTCTCTCTCTGGTCAAATTAAAAAAATCAATGAATGAATAAATAAATAAAATAAATAATTATTTAAAATAATAATAATAATAATAATAATAATTAAAAAAAAGCAGTGGGTCAATCTGCATTTTTTTTTTTTTGAGAGGTTTTTGCTATAGGGCACGTGTGCTCACCAAAAAGACAGAAAGAGAGAAATCACCCAAGGGGGGGATGGCCATGCCATAATCCCTTCTCCTCCATTCTCCTCTTGGGATCTTGGGTACGCACGCACGCACACACGCCCAGTGTGAGTTTAAGCCACCAGGTCTGGGACTCGAACCACAGTCGACTACATGGGAGTTCCAGTGACACAGCCATCACGCCAATTCCTGGTCCCTCAATGTGCATTTTTAAACCAGCTAAAAACCACATCATGATGTAGTACCCAAATAGTCCTATCTAAGAAGTCCAGCCTAGACAATGAACCAACAAAATTGGCTTTGGGAAAAAAGATAAAACAAAATAATAAATTTAACACTTTGCAAATATTTTATGGGCTTCATAACGTATAGTAAAGTGGAAAATCTTACACGTTCCTTTTCTGGATTCACTTACAATACGTAATTCCATTTAAAAGCTACAGACGGTCACAGTTTTACATGGACAGAACAAGTCATCAATGTGTTGTTTCTAATATGTGTGGTATCCCGATAAGCCCTTTAAGAACTGTAATTTGACATTTATATAGTGTGGACTTAAAAAAATTTACTAAAATATGCTCAATTTCACTAATCATTACGGATTTGCAAGTTAAAACCACAATGAGATATTTCCATATGCCTATTAGGAAGTCTAAATTTAAAAAAATATAAAAACTGTTAATACTAAATGCTGGTGAGGATACACAGCAGCAAGAACTCTCATTCACTACTGGTGGGGATGCAAAACAATGCAGCCACTTTGTAAGATAGTTTGGCAATTTCTAACAGAAGAGAATCCACATTTCAAAACCTTCCAATTATTTTTAAAGCTGCAAATGACTTAATTTTTCTCTTTATGTTTCCCTCAAATCTAAAATGTGAATGATGCAGGTGATGTATTATTACCATGGCTTACAGACATGATGATTCGCACATGGTACAAATGTTAGTGCTAAGCCTTGGAAGAAAAGTTTTTCTAACAGCCAAACAGAACCCATGACATTTTTAAAACAATAGAGTTCAAGATCATTTCCACAGACTGTAGGTTAGATAATAAACTAAATCTTTATTTCTAGTGTTTAACTTACAAATAACTAGATTCTATTCCATTCTCTTAGAAAGGTTTAAAAAAATAAGATTAGAGATAAGCAGGCATTATCACTATATGAGGCATTCAGCACTAACACTTTAAAGGATTATGAGAAGAAAAAACATTCTAGAAACACACACACTTCTTCCTTTACATTTTCTGAAGAATATGAAATTATCAAATTTAAGCACCAGCTTTATTTTTGAGGTAAGAGATTGAAACACAGACACTGAAAATATGACGACAAGCATTAAACCAAGAAAAGGATTTAATTAAAATATCTTTATTAACGTTCACTGTAATTTTGTTTGCACAAATTGCATAATCTGAGATGCTTTAATGAACCAAATTTTTTAAAATCTACCTCTAGATCTTTTTACTAACTAGTTACTAGTTTACAAAGCATGAATATAGCAAGTTGCAATTTGACAATCAGCCACTAGATGGCAGTGATTACAAACAAATCTATGCTTCTCAAAAGCTGTAGGCCTATAGCCCACTAGAAAAACTGTTAGCAGGAAATGACAGATAAATACAATTTTGCTCATAATACTGGAGCAATATCCATAGAATAGGAAGCATAAAAATGTAAGTTGTAGAAATGTAACTGAGTAAAAAATTGAAGACAATTTATACTGACTTTATTAAATGCATGTTTATATCATTTAATATACTGTCACCAAGCAAAGAGTGACAGAGCGTATCTTAGTTGCATGCATTTACACTCACATCAATGAAATGTTTTCAAATCTAAAAAACAAAGACTACAAAGAAAATATTGATGTTTTAAGTGAAAACAGAAATAATACAAACTAAGAGCCAAATAATCAAATGGGGTAAAAAGAAACATGATTTAGACCTAAGAAACAAATATTTATATTATAGGTACTACAATAAATTTGGATTTTTTCTAATTATGATTTTTTAAAAGATACCAATATGAAAGGAATTAATGCTTAAACTACCCTTTTTTTTTTTTTAAACTTCCAGAGGGCATGTGTCCTGGCCACAGAAAGACAGGGAGGGGAAAAGCATCCCTAATGGGGCATATTCGCACCACAAACCCTCATTCTCCATCCTGTCAGGATCTTGAGCATGCATGCACAGAGTCCCAGAGTGTTTTTCAAGTTGCTGGAGCTAGGATTTGAACTGTGGTTGGCCAAAAAGGATCCAGCTCCTTTAACCACTGGGCTACAAGGTCAGCCCTAAGCTACCCTTTCTATAAAAAAAAAATATGTGGCAAGTTTATCATTTCTATACAGAATTATCAGTTGAACTAAAAAAAACCTCTCCAATATAAAAACCGAGTTTTACTGGATTAATTGTACTAAAGTCATTAGTAACCAAAGAGTTCATTTCCTTTTCATTGTACTTAACATATCTAACTAAAAGTCATAATTCAAACCAATCTAAGATTTATTTAACTATTCCATTTATGTTAGCTGGTTGTCAAGTTTAATATGATTTAATAAATCTTAAGAGAAAAAATGCAGCTGCCTGCCCTGCTACCCTCTCCCTATTCTTCAGCAGATTAAAAAAAAGGGAAGTAAGAAACTATTTCAAAATGGAGGAAAAAAAATAATGAACTTCCAGATTCAAAAGTAACTCAACTCATGAAGTATGCATTTTCTATTTCTAAAATTGACTGTGGGGGTCAGCAGGTGGTGTGGTGGTTAAGGGTGCTGGACTGCCACATGGTCAACAGCAGCTTGAGTCCCGGACCTGGCGACTCGCTCGTTCGCTCTCTCTCTCTCTCTCTCTCTCTCTCTCTCTATCCCTCTCTGGTCTAAATAAAATAAATAAAGTTAAATGAAATAATTTTTTTTGTTGACTGTGCTGCTTTTAATTAGTAATGTATTTCTCCATTTAAACATTGAAATAAACCTTATAATTAAAATGAATTAAATCAGTATTCTAGTCAAGAAAGTATGAAAGCTTTATCATTTCATTAGGTTGAAGGCAGAAATTAACCTCATCACAGTCCTACTTAAATGAATACTGGGTTCCTATGCCTTGTTTTAGCAATTTGAAGTTTACTGGGCATCTTATCATTAAGTGAGCTTACTTTGTACCAAGTGCTACATTAGAATTTGAAATAATCAAGACTATCTATAACCCTGTATTACTTCAAAGAGCTTGTAATTATTTTATAAATCAAATGTTAGATTAAGAATTTTGCAAGATGTTAAGAAAATGTTACTTCAGTTTCTGAATTTCTTTTTTTGTTTTTTGAGAGAGGTTTTTGCTATATGGGGCACATGCGCTCGCCAGAAAGACAGACAGAGACAGAGAGACAGAAAACAAAAAATCACCCCCTGGGGGGATGGACATGCCGCAATCCCTTCTCCTCCACCCTCCTCTCACACACGCGCCCGGCATGAATTTAAGCCACCAGGTCCAGGACTCGAACCACGGTCAACTACATGGGAGTTCTTCGACATAGCCATTACGCTAACTGCTGGTCCCCAGTTTTTAAATTTCTTTCTTTTTTTTTTTTTTTTGTAAGAGAGGTTTTTGCTATAGGGCACATGCGCTCGCCAGGAAGACAGAGAGAGATAGAGAGACAGAAAACGAGAAATCACCCCCCAGGAGGGACGGCCATGCCAAAATCCCTTCTCCTCCTTTCTCCTCTTGGGATCTTGGCACGCACACACATGTGCCCGGGAGTTTCTGAATTTCTAACTACTCACTATTCCCCCAGTGTATACTTTCACATCTTTATGTCTCAAGTGACATTGTTTCAGTTACCCAGAAAATCCCCCTTTCAGTCCTTCTTCTGGCTTACAGACACTCAAATAGCAGTCCTCCGCCCCCAAAGCAGAATTTACAGTTCTATTCTATATGCTCCTACAGCAGGGAATCAACATGAGTAACGCTTTTCTTGTAAAATATTTAGTCTAAATATACTTACACACTTACAGACCTTTATACTGTCAACATCTAGCATAATGCCTACAATGCGTAATTATAAGTGTCTAATATATTCCAGAGTTTGTATTATAAAATATGATAAAATATGATCACAGTATTCATGAGTTCAATGCCCAAAACAATTTCCATTTTAAATAAAGATACACACATGTTACTCATAACTGTTTTACTCTAATACACACAATCAATATATGAAAAAAATAGTTTGGAAAGATCACTTACTGAAAAATGCTAGCATGAAAATGCCATCATTACCCACTCTAAGTTGATCTGCATCATTGAAATCATCTCTTGGTGGACACTCTTCCTCCTGAATCTCCAAAACACAGAATATTAAAATTAGTCACTTATTTTAATTGAAATGACATCATGTTAAATATAAAAATAAGAATTTGTATTAAACCTAATGTCAAGTTGGCAAATAGACAAAATGAGATTAAAAAGTACAATGTCTGGCACAGAATAATTGATCAATAAACATTAGAAGCATTACTTGTTCATGGGTACTGTTGAAAACAGTAACTTTATTTTTCATTTTTTATTTTTGCTGTAGGGCAAGTGCACTTACTGGAGAGAGAAAGGGGGAAGGAGAGAGAAATCACCCTCCCAGAGAACTGGCCACACTGCAATGCCCTCTCCTTCAGTCTCCTCTGGGATTTTGAGCACTCATGCATATGTGCCAGAGTGTTTTTCAAGCTTTTGGGTCTGGGACTCAAACCACAAAGTTAGTCGTGTGGATCTAGCCACCTTAATCACCATGTCACAGATTGGCTTGGAAAGAGTAATTTTAATGAGTAAACATAAAGTTAAAAGCTGTATGATATCAAAGTCATTAAAAATGGTATTAAGAAGAGAGAAATGACATTGCTTCATGAGTATCAAATGGGGAAACAGGAACTCTGATAATCAATGTTAAAGCATAAACTATCCAAACTCTAATAGTTGGCACCTCAGCATTCTTTATCAAAAATAAAAATGCACTGGCCCTGGCCCATAGCACAAGCAGTATACAAATGGTTATGTGTTGTCCATGGATAGCCAGACCCCACATGGTTGACTACAGCTCAAGTCCTGGCCCCAGTGGCTGGAAAAAAACACTGTGTGTGTGTACCCAAAATCCCGACAAGAAGAAGAAATGGAGGAAAAATTATTATTGCATGATCATACCCCAATTTTTATTGCTCTCTGGCAATAAAAATACTTTTTTTTAATTTTTAAATTAAAAAATAAAATTTACTATACCACAGGGCTGGCAGGTGGCATGGTAGTTAAAGGCTCTGGACTCCCACATGGCTGACCACGGTTCAAGGGTCAAGTTGGGTGGCACACTTAAAACCCCTGTGTTGAGCGAGGGACCTGGTGGGAAAAGCACAGGTGGGGCAGGTCCAAGAGGAGGCCCCAAAGGTTGGCGCATCATGCCAGGACGAAGTGAAGGGACACCTGGAGGTGCAGGGGGAGGTAGCCTTGGTGGGGGTCCTCAAAGAGCAGGGCCTGGAGATGGACCTGGGAGAGGGCTAGGAGGCCAGTCTGGTGGTGGTCCTGGAAGCAAAAGTCAGGGTAAAGGTCCTCAGAGCTCTGGCATTCCAGGTGGTCTCCTAGGGGAGGCCTAGGGGAGGTTTTAGAGGTGGGGCAGAAAGAGGTCCAAGAGGAGGGGGTCCTGGCGTGGGAGGTGCCTGTAGCTGAGGAGGAGGAACAGACTTGGGGGTGCCTGCTGCTGTGAAGAAGCAGTGGATGTGCCATCAGAATGAGATTCCTTTTATGCTGTTTTTGTGACTGCTTTTCTGCTTCAGAATCATCTGAATCATCATCTGAAAATCCCTCTACTTCTCGTCCCTCCTCTGGGATTTCCTGACCTGCCATGCAAAGCATCATGACTTGAAGAGGAGTCAGCTCCTTCATGTTCTTCCACTTCCTTGATTTTCCAGGCATATCTGCAAATTGCACACTCAGACCTGACTTTTTCCCTCCATTGCTGTCTCTCTATCATCCTGACGCACAAATTCATCCCCCTCAGTTTCTCCATCTGATCTTCCAGTATACCGTCATGTTTACCTTGATCCATGTCCTCTGGGTAGCCATCATCTTCACTGGTGCAGGAATGTCATCGTCGTGAGCCCGCTGAGCAAGTTCAGGACTATATAACATGTCTCCGTCTTACCTACGAGGAGGAAGATCTAGGGCAAAGCCCACTTTATGGCCATACATCTGCAAAACCTGAAGAGGAGGTGGACCTGAGGGGGAGGCCAGGAGGCAAAGGTAGAACACCATGTCCAAGAAGAGGATGTGCTGAAACTGTCCAAGTTGGAGGTCCAACACTGAGGTCTTCTTAAGGGTGGAGGGTGGCCAGGCCCCAAGAAGTGGAGCGTCCTGGATCAAGATGTTGGATGGAGCATATGGCGTTTCTGGCAAAGGAATACTCTCCATAGCTGCATGAGGGCATCCTTGACAGCATCCAATACTGGCTAAGTTGAGCCCTCTTCTGTTCATATTCTACTTCTAGCTTTCGCAATTCCTTATACATATCTGGATTCTCTTTTTCATAGAGTCGTAGAATATGTTCAAATATTTCACACAGCTTCTTACTCTTGTCTTTCAGTACTTTCTCATTTAATTGTGGTTGAACTGGGCTAAATTCCATTTCATTCCATTTTTCCATGTCCCAGATAATCTGTTTGGGATCCTTCATCTTCAAAACTGAAGCTTGTACCATCATATGTTGTGTTTTGTTCTTTTTTAATTTCCTCTTCCAGGCTTCCTTTTGAGATTGGTCTGTGAGGTTCAAAAATTTCCCACTCTTGCTGGATGATGCTGATCTCTATCCCATATTGATAATATATATGGTTCTCTCATTCATTAAAAAAATAAATAAAAATACTTCAGTTGGTCTTCCAAGTTTGCAAGAGGTGGTGACGGGTTGATTCCCAATCTCTTTTACTTCGTGGGAGGCCTTCGCCTCAGTCTCTCTCTCAGTCAATCATTCAGCCACCACCATCTTGAAACCTCACCAAGTGCTAATTCTTATGTCAAAAGACAAGTCACTAAAACAATTTAAGACATATTACAGAGTTAACAGTACTTATGACAAGATTATAAGTGAGCCTACCTAGTAAACAAGCCATGTTGTAAAAGCTTTATGAATATTAAGTGAATGATTTCTAACTTAAATATTTTTTAAGAATTATTTTATTTAACGTTATTTATTTATTTACTTATTTTAATTTGACCAGAGAGGGACAGAGCAAGAGAGAGAAAGAAAGTGAGAAAGCAAACCGCTAGGTCAGGGACTCAAACTGCAGTCGGCCACATGGGAGTTTAAACCACCACACCACCTGCTGGCCCCTCTTATTTAAATATATTTTATATAAGTATTTAAAAATAAGGAGGTATGGGGCCAGTAGGTAGCATGGTGGTTAAGGTGCTGAATTCCCAATGGCTGAAAACTGCTCAAGACTTGGACATGGCAGCTTAAAAATTCCTGAAGGGAGTGTGTACATGTATGCCCAAAATCCCAAGTTGAAGATGGAGAAGAGACTGTGGCGTGGTCATACTCCCTGGGGGCTGCTTTCTCACTCTCCTTTTCTCTGTCTCTCTAGAGACAGCACATGCACTAAAGTAAAAGAACCTTCAAAATAAAAAAAAGGAAGAGGTAATTCTATTTGCAGGGCTTTTTTGTTTTGTTTTTAAGATTTATTTATTTATTTAATTTTATGTATGTATTTATGTATATACATTTTTGTAAAAGCAAATCAAACACCTTAAATCAGGATTGATCCCAGCCCTCCAGAGCCAGCTCTTCTAGGGTCAGGGAGGAAGTCATTTTGTTTTGTTTTGTTTTTTAATCACCATGCAGGTTATATGTTCTTCTGGTGGAATGACTAGAGTCCCCCACCAGTAACCTGCCTACAGAATACAGAACTGGCTCCTGGAAACATTAATAGACTTTTTCACTTCTCTTCATTGGTCAAGCCTTTGCCCAGCTCCTTCCTAGCCCTACTCAAAGTAGATCCAAAGTAAACAAAGCACTAGCAAAAACCCTAGTTACTACTTCTCAACTCTCCTAGATAAGAGGAGTCTTCTCTCACTTGAACTGAGAACCCACACCCTAAAGACGCATTCTCGTAGAGTGTATGGTGGGAGTATGTGCAGGCGATAAAATGGCTTGAATGAAAGTAAGAGCCACTGGTTCCCATCTGCAGCTTCAACTTCCAGTGCCTTCAGCTGTGGACATGTGCAGAAGAGAAGGGCAGAGGGATGGGAAGGGCAAGGAAGGGGCTCCTTGGGACAGCAGTCTGCCCGCTTGGCTTCACTTCTTGGCCTTGCCCTTGGACAGCCATGGACTTACATGGCTTCACATAGTCTCTTCATTCCCCAAGAACTATACAGACTTGATAGACTTCAAGTTCTTGTCCAATTCATAGACAATGGGGATACCAGTCTGGAGGTTCAATTCCATGATAGTCTCCAGGAGACCCTCCAGATGATTGAAATTTCCTGAAGGTTACTGCCATGGGCTCAATTAGTATCCATTTCCCCTCTTTGATCTGGGAAGCTGTTTCATCATTCCAAAAGGTCAAACCTCTGGCAACTAATGGGAGACAGCTGACCTTCAGTGAAGTCTGCAAATCTGCAATCCTTACTGATGCTGCTGCAGGAGGGACAATCAGCAGGAGGGACAATCAGGCTCCATTGGGTTGGTGGGACAGCACAGAGGCACCTCCATATCCTTCCCTGGGCCTCACCATGCTTGAAGACTGTTTCTCCTTTATTAAGGCCAGTGAAATCCCATAATTCCATGCACTGAGGTGCCAAGTCCTCACTAGTGGCAGCTGCATCTGGTCAGTGGCATCCAATGCAATCTGAAAGGTCCAGATCACACTCTTTCCTGAACTGAGGTGAAGCAGATGTCAAAGCCATAGCCAGCATCTTGCAGCACCTGCCAGCTGGGCTTGAAGTCAGCATTATACCAGACACCAAAGCAGTTCTCCGGGTTTGGAGTGCTCTCACACTGCTAGATGGGCACCAGCCTGGAGGTGGCCATGGCAACAGCTGGGGATGCTACAGCAACAGGGCTGGGGAGATTCTGGAGTCACAGCCCACCCTCCCAGTCACACCTGCGTCCTCCCTGAGGTTATTTTCATAAATCTATCTAATCATTCCATAATATACATACACTTCCATACCAGAGAAATAGGAAATAGAGAATAGTATCATTTCAAAGTCTCCTGACTACCTATATTCTCCAAATGAAAGGTGATTTAAGAAATAAGCTTTCAGCTCACCCAGCTGAGACTCATTTACAATTTAATGCACTTAAATGTGAGTCAGATCAAGCTTTTTTAAAGTTTTCTTTGAACTAACAAATAAAAAGTATATAGACAGATAGATTAATAAATATATAAACAAACATATACACCATGAAGTTCTGTATTGTGGAGTAGTTTATCTGAAGCTAATTAGCAGTATGCACACTTCATTATTATATGCATACCTCTTCTATCTTTTTGTGTGTAGTGAACACACTTAAGATCTACTCTGTGTTTTCGAGTACTGATTACTTTTTTGTTTTTGTTTTTGTTTTGTTTCTTATCTGAATCAGGTATGGAACCTCCTATACTAACTCCTATACAGACTTTGCAGAAAGAGAGTGCTAGAGTCTTGGGTTAAAAAAGCACAGATGAGGGACCAGCAGTTAGCGTAATGGCTATGTCGCTGGACTCCCACGTAGTCGACCGCGGTTCGAGTCCCGGACCCGGCGGCTTAAACTCACGCCGGGCGCGTGTGCGTGCGTGCCCAAGACCCCGAGAGGAGAATGGAGGAGAAGGGATTGCGGCGTGGCCATCCCCCTTGGGGGGTGATTTCCTGCTTTCTATCTCTCTGTCTCTCTCTGTCTGTCTGGCGAGCGCACGCGCCCTATAGCAAAAACCTCTCCAAAAAAAGAAAAAAAAAAAAAAAAAAAAAAAAAGCACAGATGAATTTAAGATTTGTTTTATAAAGACCTAAGTCTAATGTGTACAGTTCTGCTTTGCTTTCTATGACATTTTCCACAATGCCCACAAGTTGGTGTTAACAATATCAGAAGCAGATAAAAACAGGAAACTTTTCTTTATAGATATTTTGCAACCAGGGCTAAGGATTACTTATTTCCTAAAACAAGGAACTGGAAATGATGTCAGTGAAGGAATGAAATAGTAATACTTCAGACTTTTTCCTCCAAAAACACTAAAACTATCTTTATACTTTTCTCAAAGCATAGACAGCAAGACTTAACGCCTCCTATTTTCTCGTACAATTCTATCACATGGAGGTTATGACACTAGAGGATTCACAGTTCGCAGTACTTTTTAACAACTTTTGTCACTGCCAGGATCTCCAGAGAGACATCCCCTGAGAAAAGGAGTTACTACCAATCTCCTTCACAGAGAGGTGCATGTGTTTGGCACCTAGTGGTGATTTGACAGAAACACCAAAGTTTATGGATCTGTCCTTCTCCTCCATGATTCTCCCCTCACAGCATCAAAAACCTCAAATGACTGAGGTCTATCTATACCAGTCTTTTTCTTTTTTTCTGATTTATCAGAGGGCATGTGCACTAGCCAAAGAGAGAAAGAAAGAGAGGTAAAGTGAAAAGGTAGTCCTTCCATGGGGAATAATCTCTTCTCTTTCATTTCTCCATACAGGATTTTGGGCATGCACACACAAATACTCAAGACACTTCATAAAGCTGCAGGTTCCAGGGCTTGAACTGTGCAGTCAGTCATGTGGGATCCAGATACCTTAACCACCATGCCACTAACTGGCCCTTTGTCAGTCTTAAGATTTACTTTCCCTTCTGCAAAGGAAAAGGCATAAAATACAAACTTGGTGACCAAGCCACAGAGGCACTAGGAGTAGGGCACTGCTGCATGAGGCTGAGTATACTTCCTGGACCAACCTAAACAGGCCAGATATAGCAGCGGACACCTATAATCCTAGCTAACTGCGAGGCTGGAGGAGGAGGATAACGGCGTGGCAGGATCCTGTCAAAAACTGTCTCTCTTCTCCTCCTTGAAATAAATAAATAATAGAACCAGCAGATGAGGCAATGGCTCTGTGGCTGGACTCCCATGTAATCAACCGTGGTTCGAGTCCCAGACCTGGTGGCATAAACCTCACACTGGGCACATGTGCGTACATGCCCAAAATCCTGAGAGGAGGATGGAGGGAAAGGAATTGCAGCATAGCCAGGCACCCCCCCCCCCCGGGGGGGGGGGGGGGGGCGCTGGTTTCTCATTTTCTGTCTCTTTCGCTGTCTCTCCCTGTCTCCCCCATGAGCACAAACACCCTATAGCAAAAATCTCTCTCAAAAAAAAAAAAAAAAAAAAGAAAAAAAGAAGTAAAAAAGTAAATAAATAAGCAGGTGATAAATGATGGTGGGGTTCCTATTTAGGTTAAGTTTAACTGTATGTGTGCTGGAGGACAGGACTGGGAGCAAATGTGGAAAAAGGATGGCTGATGAAGAAACCCATCGGGGAAACAGGCTCACCTCTCAAGACAATCTCCTTGCCTAGCTCTGGCTTTCATGGCAAGCGGAAAATGTTACATATGAAAGTACATCTCCCTCCCTTGGCTCCACTTATTCTACAGCTTCCTGAGTGAAGTTCTTTTGTTTTGTTTTGTTTTTTTTTTTTTTTTTTTCAACAAAATGGGATGAATCTAGGGATCTGAAATGACAACTCTGAAGTCTGAAGCAATGAAAAAAAGGCAACAAATTATAGCCCTGCTTGCAGCCCCACTAAAATATAAACAATGTCCACCTTCTATTTGGCCATAGAGCAGTGCACATATACTTTACTGACTCTCCATTACTGAGACTACCACTTTTTTTTACCAGAATAACAAACGATAACAAACATATAACTCACTGATTCTCTATTAAGACAGGAGATGAAGTAGAAAGAACTTGTAAAAATTCTCAATCATCCCTCTAGAATTCTAAGATTGGGTATATTACAGGGGAAAAAACAATGGGACCAGCAGATGGTGTAACAGTTACATCACTAGACTCTCATGAAGTAGATAGCGGTTCAAGTCCCAGACCTGGCAGTTTAAAACTTACACTGGTTACACATGCACACACGTGCCCAAATCCTGAGAGAATATAAAAGAAGAGACTATGGTGTGGCCATTCCCCTGGAGGGCAGGGGTGATTTCTTGCTTTCTGTCTCTCTCTCTCTCCAGGAAATGTACACACAATATAGGAACAATCTTTCTTTTTTTTTTTTTAAAAAAAAAAAGGAGTAAAAACAATTCGCTGATAAAAACAATTTGAAGGCCTTGTAACTAATTTCTCGGTGCCTTTTTAGCCTACCATGAGTTCTTTCTTATTCACTAAATAGGCTATGCTAATATATAAAATATAAAAAGGAAAAAGATGACTCATGATTTAGTGACAGAAGATGAAATCTAAACTATGTTGAGGGAAGTAAGTCGATGGACAGTGAAGAGTTCAACAGACTTGAGATCCAATGAAAGAGAAAAACTGTAGACGTGGTGGTAACCAGAGTGAGAGCTAAAAGGAGAGAGGTGATGATTAGCATGTAAGATACCTTCACAATTTAGGAAGCAATCAATGTGGTAGTGGAGATAAGGTCTAAGATGACCACAGCTGAAACATGGTGAAGGAGAAGATCAACACAAATGAGGAGGTCGAGGAACAGGGAAGGTGAATTTAACTAGGAGAGTACAATTTCACTGAAAATGGTAACACACATAAACTGCAAATACTTAAAAAATAATAAAAACAAAAACTATACACACAAAGACTCTAATACACAGAGAACTACCTGTGATATTACAGGCGCCCTCCATTTCCATGGTTCTGTTTCCATGGATTAAATTTACCATGGGTAAAGTCCAGAGACACTCACTGTTATGAAATGGGGGAAGACGTGGCTCCCTACAAGAGAGATGCTGGGTTGGCCAGTAGCATGGTAATTGAGGCAGCTGAATCCCACATGGTCAACTGCACAGTTCAAATCCCAGACTTGGTGGCTTAGAAGATACACTGGACTGGTGTGCATACATGCCAGCAGGTGGCGTGGTGATTAAGGCACTGGACCCTCCCACATGGCTAACCATGGTTCAAGTCCCAGACCTGGTGGCTTCCTTTCTCACTTTCCCTCTGTGTGTGTGTGTGTGTGTGTGTGTGTGTCTCTCTCTGTCTCTCTCTGGTCAAAGTAAAATAAATGAAGGAATAAGTAAAATTAAAATAAATAATTTAAAAAAAAAAGGAGGAGATACACTGGACATGTGTGCATACATGCCCAAAATCCTAAAGGGCAGGAGAGATGGAAGAGAAGCAACTGTGATGTGGCTGTCCCCCATGGAGAGTGCTTTCTTATTTTCCCTTTCTTTCTTTCTGTCTCTCTCTTTTGAGTACACATGCCTTCAGGCAAATTCAAAAATAAAAGAATAATAAAGGAGATGCTGAAGAAATTTATCTATACACTTGTCACTTGTATCTAATGCTAACATTAGGTACATCTAATCAAGAGATAATATAAAATACACGGGAGGGCCGGTGTGGCACAGCTGTGGAATAAGGCTCTGTAAGGCTGATCCACATGGGAAGTCTCCAGGTTCCCATCTGGAGACCCCCCTGGGTGCAGTGGGCATGTGTATGCCCATGATCCAGGGTAGGCTGGAGCTGGAGATGGGTCATAACATCGGGACTCTGTTGGGGTGATATCTTTCTGTTTCTCTTTCTCTTGCATTCATGGAAAAAATAAATTAAAAAAATAAAATATATGGGAAGGTGTGTGCAGGTTACATGCAAATACTATGCCATTTTACAAAAGGGACTTGAGCATCCGAAATTTGGTATTCACAGAAGCTCCTGGAACTAATCCCCTGCAGAGACTGAGGCACGACTGTTACAAACATACATATAATCTAATGAACGGCAGCAACACTATCAAAAGAAATGATAACATGTTCTTACTCTTTGAGCCGTTTCTGCTGCTGCAGCTGCCATTGCAGCAGCTTTAGCCTTCTCAGCTTCATCGTATGTCGGAAGGGAGGTAGCAACACTGTAGGGAGGTGGCACAGGATAAAACTCGTTGTAAACTTCTGTATCTGAATTAAAAAATTCAAGGAGGATAACCATTATAAACACACTGTTTAATGGGGTTGAGACGGTGACATGACAGTGAATATTAAGCTCGGCAAGGCTGACCCACAGGAAGCTTCCGGGTTTGCATCTGGAAACCTAAGACGATGAGCACGCACATGCCCGTGATTGCGGGCTGACTGAAGCTGTGGGTGGAACACAGCATAGAGATTCGGCTAGGGGTGCTCTCTTTCCCTCACGCATGGAAAAAAATAAATAATATTTTTTAAAAACAAAATACTATTTCATATCATTTTTATAGCTGTAAACATAATTTAATTATATCTAATAAGCCACTAGAGAATACTATTACTATTAAGTCCTAAGTTACAAGCTAGATAAATAAAAAACTGGGTCCCACATAGCCAACTGTGGTTTGAGGACCCAGTCCCAGCAACTTTCAAAACACAATGAGGGGCCGGCAGGAGGCATAGTGCTTAAGACACTGGCTTCCCACATGGCAAACTGCAGTTCATGTCCCAGGGTTCAAGTCCCAGACAGCGGCTTGAAAATCCTGCTGGGCACATGTGCATGTATACCCAAATTCCCAAGAAGAGAATAGAGAAGGCACTGCAATATTATCATCCCCCCAGGAGGTAATTTCTCGCTTTCCTTCTCCCTGTCTCTCAATGACAAGTACATATACCCTGTAACAAAAATAAATAAATAAATAAATGAATGAATAAATGAATAAATAAATTTTGGGGTTAAAAAAAAAAAAAAAACATGCAATGGTGTGCATGTGTGCATGCCCAAATTCCTGGCAGGACGGAGAAATAAAAAAAGAATTGTAGGGTGACCATGACCCACTCTGGGTGTTTCTCCATCTCTCTGTCTCTCTCTGGCAAGAACATGTGCTCTCTGACCTTTAAAAAGTGTGTGAGTATGTGTGTATGTGTATATATGTGTATATATACACACACACATATACACACAAAGAGTGTGTGTATGTGTGTATATATATATATGCACATATGTATTTGTATGTATGTATGTGTGCATGTATGTTTAGAAGCCCGCTAACAAACCTGATAACTATACAAAATTGTACTGTCAAAAAAAAAAAAAAAAAAAACTACCACCAATATTAAAAATATAACCACCGTTCCCTACCTGAAGTTGTAGGTACTTCGACAGTAATACTACTATAAGGAGGAGGAGAGGAGTCCGTTTCAAGTGCTGGTGCCGAAGGACCAATCTGCGCAGCCTGTGGAGTCGGGTTTGAAGTCGAAGGCTGCTCTATAGCAGTTGATTCTGAATTATCCTCTTCATTATGAAGCTAAGAGAATAAAGGAAAAGAAAACACTGAGATGATGCTACTTTTATATATATATAAATTTAAGGTAATTTTTAAAGATCATTTCAGATAACAATCACTTTTTGGCCAAACACAAAGTAAGACAGCACTTAAAAAAAGGGTTTGTTTTTTAGTTTTCACTATAAGGTGCATCCCTAGTGGGAATGGCTATGCTGCAATCCCTTCTCCTTCATTCTCCTCTTAGGATTTCGGACATGTATG
Source organism: Tupaia tana (assembly GCA_026018925.1). NCBI lineage: Eukaryota > Metazoa > Chordata > Mammalia > Scandentia > Tupaiidae > Tupaia > Tupaia tana. Next base: position 79,290,715 of record JAKSZU010000005.1, on the reverse strand, counting down.
CACACGTGCCCAGTGGGTCTGAGACTCAAACTGCTTAGCTGACCACATGGAATCCAGCACCTTAACCACCACGCCACCTGGCTGGGCCAGTAAATTAAATTTTTGAAAGACCCATCCAGTCACTAAAATCTGTAAGTTTCGATGCAGCAGGTGGCATTTTGGTTAAGGTGCTGGACTCCCACAAGGTTGACAGCAGTTCAAGACCTGGACTTGTTTTCTCACTTTTCCTCTCTCTGCTTCTCCCCAGTGAAACAGAAATAATACTAAATAAAATTAAATAAATAATTGTCTTCTTTTCAAAGTTAGAATCTAGATATTTCCTTTACACTAGAGATTAAGTTAAAATTGTTAAGAACTTATCACGAAAAAAATAGTATGATTCAAAACAGATTAAAATTCATGTACTCTTAGAATAGATTTTAAGTGTCTACCATGTATCAATTACTAAATACTACAAAAAAAAAATTTAATAAGAGCCACAATACTATCTGTACACTTGAATACAGAATAACTAGAAATAGAAACCAAATCATGGTAAAAATGTTCAGACATTGCAAAAATGTGAATTCTCTAAGAATGCTTTCTTGAATATAAAAGAAATTACTTATAAAGCAAAATGAGTCAAGATGCAAAATTCTAAAAAATGTTGTTTATCACACAAATTTGAGAATTCAGTAAATGCTCACAATATGTTAAGAACTTTAATCGTATAATAAGCTATTTTAGCCCACACCACAAACCTATAAGACTTACCATCCTCAATTAAAAGAGAAAACCAAAAAAAAAAAAAAAACATAAAGAGCCAATCCTAGAAGTTCAAATGCTGAAGTAATTTGGCAAACCACAACAACAAAGAAAAAAGGGTAAAGTAAGGAATTAAACCCGAGCAGTGTGGCTGTCATTTCGTTTACAATTAGTAACCTGTGAAATGTTTGTGGGGTGTTTTTTTGTTTTCGTTTCTATTTCCAACAGGGAAGTTTGCTAGTTGGAGACAGATAGAAACAGAACGTAAGAAAGTTCGTCCCAGGGGAAATGGCCATGGTGCAATCCGTTTTCTTCCATTCTCTCAGAATTTTAGACATTCACACACATGGGCCCAGCATGTTTTTCAAGCCTCCAGGTACAAGACTTGAACTGTGTAGTCAGTCATGTGGGATCCAGCTGCCTTCACCACCACACTAGCTCCTGGTTCCAAATGGTAGTTCTTTAAGAGTTGGCAATAACTTCATGCAGGCAAACTAATGAGATATGAAACAAAGGTATCAATACTATAATGTAATTCACTTTAAAAGTTCTGAAATTAAATTAAAATATGAGTTACACGCATATGTGTGCATACCCAAAATACCAAAAAGAGTGATATAGTGAAGAAGAGTTTGTACCATGACCATCCTCCATGCAAAAAGCTTTGTCATTTTCCTTTCTCTGTCTGTCTCTCTCTTTCTCTGTCTCTCTAGAAAGCACACACTTTCTCTGGCAAATTAAAGAAAAAAAGAAAAGAATGAAACAACATGCAATTCTTGCTCTAACTTTCAGAAGTTTTGATACATTTATCAACTCGGCACTTCAGCGTCCACATACAAGTTTTGAACACAGCCAAAATCTCATAGAGCTATAAAATGTTATTTGGAAGGTATCTAGTATAACGACTATCACACAAGAGATATTTAATAAATAATAGTCTTCCATTTCTTCTCTTTTATAGTATATTTTATTTTACAGACATAGAACAGAAATTATGTGGTACTATTAGCCCATTAAGTAGTCATTCGCTTACCTCTAAAAGTTAAAAATATTGGGCTGGCAGGTGATGTGGTGGTTAAGGGCACTGGACTCCCACATGGCCAACTGTGGTTCGAGTCCCAGACCTGGCAGCTTGCTTTCTCGCCTTCCTTCTCTCTGTGTTTCTCTCTGTCTCTGCCTCTCTCTCTCTCATCAAATTAAAAATAAAGTTAAATAAAATAATTCTTTAAAATAAAATTTAATTATATGCAAAATGAAACAAGTCAATTTACCACATTTCTGCTTGCACATCTTAGTAAGTGATCATATAAGCAAAACATTTGTATGAGATAAAAAAAAAAAATTTTCTGGAGACGTTTTTGCTATAGGGCGCATGCGCTCGCCACAAAGACAGAGAGAGAGAGAAAGCAAGAAATCACTCCCCAGGGGTGATGGCCATGCCACAATCCTTTCTCCTCTACTCTCCTCTTAGGATCTTGGGCATGCACACACACTTACCCAGCATGAGTTTAAGCCACCGGGTCCAGCCCCATTACACCAACTGCTGGTCCCAAAAAATGTATTATTAACTTTTAACAAAACTGATATCAGCATACCTAAAATCACTTCTAAAATTACTAAGACAATTCATCATAGCATGAAGGACTACCATAATAAAATCAGTTCACAGAACTGAATTCGGAGCTGAAAGGTTGATAAAGTGCAATTCACATGAACTCTTGCTGCACTTTTTCTAAGAAAACACTAAGACTAACTACCCTTTTGACTAGCAACATTTGCACCTGTATCCCACAGCACCTCCCATGCTACCCACGATGTCATCTATAATGAATCATACTGTCAAGAGCAAAATGTTAGATGAGCAAAGTAAGCCCAATAAAAATAAAGTACAGGTATTTACTTAGCAATATCAATGAAACAAGCAATAGTGAAGGTGTCAAAAAGAGCAAACTACTTTTCCACATCTCCTGTTAACATTATTAAATAAATTTTTCTTAAAAAGTCTTGTAAGACAAAATAGCCCCTCTCCAGTTTTTCACAGGAATACTCCTTACCACATCAGGTACATAAATGTGCTTCCTAGAATGTCCAAATAATTTTTAAAACCTGTCAACATTTACTTGAAAAACTACAATGAAGACTAACTACAGACACTTTTACACATGATCTCTGAAGCAACCCTTTAGAACCCGTCAAACATCCTAATTTATTTCCACCCTCCCTACCAAACATCTACACCTGTATTTTTTTTTCTAAAGAATTATCTATTTTATTTATTCATTTATTTTAATTTGACCAGAGAGAGAGAGGGAAAGTGAGAAAGCAAACCACCAGGTCCGGGACTGGAACCACGCCACCTGCTGGTCCCCGGCAGCTGTATTTTTACAAGAGCCTAACTACAGTGAACATGCTATGCATCAACAGTAAAACCCAATAACTCAACAATCTCTACCCACTATAGCATGTAACTTCTAATTCACTTTAAATACAACACTGCAACTTTGACATCTTTTATAAGCTACAAAGTTGCCTTCATAAGTTAAGTCACTTTGTTTAGAATAAATACATATAAGGGTTCAAATCTAATTACATGCTTACAAATTAGACAATACCATCTGAAAATAATTTCCCCTAATTGTGCTGTCCAATGATTCTATTATCTTTAATGATTACCTAACAGTCAGAAAAAGAGGGAGGGGGACCTACTTTTCAAAAGCACAAAATCATGAACCAGGTTCTGTCTTGTCCATGTATCAATTTACAAACTATCCTTCCAGTTATTCATACTTAACTCCAGAAAAAAGTGTGGACAATAAAGAACATGAAAACTAAAATTATGTCTTTCATATAGCAACCACAGTGGTAAAAAGCTGTATACTGAATGAACCATGACTTTTTTTGTCTGAAAGAATAAAAAAAAGGACGAGAACTGTCTTAAAAGTTATCTACAGCTAGTCTTTATAGCTGTATATTGTTTTTATAAGAAAGCTGTAAGCATTATAATTAATGCTAGCTTAGAAGACTACTGTCCATTTTATTTTCATTGGCATGTCTCCTACAGTCTTTTATTCTATCTTGGATGATAAAATATTAACAGAATAACTGAAAGCTTTGCTTTTAAGAAGTCAAAGACCTCATTGAATATTTCCTAAAAGTATCAGAATAAGAATGACTATCACACAAGAGATATTTAATAAATTATAGTCTCCCATTTCTTCCCTTTTATAGTATATTTTATAGTATATTTTGGCTGGATGTGCTATCAGATACTGCTCAGCAAGCAGTGCCCTGCACCAGAGCCCAACGGGCTGGCCAGTGGTATGGCCCTTTTCATTTGTCTTACCATTTCTATGTTTTCTTTTGTGCTAATTTGGGCACAGAATGATTACAGGGAGACAACTGTAAACTTATTAAAGAAAAAAGTAACCATTTATAAAGATCTAAAAACAAACTTATCTAAAGAGCTGAAATATTTTGTAAACTACCATATTATGATTATATTTAGTATCACAGAGCAGAACTGGGATTAAGACTTAGTAGTTACAATTAAGATAAATTTTAGCTCAATAATTTTATTACTATTATTATTATTGTTAGTGCTACCATTCACACTAGCCTTTTCATGACACAACAAATATTGATACTTTCGAGTTTGGATGACATTCTGGCAAGGCTGGTATGTCCCAGGTCACCAGACACCTGTTTTTCCCAGAATACTTCCACTTTGTACTTGTTCCACTGTCCCACACAATTCAGCACTTTCCTCATACTTCTCATTCTCAAAAACATTTCAACTGAATAAATTAAATGGTCAATATACATATACTAGAATTTCTGGCCTCAGTAGAATATTAAGAACAGATGAGAGGGACCAGCAATTAGCGTAATGGCTATGTCACTGGACTCCCATGTAGCTGACTGCAGTTCGAGTCCCGGACCCAGTGGCTTAAACTCACACCGGGTATGTCTGCATGCGTGCCCAAGATATCTCTCTCCCTCCCTCCCTCCCTCCCTCCCTCCCTCTCTCTCTCTCTCTCTCTGTCTTTCTTGCAAGTGTACATGCCCTATAGCAAAAACTTCTCCAAAAAAAAAAAAAAGAAAGAATAGATGAGACACTCTTCCAAACTCTAAGACACTACAATGCCAATAAAAACCTATAGCAGTGGAGCCAGCAGGTGGCATGGCATTTAAGGTACTGGATTCCCACATGATCGACAACAGTTCACGTCCTGGACCAGTAGCTTGAAAATCACACCAGGAACATGCACATGCAGTGCCCAAAATCCCAAGAGGAGAAGGAAGAATGGATAGTGGCATGGCCATTCCCCCAGGGGGTGGGGTATCAAAAGATGATTTCTCACTTTCCCTCTCTGTCTCTCTCAGACTAGCAAACTCACCCTATGGAAAAAAACCTACAACAAACAAACCTATAGTAGTAGCCTATCATTCTATGTCACCTTGTTAAGACCTAATTTAGAGAAGAAAATGGATTATGGTTACAATAAAATTAAAAGGTCAAAGTTTAGCTGTTCACCTAAATTATTCAAGGAGAAAGTAGGCTACCTTATCTGTGCCCCTAGGGATAAGGTTAGCAGATGCAAAAAGACCTCCCAGATAACCCAAGTGTTCTAACAGCTCAGAAAATAGATAAGTTCACACTAAGGTCCCCACTGAGTTTTTACTAATAGGACATATGCCTGTGCTATATTACAAAATACAAAAACCATACCACACCAAAGTTCAGTATACATTCAAAACAAGAAGCAAAAAATTAGGCAGAATTTGCTAACTTGTCGTTTTTTTCATTAGTATTTATTTGCTGCTTATACACGTGTTTCCTCATGGTTTATAGTTTTTCTTTGTCACGTTAGTTCCCAGTAGCAGAAAAAATATCTAGAGATAGCAAAGGTTTAGTGCAAAAAAAAAAAAAAAAAAAAAAAAGTACAAGAAAATTATGTTTATTTGCTAATGGGGTGGGTGCATGAGAAAGACTTCTGTACATTGTGGAATGACCAAAAAAAAAAAAAAAAAAAAAAAAAAAAAGACAGACTTATAATTCAAACTTTTTTCCTAACTGCCAGAGAGACAGTAAGACAGAAAAAAAGAAATGGAGGGAAGAAGTACCCCTGAATGCTGGGAGGTTACAATAAGGTAAGTTTTAGCTCAATCATTTTATTATCATTATTATTAGAGCTACCCATGGCACTAATCTTTGAGAGGCCGTACTTCTGAGTAGTTTGGATGATTATCTGGCAAGGCTATGGGGTGTCTAGGGTGGTCAAACACCTATCTCAAGAAACTTCCACTTTGTACTTGCTGTTCCACTGTCCACACAATTTAGCATTTCTCCCACCCTTTTCATTCTCGACATTTTTTCAAGTGGATAAATTAAACGGTCAATACACATATACGGGAAACTACCATATAGTTTGCTCAGCAAATAAAGCCAGATTTTCCACCAATAGAATTTAATTACAGGGCTGCCCTGTAGACACGTGGTTAAAGGAGCTGGGTCCTACCTGTCTCAGAGGCTTCAAAATCGTACTGGGAGCTTACGCCTGCATGTGCAGCCCGACAGGATGCAGGGACAGAGAAGGGACTAAGCTACAACCGTGCTCCCTCCTCCCCCCAACCCCGTCTGTTATTCTCTAGCAATTAGGAAAAATAAAAATTGAACTACGGCAGACTTTTTGCCAGATGCACACCCAGCAAATTAACAGAATTATCTTATAGTTACTTTCATCTCCAAATATTTTTGCACTAAATTTGTGCTATGTCTGGATCGTTTTTCTGCTATTAGGAACAAGTATATGACAAAGCAAAAATTATAAACTAGGAAGCAAATGTACAAGCAGTAAATGAATATTAACGAAAGAAATTACAACTTAGCAAATTGTGTCTAATTTTCTGCTTCTTGTTTTGAATGTATACTGACATTTGGTATGATTTTTATATTTCATAATATAATACAGGCATATTTTCTGCTAGTAAAAACACTGCTTGTTAACATGACAGACATGTCAGTATTTCAAGGGGCTCCACAAAGAACACCAGGAGCTCCAGATGCTCCATCGGCTGAACGAGTTTGCACAACTATTTAAAACCTAGTGCCATCCGTTATTTTTATCAAGTCAAAACCAAGTTCTCTGTTAAACAAACAAGGATTTTGTTTCACTTTTAAATTAATATTGTGTGCTCATACACAAATGAGAAAAGTTGTAGAAAGAATACAGAGTAATTAGCTTTGAATTAAAGGGAAAGGTATTACTTATATAACCCATTAAGGCACTTAAAATTTCTAGAACCATGTACAAGCAGCAGCTGCAGATAGGAAAAGACTTTGTCCTTCTCTAATATTTAAATTCTTCATCCTAAACATAAATTAACATAAGCTGGCACCACGGCCTAATGGTTGGGGGAAGCCAATCACTCAGGGACAATCAATGGTTCGAATGTCAGACCTGGAGGCTTCAAAACCATGCCAGGTACTTATGCATGAGCGTGAAAATTCTGACAGGGTGGGGAAACGGAGAAAGGATTGTGGAGCGACTGCATCCCATTGAGGGATGCCTTCTCCCTCTCCCTCTCTGTCTCTATATCTCTTGCGCAAATGCATGTGTTCTTTAGCAATTCAAAAAAAATTTTTAACACAAGTTAACATGAAATCTTTAAGTTTTAGTAAATGAACAAAATGCAATAAAATGAAATCTTTAATTTCTGGTTTGGCATATTTCAGTAGCAAAAATGATAAAATACACACTATATTCTATAGTAAAAAGCTTTCTCCAACATAAAAATAATGTAATGTCATTACAATAGCACCCTTAAATTTATGTATACACGATTTTTTGCTGAAAATGATACAATCTGGAATTGAAACCAAACAAAAAATATACTTGAAGACTACAAATCGGAAATTCTGTTTGTCTCTTTAATAAACTGTAAGGCAACACAACCTCAATGGTGCAGTGGGAGCACAAGCTCCACAATGCTGGAAGCCACATGGGAGACTGGGACCCAGTTACTGGGTCAACTTGTATGTACCGGGCACACATGCACATGCTCGTGATCCTAGGTGGCTTGGAAAGACTGAAGGACAAGTCAGTGTGTGAGAGGCCCTATTGAGGATGCTTCTTTCTCTCTCAATAAACAATGTGAATAAACCATTAAATAAAAACAAGGGAGGGATAATTAATGGGACAATGAAGTAATTAAAGATTTATATATATATATATATATATATATATATACACACATACACATACACACACATACATATATACCCAACTAGACTGTTTTTCTGAGGCCCAGACCTATGTCTTTACATTCATAAATCCATTTCTTTAAAAGACTTTAAACATAATCAGAGACTGAAAAGGGCTTTGGGTCTGTATATATTCAATTCTTTATCTCCATCTCTCACTGCCTCGCTAATTCTACATATTGTTCAAATCTCAGCTTAAAGTTCTCAGGAAATCCTTTCTTATCTCTCAATAGTAGATTAAGACTCTGAAACAATCTTAATCTTAACCCTTATTCTTTAGAACACTTATAATAATAGCAATTTTATTTATGTAATCATTCATCTGTTTTCCCAATTAAAGTAAAAGCTTTACAAAAGTGGAGGTTATGACTGTCTTGCTCAACACTGTAAAAACGTAAGTCCCCCACCCTCAAAGTACTCTGATTCGGCTCTGGTTAAAATTAAAAGAAAATTTAATATAGGTCACCAATCACAATAGATTAAGATGGAAAGCCATGAAACAGAATAACCTTGCAAACCCCAGTACTTTGAAGTCTCTTAACAGCTTGTTATTATCTACCCTAGTAAGTTAAAGGGGAGGATGCAAATATTTACATTTCAAAGACCTCCAAGGAACAAAGAAGTCAAAAAGGTAGGGTAAATATCTTACATAAATTTCTATTTTCAAGAGTTACACCTCTGGTGAAATACCTTTTCTGAAGGTAAAAGTGCCACATAAACACTAGATGCTAAAATTCCCTCCTTAAATACAAACCTGCACTGTAGTTGAATTCATAGTCATTTAATTTAATGACATATGCTTTTTAAAATCTTTTTTTTTTATTTTAAATTTCGTTCCTGCTTTAGAGCACATGCATTCCCTTGGCAAAGAAAGGGAGGGTGCAAAGAGAAAATCTCCCTGGGGGAGGGGAGGCATGGGCAATCCTTTCTCTCCCATTCTCCTCTCTCGGGTTTGGGCATGCGCGCACTCATGCCCAGTATGTTCTTCAAGCCACCAGGTCTGGGACCTGAACCATGGAGTCAGTCATGTGGGATCCAGTGCCATAACCTCCACACCACATGTTGACCCAATGTTTTAAAGAATCAACAAAAAAATTACTCTCAGGCCAGCAGGTGGTGTGGTGGTTAAAGCACTGGACTCCCACGGGGCTGATGCAGGTTTGAGTTCTGGACCTGGCGGCTTGCTTTCTTACTCCCTTCACCATCTCTCTCTCTCCGTCTCTCTCTCTGTCTCTGTCTCTCTCTCTCTCATGTGCCCTATGGCAAATTAAAATAAGTTAAATTAAAAAATACTTTAAAACTGAAAACATTAAAAAAAAAAAATACTCTCTTCAAAATTTCATTTGGTGGGCCAACCAATGGCATTGTCATTTAGGTGGCTGGAACTCACATGGCCAACTGCACAGTTCCAGTCCAGGACCCAGAGGTCTGAAAAACACATCAGGCACATGTCCATGCATACCCAATATCCTGAAAGGAGAGATGAAGAAGGGATGACAAAGTGGCTATCCTCATGGGAGGTGCTTTCTCACTTTCACTTTCTGTCTCTCTCTGTGTGTCTCTCTGTCTCTCAGTCTCTCTCCCTGTCTCCCCCCTGTAAGTTCACATGCTCTCTAGCAAATTTTTTTTTTAAATCTATTTGGCTTACACAGATGTTTTTAAAGTATGTACTTACAGACCTGTCCTACAAATACCTCTTTATAATAGGTCAATAAGATTTTAATACAGGTTATAAACATTTTGCTAATAGTCTGATCCTTAAATGGGGAGGAAAAAGGAAAGAAAAGATAAAAGTATGTGAGTGTGCTGGCTTGGCACCTTCTCATGCTTTCAGCTGGGGAGTTGAAATACAACATTCCAAAATATACTTCTACGTATATTTTGAGTTAATTATTCAGAGAGTCTGCAGACACAACAGTCAACTTTAAAAAAAAAAGAAAAAAGAAAGAAAGAAAGAAAGAAAGAAAGAAAGAAAGAAAGAAAGAAAAAACTAACCTTTTGTAAAAGAAATCTACATCTATTTACATCAGTAAAGTAAACAGCAGATGCTGGTAGGCTCTCCAAAGGCTACCCCCTTCCTCCCCTGGAACAGGAAGAAGGAGATTAGAGGTGAGACACAGCCCCAGAAAGACAAGAGTCTTTGCATTTCGTCCCTCTCACCCTTTCTTAGCTTTACACCAAATCTCCTCTGTCCATAAGGTGTAAGACCTTTTCTCAAGCCATGTGGCTCCCATGTGCACGAGTACACATCAAACAACCTCGGGGGCCAAATTCCTCCACCCCTACGCCTTTAAGGTTTTCTACCAAAGCACTGCTCCCTGCGAGCTTCCAATGACCTATTAAAAGTTTCCTGGTTATCCAACAGTACAATATCCTGATATCACCAGTGCAAGCAGTTTTGTGGTATACACTTATCAGTGACTATACTGTGGTCTTAAGCAATTAGGGATAGACATATGATTGTCTTTCCTAAAATATTTTAATCCTTTCATTATGAAGTCCCCAGTAAAGTGAGTGAGAGTTAATCCACCTGTACTGGGGGAGCCCCAAATGTGAGAGGGCTTGCCAGTAATGTTTACCAATTTCAAAAACGCACCCAAAGGTCTAGCAGGGTAAGACATGTCTATCTAACTTACATAGGACAGTCGGAGAATGATCTGTGCTGTCGTTAAGCACAGGCTCAGGCTATACTCTATGTTAAAAACAAAGGATTCATAAATCAATGAAAGATTAATGCAGATTCCCTGTTACCAAGACAAAGGGCTGGCTTGCACATGCACTGAAGGTTACAATAAAAGTTTGGCTTATCTATTAAGAGTATGTTTAGGGTGTAGCACTCTAATTTTGTGATATCAATGTGGGAGAGGTACACATCCTACTGGCTATCCCCACCGTGAGTCAATTCCATGACCATGACAGAAGAGAATGGTCAAAAGATGTTCACGAGCCCCAGCTGTAGCCTGCACCTAGGTCTCAGGGAGAGAAGGCAGAAAGGGAGAGGTGAGAACAGCTAAATCACCATCCACTCCAATACTAGGCCTGACACTGACAAGGGTCAACATATTCTTTTGGCACGGCAACTAGTGTCCAACCACCATGGTTCTCCTCTTGGGCAAAGGTGGGCAACAAGATAACCTAAAGTGATCCAATTAGAATATCCCCAAAACTCTGTTAGATAGATGGAAAGAACTGATGATGAGAAAAGCGAAGTTGGAAAGATGATGTCCCCCTACAACTATACCCTTGCCTTAATACACAGCTAAGGAAACACCAATCATGGCACGTTTTAGAACCTGTGCAAATGAACAGAGCTATCTAATTTCCAAGACAAACCTGACCTCCCTCAAGTTCTGTTTTATTAGGAATGATGATATAAGATGACTCTAGCCTAGTTATTTTTAAATTTTCCAACCTTAAGTGCCTTGGACAAGTCCAGATGGAAAAATTGCTCAAATGCATTTTTTTTTTTTTTAGTGTTTGCTAAGGAGTGTCCTTGCCAGAGGAAGAGGGAGAGAGAAGAGAAGAGAGAGAGGGTGAGAAATCACCCCCCAGGGGGATGACCACACCACAGTCCCTTCTCTGATCTCCCCTCAGGGTTTTGGGCATGCATGCACACATGTCTGGCATGATTTTCAAGCTACTGGGTCTGGGACTTAAACCATGCAGATGACCATGTGAGATCCAGCCATCTTAAACTCCAAACCATCTACTGGCCTGCTTCAATAAATTTTTTAAAAGCAGAAGAAAGTTGATATGATAATGTTTGAGCCTGTAACCTATTTAAATATTGAACTTTCAAGATATTCCACTCTTCTCATTTTTTTAACAGTTATTCACTTATTTATCTGTTTATTTGATGTGATTTTCAAGCCACGAGGTCCGAGACTTGAACCACAGTTAGCCATGTGAGAATCCAGCACCTTAACCACAACGGCACCTGCCAGCCCAACTGTTCATATTTTTACAAGCTAATATACTGGTATTCTATCCAATATAAGCACTGATAATAAAATGATAATGGCAATTTGTAATAAAAATTTTCATTCCTTGCCTGTTTTCCTACCAGATTATATAAGAACATTCTGACAGATTTTCCAGAAAGTTTCTAATTTGCATGTACCAAAAATAAGTCAGCAAATGTGGTAGTAAAGTTTAGTAAGTGAAACTGCCTAAGCATACACTTCATAATGAAGGACTGAGATCTCAAACATTAAAGCATAGTAAATACATCAAAATAGTTATCAGACTTAAAAACAAGTCCCCTTTCACCAAATGGAATCTGAGCATTCAAGAAGTTTAAAAAGTTCTAAAAGTAAAACTATTTAAGAACAGAAAACAAGAGCTAGTAAATTCTAATCACAACCATTTCCTTTCAGGAAGCTACCCTACCAGTTTCAAGTTTGTGCAGCTTCACGGTGCCTGGAGGCTTAGGGATCTTGGCAACCTCTAATTAGATTTAGGAATGTTTCAGCTTCCTAATCAGATCATAAGCTTCTGAATTTTAGGAAGTATGCTTTGTTCACCTTAGTAGCCCTAAAATGGGTAGTTGCAGAGTTTAGGACACAGAGCAGGCTTCACATTAAATGCAGGGTCCTCTAATCCTTCTGGAGACCTCCTTTTACTGATACGGGAGCTCAGTCATGAACGGGTGCAACAAGCACTGGGTATCTCAAGAACCAGTGTCATACCTCACAGAGCTCTGTGATTCCCGTAGTAAAAACCTGAAATAGTTCGTCAGCGCTGCAAGACAGTCACTTTAACTTAATAACCCAATATTTGTCCCCCAAAATTCATTAAATCATGTTTTCCAAAACCTAATGAGTATGTATTATAAACAAGAATATAAATTCCAACCCAAATCACCCAAGTCTTCAGATGAGCTACTTCAGAGCTGGTCTCTCTCACCACAGCTGAACAAGATAGTCAACAGTAAAGTGAATGCCAAAAAAATTAATAAAATAAACCATGAGGAGCTCACTATTTCCCACCACAAAAATCAAAGAGTAAGCTAAAGTCACTGGATGAGCGATAAGCTGCCTGACACTCTTTACACAGTGATGGAAGAAGTATCCGTGAATTAAAGCACAGAACTGTGATTAAGGTTCATACAATAGACTTTTATTCATTAAAAAATATATACACTGTTAAATATTATAGGGGAATGTGATGCTCTCTGAAGAGAGTTCCATATTCAGAAAAGACCTCCTGGAGGCTGGGGGTTAGATCTCTGAGATGAGGCTCTGTGGTGGGTGCTATCTCTGTTTTTCTCTCTCTCTCTCTCAGGGGTCTTATCTCCCTAAATGTCTCTCTGCCTCTGTCTCTCTCACTCATAGAAGAATAAACTTTTTTTTTTCTTTTTTTCTTTTTTTTTGGAGAGGTTTTTTGCTATAGGGCGCGTGCGCTCGCCAGACAGACAGAGAGAGACAGAGAGACAGAAAGCGAGAAATCACCCCCCAGGGGGGATGGTCACGCCGCAATCCCTTCTCCTCCATTCTCCTCTCGGAATCTTGGGCACGCACGCACACGCGCCCGGCGTGAGTTGTAAGCCACCGGGTCCGAGACGCGAACCGCGGTCGACTACGTGGGAGTCCAGCGACATAGCCATTACGCTAACTGCTGGTTCCCAGAAGAATAAACTTTTTAAAAATAATTTAAAAACTAAAGAAACAAAATTTAAAAATAGGTCACAGAAAAGGAAACTTTTATATAAAAATTATAACCTCTAGATAAATAAATGTATTTGGCCAAAATACATGAACCACCACAAAAAATTTAAACTATCAATAAAAGTGAGAAAATACTTTAGTAAATAAAGAAGCAAAATTGTGTTGGAAAGGATAGAGTTGGAATCAAACTCTTGCTAGTTAAAAGCATAATTAATCCAGCTATTTTGACAAGTAACTGTAAACTAATAAAAACTTAAAGGTATACATGACACAAAAATTCTACTTTAAGACATTTGCTAGAAAACTCTTGGGCCAGCAAGTGGCATGGTGGTTAAGGCGCGGGACTCTCATATGGCTGACCATGGTTCAAGTTCTGCCTCCAGCTTGCTTTCTCAGCTTCCTCTCTCTCTCTCTCTCTCTCTCTCTCTCTCTCTCCCTCTCCCTCTCCCTCTCCCTCTCCCTCTCCCTCTCCCTCTCCCTCTCCCTCTCCCTCTCTCTCTCTCCTCTCTCTGAGAGCCCATGCCCTATAGCAAATTTAAATAATAATAATAAATAAAATTAAATAATTCTTTTGAAAGAAACCCTCTCACACCCAGACGTTGGCAACACTATAAACTGAAAACATGGGACCAGCAGATGACGTAATGGTTATGTCACTGGTCTCCCACGTAGTAGACTGCGGTTCAATTCCCAGTCTCAGCAGCTTAAAATTCATACTGGGTACACGTGCATGCATGCCCAAGATCCCAAGAGGAGAATGGATAAGAACTGCGGTGTGGTCATCCCCCTGGGTGGTGACTTCTCCCTTTCTGTCTCTCTGTTTCTCCAGCAATTACATGAGCCCTATAGCAAAAAATCTATCTTTAAAAAAAAAAAAAAGAAAAACTGAAAACATGTCTGGCCAAAAGACAATGAGTAAACTGTTATTCCATGATTTATAATTCAACAAGTTAATCTATATTTATTTTCTTTTTAGTAAAGAAAAGTCACCAGATCTAGGACTCAAATCATGGTCAGCCCATGTGGGAGTTCAGCACCTTAACCACCATGCCATCTGCTGGCCCCCATCTATATTCACTTTCATAGATAAATCTTTAAAGCATGCTAAGTAAATAAAGAAGTTCAAAAAGTATAAAACAGCTAATATTATAACAAGTACATTTTCAGATAATTCAACACTAAAATATGTATTATATAAAGATATACATATATAAGTAAAATAGAAAAGCATTCAGAAAATCAGTAAATACCAACTTTGGGATAGTATTAAAGAGAGGAAGGAAAGTGGATGACATGGAATATAAAGTTTTACTTTTTTACTCTAAAAATGTTTAAGATCTGAAACAAACAGCAAAATGCTAACATTTTTATTTCCACAGCAGACCCAGAACTATCTTTTATATTACTTTCTATAATTTTATGTTTTAAATGATTCATACTTTTAACGTTTAGATTAAACACAATGGAATTAGTCAAGTTGTCTTCCATGAATAAAGTCAACAGAGTCATTTTCAAAAATAGAAGACAAGGATTATATGGCACAAATGTGTCCCTAAAAAAGACTACTTCAGGATGAAAACCAAGCAATCCAAAAAAAAATCAATCAAAACAAAAAGCACAGAAACAGAAAAAAATGGGGGAAAATACTGTGGTAAGCACTGAAATCATTTAAATATAGAACTAAGGTTAAATATAGAGCTAAGGATGGGACCAGCAGTTAGTGTAATGGCTATGTCGCTGGACTCCCATGTAGTCAACCTCAGTTCGCGTGCCGGACCCAGTGGCTTAAAACTCACGCCGGGCGCGTGTGCGTGCGTGCCCAAGATCCGGAGAGGAGAATGGAGGAGAAGGGACTGCGGCGTGACCATCCCCCCGGGTGGGTGATTTCTCGCTTTCTGTCTCTCTGTCTGTCTGGTGAGCGCACGCGCCCTATAGCAAAAAAAAAAAACCTCTCCAAAAAAAAAAAAAAAAAAAAACAATAGAGAGAGCTAAGGACTAAATAACTTCTGATAAATAGAAAGCAAGCATTACAATGGATTGTCGAAAAGGTCGTAACGTATTTTTCTATATATTTTACATCATGACTTTTCCAACAACCCAATATATCCTAAAAATGTAAAAATACAAACAACATAAAAACCACAACTCGGGAGAGGCAGCCAGTGGCATAGTGGTTAAGGCAGCTGGACTACCACATGGCCAACTGCGGTTCGAGTCCTGGACCTGGTACAGCTGGTGACAGGGTGGTTAAGGCAGTTGGACTCCCAGATGCCTGAAGATGGTTTGAGTCATGGACCTGGGGGCTTGAAAATCATGCCAGGATAACGTGCATGTGTACCCCAAATCCCAGGAGGAGAATGGAAGTGAAGGGACTGTGGCACGGCCATCGCCCCTGACGGGTAATTTCTCACTTTCCCTCTCTCTGTCTCTGGCAAGTGCACGTGCCTTATGGAAAAAAAAAAAAAAAAAAAAAAAAAAAAGAAAATCAGAACGGGAGGAAAAAAAGATAACAGAAAGTATTAGCACCATCACTTCATCTTTCACAGCAGGGATTTAATCTTTAATATCTAAAATTTAAATGAAGTTTTAAAAAGTATTCTAGTTTCTTACTGGTTTTCAGAAACTCTCTTCAATTTAAGCAAAATCCTACAAAATCTAAGAGCTCTGTGGTGAAAAAACTTTTACCTAGAGCTCAGCAGTTTTCTCTTACCATTAAAATTCATACAAAATGATACTTCATATTTTTATTTTAAAATTGCATAAACAGGGGCCAGCAGGTATCATGGTGGTAAAGGTGCTGGGCTCCTACATGGCCAATTGTGATTCAGGTCTCAGATCCAGTGGACTGAAAAATCATGCCAGGCGCATGTGCGTACATGCCCAAATCTTGAGAGGAAAATGAAGGAAAAGGGACCATGATGTGGTAATCCTCCCTGTGGGGTAATTTCTCACTTTCCCTCTCCCTGCCTTTCTCTGGCAAGTGCATGTGCCCTATGAGGAAACTCTTAAAGAAAAATAAAAAGCATAAATAGAATGATCCCATTATTATAAAACTATGCCTATCTATGTGCATATAAGTACAAATGAGATGATGTTCACTTAATGTTAACACAGGCTATTTTGTTTGGTAAGATGTGGATTCTGATATTGTTTGTTTCTTTGTATTTACAATGCCTGTATTTTTTTTAATTAATTATTTTATTTACTTATTTTAATTTGACCAGAGAGGGACAGAGCACAAGAGAGACACAGAAAGTGAGAAAGCAAGCCACCAGGTTCAGGAATCTAACCGTGGTCAACCATGTGGGAGTCCAGTGCCCTTAAACACCATTCCACCTGCCGGCCCCACACTGCCTATAAATAAGTATAGATCACTTTATAAAAATAAAATGGTTTTTACAAAAGTGGTCATACATTTCAGTCTAATGATCCCCATTTTAAGGCTGTTCCCTAAGGAACAAATAAGAAACTTAAAACAAGACTACTTCAGAAAATAGTTCTTCATAAATTAGAATAAAAAATTGAGGGAAAAAAATATTATTCATTCAAGTTAAAATAAATACATTATAAGGGCCACCAGGTGGCGTGGTGGTTAAGGCACTGGACTCCCACATGGCGACCCTAGTTCCAGGCTCTGACACTACAGCTTGAAAACCACACCAAGTACTTATGAATATATGCCCCAAATCTCAAGAGAATAGAGGAGAGGGAACTGTAGAATGGCCATCTCCCCAATGGAGTGATTTCTGACTTTCTCTCTCTCAGTCTCTCCCCAGCGAGTTCATGCACCCTATGGCAAAAAGCTTAAAAAAAAAAAAAAAATACATACGTGCATACATACATACATACACTATCAATCTAATGTACTGGATTGTGGGAAAGTAATAAAGCATTTCTGCATAGAAAAATACAACATGACTTTCCCAACACCAAGTGACATTATACAGTCACATAAAACGGTATTTTAGAAGAATATTTAATAACCTAAGGAAATGCTCATGATAAAGTGTTAAAGATGTGTGTGTGTGTGTGCACGCGAATCAGATATTATTCTAATTTTAAATAAGACAATGTTAACAATTTCAAAATGACTGTTAACAGACAAAATAGGTAGCATAGTTACTTATAATTTTCTTTGATTTTCTTCTTTTTAATTTTCTGTATTTTTCCTAAGTTCTCTAGAACATGGATAAAAATAGGAAACATTCTTCTTTTGCTTTTAATGTAGGACAGAATGCGACATGCTAAAGAGATTTCCATCTGTGCTTAATGGAATAAGTATGTATAAGTTAGAAAAATCACATTTGTATAATTTCTCAGTGATACTAAACGAGATCAACACTGACTTAAACACTCAATTACCTTTTATAATCATTATCTTTTTCACAAAAAAAGAAAGTCAGGTATATAAATCCAGACATAATTATGTTTGTTATTTCCATCATTTAACAGTATTAATATATAAAGTAACACCGGTATGTATCCATTTTAGTTGATGACTTCCTAATGAAACCCAGTTTGGAAGTCAAAATGATTCGTAAGCACCTTTTGTCTCTTGCCCACCTAAAACAAGATTTTTTCTTACTGGCTCCCTCTGCCATTAACCACGTTACACATTTGTTTCCATAATCAAAAAGGCCTACTGTTTTCAAAGTAATACTATCCATTCTTTAGTTTAAGGACGACACAAAAACACTGTGAGCAATGTGCCACCAGTGTTCCAACTGCTTTATGCCACAGCTAGCTGATAAAGGCTTGTTCTGACAAACTTTACACAAACAACTGTTTGAGAAAATGCTCATGAAGCAACCAGCCCGGTAAATTACTGTTACTACTACATGGATAATAACTGTTGTTGTCAGTGTCTTCTACTTGTTGCCCGATGTGAAAGTGTAAACAGTGCTTTGTCAATCCAAACTAAACTCTAGAAATCGGATACTTTCACATTATCTCAGTGTGATGTGGTAAAAGGTACAAGAAAGATAGGGGTATATTACAAGGGCAGAGAAGCAGATGGAAAATCCTCCCACTCGCCAAATCTGGGATGATCCGAGCATCAATAAAGGATGATAGTTTATAACCCACAGAAGAAAAAAATGAATCCATAAGTTCATACTGATAAAAATGAATTGAGAGCAAGAGAATGTTCTTCTTACAAAATTCTATGCAATATATTAGAAAAAATGGTGGAACTAGGAAAATTACCCTTGACAATCACCATGGCTACAATTATTTCAGGCAAGGATAACCAATGAACTCTAAAACCACTGGGTGAAAGTACAGTAAGTGACCTGAACCTTTCCAAAATATTTATGTCCTAATAGACATAAAAAGATTAGTGAACTGTTCCAGAAATAGAAAGACTGAGAGACTTGATAACTAAATATACTATCTAATCATATAACAGATCTCAATTCAACTTTTTTTTTTCTTTTACTGTAAGACATTCGTAGGGAAACTGGTAAAGTATGTCTAATATTAAAGTATTA
Organism: Tupaia tana; assembly: GCA_026018925.1. Classification (NCBI taxonomy): domain Eukaryota; kingdom Metazoa; phylum Chordata; class Mammalia; order Scandentia; family Tupaiidae; genus Tupaia; species Tupaia tana. Next base: position 79,271,552 of record JAKSZU010000005.1, on the reverse strand, counting down.
CTGGGTTATTGGAAAAGTCATGATGCATTTTTGCAAAGGAAAATAATATGCTTTTCTGACAACCTAATATATCAGTGTTACAGATTTTGATAACTGCAAAAACAATGCTCTTGTTTTCAGGAAATACACACTAAAAATATTTACATGAAAAGACACGTCGTGTCTGAGGCCAGCAGGTTGCACAGTGGTTAAAGTGTGGAACTGCCAATCATGGTTTGAGTCCCTGACTCCATGGCTTGAAAAATCAATGACAGGCACATGTGTGTGCCCGAAATCCCAAAAGGATAATGAAGAAGGGACTACGGTATGGCCATCCCCCATGGAGAGTGCTTTTTCACTTTCCTGCTCTCTGTCTCTCTTTGGGGAGCACATACACCCTGTAGCAAAAACCTAAAAGACACATCATGTCTACTATTTACCTTCAAAATTTTCAGGAAGAAAAAAATGTGTATGGGTACATGTATACACATACATGTAAAGAAAGCATCACAAAGTAAATACAGTAAAATGGTACGTGGGAAAGTAGGTGACTGGTACACAAAAAACTTTTTTTTTTTTTTTGCCATTTAGTAATTTATTTACCTATTTATTTGTTATGATTTTTTAAGCCACCAGGTCTGGGACTTGAACCGCAGTTGGCCGTGTGAGAATCCAGCACTTTAGCAACCATACCAGCCATCCTGCTGGTCCCAACAAGAATTTCTGGTAGTATTTTTATTATACTTCTCTAAAAGCCCAAAATTATTTCTAAATAAAATTTTGGGATTTTTTTAAGTATGCTAAGAAAATAGAGGGGCTAGACAGTGGCGCAGCAGTAAAACACAGAGCTCTGGAAGGCAATCCCACATGGGAAAATTCCCAGTTCAAGTCCAGAGACTTCCCTGAGTACACTAGGCACAGACGTGCCTATGATTTAGGGCTAGCTGAAGCCTGGGGAAGTGGTTGGAGGTGGCAAGAGCCTGCTAGGGGGTATGCTTGCTTTCGCTCGCTCTCTATTTCATGAAAGAAGTACAATTTAAAAACAATATATATTATATAAGAAAAAATAAATTAATTTAAAATTTTGCAGTGCAGTTTTCTAATTCTAGAAACCTATAAGATCATTAACATCTCTATGCCTTCAGCCACTTTAAAAATGACCACTCCATGTTTAATCAAAATCTAAATTTCTCTGGATTGCACTATAAACCTCAAAGCCTTCTCAAATAAAAATATTAGTTCTCGGGAACCAGCAGTTAGCGTAATGGCTATGTCGCTGGACTCCCACGTAGTCGACCGCGGTTCGCGTCTCGGACCCGGTGGCTTACAACTCACGCCGGGCGCGTGTGCATGCGTGCCCAAGATCTCGAGAGGAGAATGGAGGAGAAGGGATTGCGGCGTGACCATCTCGCTTTCTGTCTCTATGTCTCTCTCTGTCTGTCTGGCGAGCGCACGCGCCCTATAGCGAAAAACCTCTCAAAAAAAAAAAAAAAAAAATATTAGTTCTCCCATTCTTTCCCCTTATCTGAGAACAAGAAGACTAGGAAAATTTTCTTGGATACTGTCCATTTTAAATCAAGAGCTTATCTCAAAGTGCACAGTGTCTATACAGTTTGCCAGAACCCTCTTACCCTGTTCTTACTCGTAGTACTTATAAAGGGTCCAAATCATTCTCAGTGAGTAAGAAACACTTACAAACCTGTTCCCTACCCCAAATGTCATCCCCTTAACCTTAAATCCTACTGCAATGTAAAACAGATAAGCAATCTTAACATCTCACCCATAAAAGAAGAACTAATGGTATCTGGAGTTTTCGAGTTAAGTGGTCCAATAACTACCTCAGTTCTCCACACCGACAGACTCCAAACCTGGTCACCGTCCATAACTGCTTCTCAAAAACGTTAAATGTATATATCTTGATTCCTGATCACAGACTCCTGGCCTTCACCATTCTCCCTCCCTTACTTCCACTGAGTCTATTCTTTGGGTCCTCAATTCGCTGTCATCAGGTTTTACATTTTAGCCTATTTAGTCTAGACAAGAAAATGAAAAACCTGCGTGACACTCACCAGCACCCTGAACTCCCATGTCCTCTTATCCTTGGCCACATCTACCCCATCAAGACCCAATTTGTGATAAATTTTCCTAGTGCCTCCTGGTGGTCGGAGGAAAACAAAGATTATAGATTACAGATCAGTGCCACTACAAATTTAAGTTTCCAATCCAAGCAAGGCAATCAGTTAGTCATCACTATGGCAGGTATATCGACATTTTTTCCACTTCCAATCATGAAAGTCATAGTTAAAATCTTTCCTTCCTCCTTCACAGAAGAAAACCATCTTTTAAGCAAAAATTCCAACAGTTTCTCTCTCCTACAGCTCTAAACTTAGCTATATGGCATCCATCCTAGCTTATATTTTTCACTCCCAAATGCCAAATAACTGTACTTAGACAATCCTGCCTCCCAAAAGATTGTTTTTTCTTTAAATTATATCTCGCCTTCCTTTAAACACTACATCTTTCTTTCTACCCACACGTATATTCTATTCACACTATACTTTAAAAAGAAAAACACCTGCCCCAGCTAAAAATAAGGGTTTTTTCTCCTGCCTTTTGAATTATTTCCATCTCTCTCTTCTTTCCTTCAGTGACAAAAGTCCAGAAAAGGGGGAAAATATATGTGTGTGCCTGTGTGTGTGTGTGTGTGTATTCTTTTTCTATACTTAGAATTCTCATTTCCCTCCCAATCTATTACCATTTGGCTTTTACTCAAACATCTCTTGCTAAGAAAGATAACCTTAAAATTATTAAATCCAAAAGTCTATTTTTCAGTCCTCATCCTACCTAAAATAATTAACACATTGAACATATTTGACTATACTTCTAATTAGTTTTTCTTCAGCTTCCAGAGAACTATTCCCTTCTGGTTTTCCTCCCACCTTTAACCATTTGTTGCTTCTTTTGTAGGGATCCTTATTTTCTTCTAGCAACTTTAAAGACTTGGCTAAAACTGAATCCAGAGTTGTGGATATTGTCTCTGACACATGGACCGGATTGAAGCCAGATACTGTGTAACTAGTTTGGTTTAATTGCATTGCAAGGGCATATAAGTATCTAACCCCATGTAATGTCATTTAAGTTACTGGTACCAGCATTCATTTCTCATTTTGAAAATTAGCATGATGTACTGTCATTTCATTTCACACTCTTATACAAGATTGGGTAGCTGCTAACTGAATAAGCTAGAAAAGAATATGCTTTGCTCTCAGGAGATCTAAATTTGCCACACAGATTTACCACCTACTAGCTGGATAACCTTGACTATAGTGTTATTATTAACCTCTTTTTTTTTTTAAAGAATTATTTAATTTTTTTTTTTTTAATTTGACCAGGAAGGACAGAGCAAGAGAGAGAAAGACCAACCAGTAGTTAGCATAATGGGTATGTCTCTGGACTCCCATGTAGTTGACCACAGTTTGAGTCCTGGACCCAGCGGCTTAAACTCACGCCAGGTGCGTGTGCGTGCGTGCCCAAGATCCTGAGAGGAAAATGGAGGAGAGGGATTGCGGCGTGGCCATCCCCCCGGGGGTTGATTTCTTGCCTTCCGTTTCTCTGTCTGTCTCTTTCTGGCGAGCGCACGCGCCCTATAGCAAAAACCTCTTGGGGGAGTGGGGGAGAAAGAGATAAAGCAAGCCACCAGGTCCAGACTCAAACTGTGGTTGGCCATGTGTGAATCCAGTGCCCTTAACCACCACACCACCTGCCGGCCCCTGTTATTAACCTCTTTAAGCCACATTTCCTGTGATTCATGAATATTCTTCCAGTCCATCACTTATTAGTCGTTTGGCCACTTTTTAAATGCCTAATATTTTCCAGGTCCAATACTGGGTGTGAGAAATAAACACAGCTCCCATCTGATCAGTCTAAAGCTTTAAGCTTCTAACAACTAGCTCTGAGGCAAAACCTATATAATACAGTATTACAACAATGGTTACAGCAAGACGAATTAAGGAAAATAAAAATTAGCATATTATTTTATTCTTTTTTTTAACTCACAAGAAACAGAAGAGATAGATAAAGAAACAGAGAGAAGAAAAGTCAGAAAGCATCCCCCATGGGGCATGGTCCTGCTGCAATTCTCTCTCCTCCATTCCTCCCTCTTTTCAGCATTTTGGGCATGCATGCACAGGGGTCCAGGACTCCAAACGTGTAGCAGGCCATGTGGGATCCAGCTGCCTTAAACCACCATGTCACCCACTGTCCCAAAAGTTAACATATTCTATCACAGGTAAACCAAGGACCTAAGACCAGCAAGGATCAGGCCTAAAATACCAACCTCCATCACAGAAAAGTTTTATTCTTCCCTCAATAAACACAGAGGAACCAAGAACACAATCCTCAAGCAAATCTAAATATGGTATTATCAATTACTAAGACATGCTGTTGTTGATGATTCATCCAGGAAACAGCTAATGCCAAGACACCACTACAGACAATAAAGGGCTGATCCATCAGTGTCATATGCCAAAGCAAAACCTCTCACAAACTGTCTGATAAATCTAAACACGTAATCTGAATAATTTTGGAATATCAGATGACAAACACACACACATACACATACTCTCACTCACCCTGTTTCTCTCTTTCTCAAAGTTAACAATCAAGTACCTTAACCTTTATACTGATTCACCATACTATAGTTTTAGTAGCCTTTTTTTTTTTTTTAAGTTCACAGCAAAGTCAGGAAAAGGTACAAAGATTTCCCAAACATGCCCTCTTCCCTGACACATGCCTAACCTCTCATTATCAATATCCCCCACCAAAGGGGTACATTTGTTACAACTGATAAACCTACATTTATACATCATCACCCGACGTCCATAGTTTGGTATATACCAGAGTCCACGCTTGGTGTTGTTTCTGTTGATTATGGCAAATGTATAATAACACATATCCACCATTATACTGGTGGTTCACTGCTCTAAATATTCTTTATACTCCACTTCTTCTTCCTCTCACCTCAACACCTGGCAACCACTGACCGTCTCCATAGTTTTGTCTTTTCCAGAGTGCCATATAGTTGGAATCATATGGAACACAGCCTTTTCAGATTGGTTTACTTCGCTTAGTAACACACATTTACATGTTCTCTCTGTCTTCACAGCTGGATAGCTCATTTCTTTCTAATCCTGGGTAATTTTCCACTGTTTGGATATATACATTTATGAATTCACCTATAGATGGCCATCTTGGTTACTTTACAATTTAGTAATTATGAATAAAGGTGCTATAATATATACATGCAATATATATGTGCATGTTTTCTTTTTTTTAACTTTGGAAGTCGTTTACTGTCAAGAACTATGGAGTATGAGCAAATTTTTTTATTAATTAATTTATTTATTTTTATATACATTCAATGACAACGTTTAGCTTATGAAGTGAACATTTCAATATGTGAACAATTCTCCCCAGTCTCGTTGATCAAAATATCTTCAACAGATTACACCACTCTCCCCCATCCTGTAAATGCTCAGCCTCTGTATATATATGTGCATGTTTTCTGTGGACCATAAGCTTTTAACTCCTTTGGACAAATACAAAGGAGTATGACTGCTGGATCATACTGTACGTGTAAGTTTACTTTTGTAAGAAATTCTCAAATGATCTTCTAAGTAGCTGTACCGTTGTGCATTCCTCGCAGCAATGAATGAGAGTTTCTTTTATTCCACATCCTCAGCAGCATTTGTTGTTGTCAGTGTTCTGGACCTGGGCCATTCTAGTAGGTGTGTGGTGATAACTCATACTTGTTTTAACTTACATTTCAAAGTGATGTGGCGTATCTTCTGGTATACTCACGACACCTATATATCTTCTTTAGTGAAGTGCCTGTTAAGGTGTCTGGTCCACTTTTTAATAGGGTAGTATTTCTTGCTGTTGAGTTTTAAGATTTCTTTGTATATTTTGGCTAACCATTCCTTATCAGATATGTCTTCGTCAAATGTTTTCACACAGTGTGTGACTTGTCTTACCCTCTTGGTCATGTCTTTCACAGAGCAGACATTCTTCATTTTAATGAATTCTAGCTAATCAATTCTTTCTTTTATGAATTGTGCCTTTGGTATTGTATGTAAAAAAATTATACTGAACCAGGGAACCAGCAGTTAGCGTAATGGCTATGTCGCTGGACTCCCACGTAGTCGACCGTGGTTCGCGTCCCGGACCCGGTGGCTTGAAACTCACGCCGGGCGCCTGTGCGTGCGTGCCCAGGATCCCGAGAGAATGGAGGAGAAGGGACTGCGGCGTGACCATCCCCCCTGGGGGGTGATTGCTCGCTTTCTGTCTCTCTGTCTCTGTCTGGCGAGCGCACGCGCCCTATAGCAAAAACCTCTCAAAAAAAAAAAAAAAATTATACTGAACCCAAGATCATCTAGATTTTGTCTGTGTATTTGTTTTTGTTTTTTAAGTTTTTGCGAAGGGTATGTGTGCTCCCCAGAGAGGGAAAGAGAGAGCCAGAGAGAGGGAAAGTAGGAAATCATCCCCTGGGAGAATAGCCACACCACAATCCCTTCTCCTCCTTTCTCCTCTTGGGATTTTGGGCATGCACGCATGCCTGGCATGATTTTCAAGCCATGGGATCTGGGACTCAAACCACAGTCAGCCATGTGGGAGTCCAGTGCCTTAACCATCATGTGTTTTTTCACTAGTTTTCTTTTAGAAGTTTAATATTATTGCCTTTTACATTTAGGTCTGTGATCCATTTTGAGTTAATTTTGTGACTGAAGCAAAAATCTGCATCTAAGATCATTTTTCTGCATGGAGATCTCAAGTTGTTCCAGCACCATTTATTGAAAAGACTCTCTGTTCCACTGTATTGCCTTTGTCAAGCAAGACCAGCTGAGTTTAATTTTATGGTCCTATTTCTAGGCTCTCTATTCTATTCCACTGATTCATTTGTCTAATTTTTTTCTTAATAATACCACACTGTCCCAATTACCACAGCTTTATGGTATGTCAACTTCAAGTTGGGTAGCCCTTCAACTTTGTTCTTCAGTACTGGGTTAGTGATTCTGAGTCTGTCTCCCCACTTAGCTTTAGAATCAGTTTGTAAATATTTACTAAATAACTTGCTGTGATTTGATTGGGATTTCACTGACTCTATAAATCAAGTAGTGAAGAACTAGCACCAAGACAATGTTGAGTCTACCTCTCCAGAAACATGTAATATCTTTCCATTTATTTAATTCTTCTATATCTCTCATCGCTTTCACAGTTTTCATCATATCTGTCTTTTACATTATATTGTATTCAATTTATACCATAAGTATTTCTTTCTTAGGAGTGCCAATATTAATAGCATTGAGTTTTTAATTTTAAATTCCACTTGTTCAGTACGAGTATATAGGAAAGCAACTGATTTTTCTATATTAACCATAGATGTTCCGATCTCACTATAATTACAGTTACAGAAGTTTTATGTTTTTGTTTTTGTCTGTTCTTTTGGATTTTCTACATAGACAATCATGTCATCAGCAAAGATAATTTTTCCTTCTCAACTGATTCCTTTTATTTCAGTTTTTGTCTTACTATATCAGCTAAGACTTCTAGTATGACGTTGAAAAGCAGTGGTGAGAGGCAACATCTAGCTTTGTTATTAGTAGGAAAGTTTTGGGTTTCTCACTACTAAGTACAGTGTTTGATGTTGGGTTTTATTAGATATTTCCCTCTATTCTTTGATTACTCAGAGTTTTACCATGAAGACAGTGTTGAATTTTGTCAAACTCTTTATTCTATGTATTATATAATTTTTCTTCTTTAACGTGTTGATGGATTACATTATTACAAGTTATTTAAAAGTTGAACCACTCTTATATACCTAAGATAAATCTTAATGTATAGTTCTTTTTATACATTGTTACATTCCATTTGCTAACATTTTGTTGAGGATTTTTTTTTTTTAAAGTTAATTATTTTTTTTTCTTTTTTTTTTATTTTTACATTTTTCCACAAACATTTCCTTTACATAGCAAAAAATTTTAGCTCATACTCCATAATTCTTGACAGTTTACAAACAACTTTCAAGATCTCAAAATACTGAATTTTAAAGATAATGTTCAAAATATGTCTTATAATTTTGTATAATTTTAAAACTCTATAACAACAGAAGCAGAATGGTTTCAAAAATATATATATACATATATATACAAATATATATGTGTATATATATATATACACATTTAGAGTGCAGACACTCGGTATATATTAAGTGGGGACATACAATCTTCAAGAGATATGGGTTTAGGGACCAGCAGTTGGCGTAATGGCTATGTCGCTGGACTCCCACGTGGTCGACCGCGGTTCGATCCCGTTAATCACGCCGGGCGCGTGTGCGTGCGTGCCCAAGATCCCGAGAGGAGAATGGAGGAGAAGGGATTGCGGCGTGGCCATCCCCCCTGGGGGGTGATTTCCTGCTTTCTATCTCTCTGTCTCTCTCTGTCTGTCTGGCGAGCGCACACGCCCTATAGCAAAAACCTCTCCAAAAAAAAAATAATAAAAATAATACTAATAATTAATAAAAAAAACAAATAATTAAAAAATAAAAAAAAATAAAATAAAAAAAATAAAAAAGAGATATGGGTTTAGAGGTTCCTTTCCTTGTAATGTAATGTCTTGTCTGGTTTTGGTATTCGAGTAATGCTGATCTTATAAAATGAGAGAAAGTATTCCCTCTCCTTTAATCTCCTGGAAGAGAATTGGAAAACATTTTTTTTTAATTTGCTAGTGGACACATGTGCTTACTGGAGAGAGACAACAAAAGAGAGAGATGAGTGTGAAAGTAAGAAAAGCGCTCCTTGGGACCAGCAGTTAGTGTAATGGCTATGCTGCTGAACTCCTATGTAGTCGACCACGGTTCAAGTCTCAGACCCAGTGGCTGTGTAGGTGTGCGTGCCCAAGATGCCGAGAGGAGAATGGAGGAGAAGGGATTGTGGCGTGGCCATCCCCCCTGGAGGGTGATTTCTCGCTTTCTGTCTGTCTCTGTCTGTCTCTCTGGCAAGCGCACGCACCCTGTAGCAAAAAACTCTCAAAAAAAAGGAAAAGAAAAGTGCTCCTGATGGAGGATAGTCATGGCACAATCCCTTCTCCTCCCATCTCTCACTCCTTTCAGGACTGTGGGCATACATGCACGTGTGCCTAGCACTTGTCTTAAGCTGTCAGATCTGGGACCTGAATCACACAGGCAACCATGTGGAATCCAGCTGCCTTAACCATGATGCCATCAGCTGGCCTAGTTTATAGTTCTTTATTCCTACATAAATATTTGCAAGTTAAACTGATCACTATAATGATATTTCTTTTTTCTTTCTTTCTTTTCTTTAAACTTTGGGGGCTTATGCTCATCAGAGAGACAAAGAAAGAGACAAAAAGAAATTGAGAAATCACCCTTCATGGAAATGGCCAAATTGTAATCCCTTCGCCTCTATTCTCTCCTCAGGGTTTTGGACACGTGCACAACCACACATATATAATTATGCCTGGTGTGTTTTTCCAGTCTCCAGGTCCAGGACCTGAACCACGGAATCAGGTATGTGGAACCCAGCATTTAACTACCACACCACCAGCTGGCCCTATAATGACATTTCTATACTTGTCAGTATTTAAAAAACTGCTAAGGTCTTTGGAAAACTTGAAATAACTGGCATTTTTCTAATAAAATTTATACATATAAACTTAGTTACAACATTCATTTGCAATAAGAATTAAGTTGTATAAGATAAAAATATTACAACTATGCCTTTGAAGAAACCAGTGCAAAAATACTATTCATAGAAAAGTGAGTAGGTGGTTCTTTATGGTACTTAAATTCCAATTGACAACAAACATAATCTCAGCATACATATTAAAATATATCTACCAAATAATTTTAGGAGAAAAATCCTGGTCATCTAAATGTTGAACTTAATTTTTTGAAAAAGACTGAGTTTTGCATTAAAGAGAAACCTTTTAGGAGACCAGCAGATGGCATTAACAGTTACGTTGCTGGACTCCCAAACAGTCCGTTCCAGTCACAGATCCAGTGACTTAAAACTCATGCTGGCTACGTGTGTATGCATGCCCAAGATCCTCAGAGGATAATGAAGGAGAAGGGACTGTGGAGTGGCCATCCTCTCAGCAGGTGATTTCTTGCTTTCTGTTTATCTGTCTCTCTCTGTCTCTCCAGTGAGCACATGCGTCCTATGGCATTAATCTCTCTCAAAAATAGAAACGTAAGGGCCAGCAGGTGGCATGGTAGTTAAGGCGCTGGACTCACACATGGCTGCCCATGGATGGAGTCCCGGACAAGGTGGCTTGCTTCCTCACTTACCCTCTCTTCCTCTCTCTCTCTCTTTCCCTCTCTGATCAAAATAAAATAAATAAAGTTAAAATAATTCTTTAAAAAAAAAAAAAAAGAAACCTTTGGTTAACATAACTAAAATAACAATTTGGAGGGATTTCAATATATAGTATTTTTAACTAGATCAATGAAAAGTGCTCTGAAGGAATATTTTATGTACAGATAAATGAAATAAATAATTGTGTGCCTATCTTCAATCATACATTAGGCTAAGAATAAGCAGCATGGTGGTTAAGTACACAGACTCTAGAAAAAAATTTTTTACATTAAAATCTAGGCTGGGACCAGCAGTTGGCACAATGGCTATGTCGCTGGACTCCCATGTAGTCGACTGCAGTTTGAGTCCTGGACCAGGTGGCTTAAACTCACGCCAGGCACGTGTCCGTGTGTGCTCAAGATCCTGAGAGGAGAATGGAGAACGGATTGCAGCATGGCCATCCTCCCTGGGAGTGATTTCTCACTTTCTGTCTCTCTGTCTCTCTCTGTCTTTCTGGCAAGTACACACACTCTATAGCAAAAACCTCTCAAAAAAAAAAAAAATTCTAGACTCACTTACTAATTCTATGATCTGTTTGGTCTCGTTTTTATCATCTATACAATGGGGACTGTTTCCTTATAGGAGTTTCATGAAAATTACAGAACTTAATAACTACTTAGAATAATGCCTGACATGTAAAGGCCCAACAAATGTTGCTATTTTTAAAGACATGCTACATATATTATACATTTTAATCTCTCCTACAACTATTCTCTAAAGTCAAAATAACTTTCCCTTTAACAGATGATGAAACAAACTTTAAATAATTCAAATGACACACCTTGTTACAGGCAGAGTCAAGATTCAAATCAGGTTTTATCCTAAATTGAGGCTCTATTTTAAGATGCTACCAATTTTTAAAAAAAATAGTAATAATCAGAGGTAGTAATGCACCTTGCCCCCCCGTCTCTTCTTTATGAGTATAAAATCTGCAATACTGATTTGAATACATACACACATATCTCTAAATCCACATATGACCTTCCTTCCTTCCTTCCTTCCTTCCTTCCTTCCTTCCTTTCTTTCTTTCTTTCTTTTTCGAGAGAGATTTTTGCTATAGGGCACATGCACTCACTGGAGAGACAGAGAGCCAGAAAGAGAAATCACCCCCCATGGGGGGGAGGGGGGATGGCCACACTGAAAACCCTTCTCCTCCAATCTCCTCTCGGGATTTTGGGCACGCATGCACTCACGCCCAGTGTGACTTTCAAGCCATCAGGTTTGGGACTTGAACAGCGGTCAACCATGTGGGAGTCCACTGCCTTAACCACTACGCCACCTAATTACCCCCAACCACACATCACTTTTCGTTCTCACCATTATACTAATCCACGCCATTGTTAACCTGTACGTAAAATACTGCTGTAGTATTACTAAGTAAATTGCAGACACTGACCTTTGGGAAGTCCCCAGTGAAAAGGCTGGGTCACCAAGAAATGACCACACTAAAACCCACAGATCAACAAGTCAAGAACACACAAATAGAGCTTATAGGATATAAATAGACACAAAAGGAACAATTTACATTTAAAGAAAACTTCCAGCATGAAAAAAAAAATAAAAATACTAGCAGAAAAGTTAATGTAGGGAACAGAAAATAAATAATCCCCACAATCTATAGTTGGCTCTTGTTCCAGCATGACAGTACTCCCCTATATGTAGTCCAAAAGTTCCACTGAAAGCAAGTATAAACTTAAAATAAAATTGAAAGAGAAAAACAAACAAACAAACAAACAAAACCTGGGTATTGTGAACACTCAGAAGATAGGCAGGGATGTTTCTAAGTAGGGAAAACATAGAATAAAGCTAGGCAGACCAGAGAGTGAGGGGGAAATCATTAACCTCTAGCCTGGCACGTGTGGGTCTAATCCAAATAGATTAGTTAAGACCTAAAGAAGTGAACTAGATTTGAACCAGTGTACATAGGGTATGCAGCACTGCTTACCGTCCAAACCTGAGCTGACCGCCTGTTTATAATATAATCATTTTCTAGAGGACCACAGTAAAATACTCAGAAGAAACAGGATAAAATCCAAAATCACTAGAAATCCTGGGAAATATAAATCATGCTCCTGGGAAAGAGCAATCAACTCCAAGATGACTTAGGTTTTAGTTAGCATACAGAAAAATTTAAAACAGTTTTTATAACTATGTTCCAGGAAGTAAAGCCAAATTACCTTGAAATCAACTACAACTCAGGGACTGACTACAACACAGGTACTGCAGCAGTTAAACAGAAAACATAAAAAATTAATCAAAAAAATTCTAGAATAAAAAATTTGAAAACTTAAAGATGTACTAGAAGAAATCAATAGCACAATGAAGACGACACAGTGAACTTGAATAACAAAATGTATCCCTTGAAAAGGATAAAAAAAGATTGAAAAATGTTAAAATAAAAAAGTCAGAGACTTGAAACTCCTAAAAGATCAACAAAATGTAAAATTTAAAGCTCAAAAGAAATGAGAGAGACTGAGGCAGAAAAAAAAATTTGAAGAAATAATGGTCGTAATTCTTCAAATTAATGACAAGTAAATTTACAAATTCAACTTCACTAAAGCCAAAACAAAAAATTCAAAGAAAACCACACCTAAATAATAAAACTTCTATAAATCAAAGATAAAGTTAACAGAAGCAGCCTGAAAAAATACATTACATACAGAGGAATAACAAGTTAAATCCCTTCAGATTCTCATCAGAAATCATGGCAGCCAGAGCCGGCCGCACAGTGTGGTGGTTAGGAGAATCAGAACCCACGTGGGAAACTGCATTTCAAATCCCAGGCCTGGCAGCTTGAGGGACACACCAGGCAGGAGTGCAAGCATGCTCAGAAGCCCAACAGGATGGACAAAAGGAAGAAAAGGGATTATGGCATCAGCATGCCCCATTTGGAGGGTGCTTTCTCTCTCTTCCTCTCTCTGTCTCTCTCTTATGAGTACATAAACCCTGTGACTGAAGAAAAAGAAACAAACAAACAAACCACAGCAGTCAGAAGAAAATGGAAGAATTATCTCTATAAAGTTGAAAGAAAAAACTCAGCCAAGAACTTTTTAGACCCCATCTCCCCCAAAATAACCCAAACACACATATACACACTCCACAAAAGAAAAAAAATCATAAAAAAAAGTTCATAAAAATTGGTTTTTTTTTTTTAATTATTTTTAGGTTTTTGCCATAGGACACATGTGCTTGCTGGATAGAGGGAAAGTAAGAAATCACCCCCCCAAGGGGGATAGCTATGCCACAATCACTTCTCCGCCATTCTACTCTTGGAATTTTGGGCATACAAACACATAAGCCCAACATGATTTTCAAGTCGTCAAGTCTGGGGCCTGAACCATGGTCAGCCATATATATGGGCATCCTACGCCTTAACCACCATGCCACCTACTGGCCCCAAAAATGCATATTTTAAGTAAACCATTTCCTCACTTTTTAAGTCACTTCTCATTAATACTTGAGTCTCTTTACCTCTCTAGAGTTTGAGTTAATATGTTTACAAGTAATAAAATTTACCCTTAAAGCTTGGCTATATAACACTGAACAGAACCTCCTTTGAGCAGTGTTCCATAAAATGAGCAGGTTGGACAGCTCAGTGGCACAGCACTAATGTGCTACTCAAGCAAGGCTGGGTCCATATGAAAAATGGTGATTCAGCTCCTACCAAGCTGGAGCATGTGACCATGGATTTTAAGTACCTGGGAGAATTTGCAGGGGATGAGGGTCAAGGCATTGAGAATCTGTTGAGGATGCTTATTGCTTCTCTCTCTCTCTCTCTCTCTCTCTCTCTCTCTCTCTGTGTGTGACTCACTCTAATGAAAGAAATAAACTTAAGAAAAAACTGAAAAGGTTGAAGTAAATGATTAGTGAGGATTCCTTTACTTCCACATTTTCAGGGAACAGTTTATTTTTCTCCTTTCCATGGGTAGACCAAATAATCTACTATGGTCTCCATCTTGCAAATATAAGCCAATAGTCAAAATGAGAATTATGTAAAAATATCAGAATTCATGTAAAAAGATTCATGAGCATTATCCTAAAAGCAAAGTATACACTCTTAATTATGAACATTAAGAATATCAAAACTGAAAGGGTGTGCAATACATTACTTTTACAGCACAGAACTCTGCAAAATTATATGTCACTTTATAAATATAAGAAATATACCAGTATCCTCTCAGAGGCACTTTCAATTATTCAGAAAAAGTGTTCATTTATTTCTTCAGCAAGTATTTTGCACATATAAATACTTAGATAAGTGTGCTACGTACTACTATAAACAAGATAGATCTAAGCCCTTCTTCCCACTGAGTTTACAATTTGGTAAGTAAATAACGGGTCGTGAGAAAAGCCACAACTGTATTTTTCTATGCAAAATGTGTCATGTGTCATGACTTTTCCGATGACCCAAAACATATATGGGCTGAGACAGGGTGTTAAAAGAGCATACAGAACTTGGAAATGAAAAGTGGAAAATGGAGGTAGGGTGACAGAAGGCAAGAGTATGCTTTCTGGAGGAAATACGTACACACAGACATTAATAAAAAATAGAAATCAGAACTTGAGGAAGAAGGGAGGAAAGAAAGGCGGGGAAAATAATATGTGCAAAGCTCAAAAGGCAGACCAGCCCATGGCCTGGTGGTAAAATTCAAGTCCTAGACCTAGCTTGAAAACACATTGAGCGCATGTGCATGCATGCCCAAAATCCCAAAAGATGGGAAAGACAGAGGAAAAGGGAATGTGGCATGTCCCATAGCATGAGTGCTTTCTCACTTCCCCTCTCTCTCTTTGACCATCTCTCATTGGCAAGCACACATGCCTGCTGGCAAAAATTAATGGGAGGGAGAGGGACCACAAGGCAATAGAGAACATAGTTTCAGATAGTGGTTGGAAAGCGATGGGACAAGAGAACAAGAATATTAGGGTTAAAACAAGGCTTAAATAAATATGCAATACAGTAACAAATTAAACAGGATAAGGTAAGCAGGGACTCATATTGTTATCTAGAAGTTAGCAATAAAAACAGTTTCGAGCGTTGTTTTTTCCTTCATTCATGATAGGGGACATGCACGCAAACAAGAGAGAGATAAGTATCACTCACAGGGTCCGGTCAAGCCACGATCCCCTTCCCCCAGCCCCCCAGGCCATCATATCCTGGGCACTCCTGTGCATGCCCAGCATGTTTCATACTGACTGGTCTGGGGTCTGGAGCCACAGTCACCATGTGAGATTGAGCTTCTCTTGAGCAGAGCATTACTGCCGCATCATAGAGCTGGTTCTCAAGTGTCCCTAGACTCTTCCTTTCTTGAGAAAACCAAGCAAAAGGTCACCTGGTACAAAGAAAGTTTTCCCAAAATGAGGGAAAGAAATGTTTTATCTAAAGAAATCTTCTAGATAGCTGTCACTATCAGACCCCTTCAGTCTAACATCCAACAGGCTACCTAACCTAACACCCCAAAATTAGTAAAGAGATTAACACTACCATACTAAAAGATTCTTTTTACAGGGACCGACAGGTGGCATAGTGATTAAGGTGCTGGACTCCCACATGGCCAACCACAGTTCAAGTCCTGGTCCCAGTGGCTTAAAAAGCAACAGGCATGTGTGCATGTGTGCCCAAAATCCTGAGAGGAGAATAAAGGAGACGAGATCATAATCCCCATAATCCAGTGGGCAATCCCCACTGGAGAGTGATTTTTCACTTTCTCTTTTCAATTATGTCTCTCCAGCGGGCACAGGTACTCTATAGACAAAAAAAAAAAAAAAAAAAAAAAAAAAAGATTATTTTGCATAATAAACTCCAGTTTTTTCCCTGATTCTCAAAATTTCTGTCTAAACAGCATAATTTCTTCATATTATGGCTAATTTTGGAGAAACATCATAGACAAACCAAACCACAGCACATTCCTGAACTTTTCAAATATTAAGTTGTTCATGTTCAAACAAATCTTAGGAGTAAGCAAGCCAAAACCTTAAAATAATCCAATAGTAAATCAGACTACTAAAGCATTCCCCAACTTGTATTTGGCATGTCTTTAGCAAGAATTTTACCCACACCTTAATTCCAACTAAGTCATGAAACATTTGAGAACATGGCTGAAAAACACAGACTAGGATTTGTAAGTATTACATGGTAGGTAGACTAGCCTTAATTACATTAATCTTGTTAGTAAGTTTACATTTAACAAACATCAATAGAATATATTATGTAGTTATTTTAACTTATCAGGCCTACATATATAGAATACATATAAAATTCTAAATAACACATTATCGTTACACATACAATTAGACAATGTTTTAGAATGCAGGTCAGATATTAAGGAAAGAATAAAAACAAAATAGATGCTAAGTAATCAATTTAAAACAGATGAAAATCAAAGCAACATCTACAAATATACTTTAATGAAAGTGCTAAGCAAGGTCACTGCATTATGGATTCATGGGTTACTTATTGGACAACTCCAAGGACACCATTAAGAGAGAGAGAGAGAGAGAGAGAGAGAGACGGGGCAGGAAGAGACTAACTAATACAAAGTAAGCTGGAAGGGAATGCCAAAAACCACCACCCTTGACTACCTTGGAGTGCCCAAGTCTTCAGTAGCAATGATAAAACAAATATAAAAATCAGAATAAAATGGCCATTGCAGTACACTGAGCTCTACAGAGACAGCGCCGGGGCAAGTGAGAGCTGGACGGGCACTGGGCGACTCTGTGCCTTGCGGAGGAAAGATAACTAAACATGGGCAAAGGAGATCCTAAGAAGCTGAGAGGCAAAATGTCATCATATGCATTCTTTGTGCAAACTTGCCGGGAAGAACACAAGAAGAAGCACCCCGATGCTTCAGTCAACTTCGCAAAGTTTTCTAAGAAGTGCTCAGAGTGGTGGAAGACCATGTCTGCTAAAGAGAAAGGAAATTTTGAAGATAAGGCAAAGGCGGACAAGGCCTGTTATGAAAGAGAAATGAAAACCTATATTCCTCCTAAAGGGGAAACAAAAAAGAAGTTCAAGGATCCCAATGCACCCAAGAGGCCTCCTTCAGCCTTTTTCTTGTGATGTTCAGAATATTGCCCAAAAATCAAAAAAGAGCATCCTTGCCTATATCCACTGGTTATGCTGCAAAGAAGCTGGGAGAGATGTGGAATAGCTGCAGATGATAAATAGCCATAGAAAAAGAAGGCTGGTAAGCTAAAGGAAAAATAGGAAAAGGATATTTCTGCATACCGAGCTAAAGCAAAGCCTGATACAGCAAAAAAAAAAAAAAAAGGGATGTGTCAACACTGAAAAGAGGAAGAAAAACAAAGAGGAGGAAGATGAAGATAATGATAAGTTGGTTCCAGTGTAGTAGTATTTTCCCTTATCTATAAAGCATTTAATTCCCCTATATAGAACTCATTCCTAAAAAAAAAAAAAAAAAAAAAAACAAACTCAAATGTAAGGCTAAAATTTGTTTTTAAACTGCATCTATAGTGTCTTTTTTTGTATAGTTAACACACTGCCGTACACATCTTTAGATAGCCCTGTCCTGGTAGTATTTTCAATAGCCACTAACCTTGGCTGGTACAGTGTGGGAGTTATAAATTGGCACAGAAATTTAAAGTAGGTTCTTGTCAGTGCATAGCACAAATTAGTTATATAGAAGATGGTAGCTTTTCATCTTCAGTTGTCTCTGATGCAGCTTATACAAAATAATTGTTGTTCTGCTAACTGCATACCACTCTGTAATTGCAAAAGAAAAAAAAAAGTTGCAGCTGTTTTGTTGACATTCTGAATGCTTCTAAGTAAAGACAATTTTTTAAAATCAGAATAAAGCAGGAGCTTTCTCCTTTGGTGCAGCAGTAATATACTGCTCAAGCCAGGTCCCATGTGGCAACCACAGTTCAGGTCCCCAGCTTGGTCAGCCCGGAAACAAGTCAGGTGTGCACACGAGTGTCCACTATCCAATGAGCAACAGGACTGAAGAAAGGGCATCAATGCATGACCAGACTCTGTGGAGGGTACTTCTCTCTCTGTGCATCTCTTTCACTGTCAACTACACATGCCCATTCCCCGTCATATATAAAAGGGAAAAAAAGTTTAAAACACAAAGCAAAACAATAACATAGGCAAGCACATGTCTATAAAATTGGTCTTTGCTTAGCATTACTCATTGATTCATTCTTAACAAGTACTAACCCAGTAACTACCAGATGCCAGGTACAAAAAGATATAGCAGTGAACAAAGACAAAGATCAGTCTGCCTTCATGAGGCTTACATTCAGGGAAGAAGAGAGGTAGTCTGCTCTCTAGGAAGGAGTCTCAGTCAGATGAAACCCCCAACTCAGCTCAAACATCACCTTGCAACTAAAGGCAAGGCAAAGTGGGAACCATCCGCATCCCAGACTAGCATCAACTGGGACATGCAGCACACAAACCAGACAGGATTCTTGCCTACAAAGGAGGAATTTCCCCTTTAGGAGGAATATAGGTTTTCATTTCTCTTTCATAACAGGCCTTGTCCGCCTTTGCCTTATCTTCAAAATTTCCTTTCTCTTTAGCAGACATGGTCTTCCACCACTCTGAGCACTTCAGGTAATGAGCATAAACAGGCATGCGATCCCTTCAGCATCATCTTTCTGCCATCAGTTGGGAGAGCAGACCTGTAGGAAAGAGAAACTGATGTCCCTACCCCTAGCCAGAACCCCACATTTTCTCCAACACTGGGCCTTATAAATTATACAGCTGGACCTGTCTATATTCACAAACCAAAAATTATACACTGTAGTTATAAATCAGTTCCATTCTTTCATCCAATTCAGTGCTCCATTTATTAATATGTTTTGTCCCATTCCACTCTGGACCATCCCCTTCACCCTGCTGTAGCCAAACAGCTTTATTCCTATTTCTTAAATTAACAAACTCATTTGTACCACAGCCCATTATTCATCTGCAATATTCATAATGTAGAATGACGTCTTCACAATTTAATCAAGTCTCAGACTGACTGCCACACCTTCAGAGTAGTTGGACTCTGACTCTCTGACTAATCAGATCCCATCTAATAAGGAGTAAACTCATTATATCAGCTCCAAAGACAGCCACCATCAGTTTCTTCCCCAACCTATATGCACGCCTCTCCCCCACTGAAAGATAAGAGTTCATTTCCTCTCCCTCTGATCTAAACCGGCCTTATGGCCACTTTGGCCAGTAAGATGTGGCAAAAATGACAGTTACATCTTCTAAACTCAGTCCTTAAGAAGAATGGCAGCTGTTGGACCATCAGACAATGTAATAGTAACATGACTGGACTCCCACGGGGCCAACTGCAGTTCGAGCACCCGACCTAGTGGCTTAAAACTCAGGCGGGGCACATTATATGTGTGCACAAAATCCAAGAGGAGAATGGAGAAGGGACTATGGTGTGGTTATCCCCCCTGGGAGGTGATGTCTCACTTTCTGTCTCCCTCTCTCTCTCTCTAGCAAATGTACATACCCTATAGCAAAAATCTCTCTAAAAAAATTTTTAGAATGAATGGCAGCTGTTTCTTCCTTCTGTAACAAGTGCTGTAACAAGTCAAGGTGACACTAAGAAGGTACATGAAGTATACACAGAGAGGGCACCGAGAGAACTGAGATGCTCTAGTTAACGTATCAGTTCAGTTCCCAGACAATGGTCAGCAAGAATCCCAGACAATGGGCAGCAAGAACTGCCAGCCAAGTTAGTGAACCATCTTGGATGTACTAGCCCTGCTGAGTTCCAAAATGGCTGCAGCCCCTACTAACATCGAGTGAAGTCGAACATAACTCTACTGATCACAGTCAGCCCATGGAGCCTGCAAAGATAACAAGCTTGTGTTTGGAGGAGCCCATTACAAAGCAATATAAAACTAAAATACCAAACTCTGAATACCAGCTCTACAACTGGGCCTACTTGTCTCAAATACACCTCTCTCATTTTTCTCATCTCCAAAATGAAGATAATGGCATTATCTACTTCACAGATATTCAAATGATTAAATGTGCTAATATATATAAAGGACTCAGCAGAGTTCTCAGCATATTCCTGACATAATGCAAGTAATTTTTGCTGTTTTATTATTGATAAAGGTGATTTATTCCACCAACCTGCTCTATTTTCTTTAAAAACAACTATTACTACCTGAGTATGCTTCCTTATTTACCAGCCTTCCTTCCCCAAAAGTATGATCCACAAGGCAAGAACTTAATTATCTTATTCAACAACACCTAAAACAGAATCTGACAGGTAAGAGATATAATAATTCTTATATATTGAATAGATGAATGAGTTACAGGACCTTTGTTTCACAGTTAATCAATAATGATATCTAAAAACTGCTCCCATACCTTATCTTAAGCATAAATGTGAAAAAGGGCACTCAAAACATAAAATGAGCTTATAAACTATGTATGGTATTTTCATGATACAATTCTGATGCATTAGTTTCTGCACATATTTTACACCATTTCTTGATCATGTACTGCTCAAATATGCCTACCTAAAGGCTAGCATTTGAATCATCAACTTTCAAGACTATTGAAGTAGTTTACTCATTAGTATAATTTCTGTAATGAGTCACACTCAACCAAATTACGATACATTTACAGTTAATATAATGGCATGCATAGAAATAACAAGATAAACTTTAATCTAAAGTCCATTAGAAAACAATTTACCCTGGTAACACAAATTAACATAATGCTGATCTTCAGGTTGTATACAACTTGGTACAGAACACATTTAATTGCACACTTCCTCAATTATAGTTTTTGTAAAGTTAAAAAACTTAAAAGATCAAATAAAAATCAGACACTCAGGCCAGCCAGTGGTGTGGTGGTTAAGGCTGCTGGATCTCACGTGGCTGACTGTGTGGGTTCAAGTCCCAGAGCCAAGTGGCTTGAGAGACACATCAGGCACAAGGGCCTGAGTACCCAAAAATCCCAAAAGGAGAATAAAGAAGGAATTGAGGCATGGCCATGCCCCCAGCGGGTGATTTCTCGTTCTCCCCACCCCCATTTCTGGCAAGCACACTTACCTATGGCCAAAAAAAAAAAAAAAAAAAAAAAAAAGACTGACACTCACAGAATGCTGAAGCATCTTTGAGGAAGGCACTAGTCTAGAGAGGAAGAAGACAAACGTAATTCTCTAACCCTGTGAATCTACTTTTCCTTTGCCTGATGCAGATAATGGATGAGAGAAACTCCTCTTGCCTCCCACTTCCAGTTATAGATTCAAAGGAATTTTTGCATTTGAAAACAGCATTCTATGAGAGGAAAAAAAAAAAAAAACAGATGAGAAAGGAGTGGTACAAAACTTCAGACAAGGAATAAAGATGTAAAGTGTAAAGTCAGGGAAGTAAGTAAGAGTACACTATGGTTATAGTATGTAGGTCCTGCTAGACTACTAGAGTAAGTGCATAAAAACTAAGAGAACAGACTGAGATACAGCCCTGTACAGCTATGGAAGGCCCACTGAAGCAACTCAGATGCTAAGAGGAATTTTAAACTTCAAAAATTCAACACACCCACCAGAATGGCTCAAATTTTAAAAAGACTCCAACACCAAAATTT
Source organism: Tupaia tana (assembly GCA_026018925.1). Classification (NCBI taxonomy): domain Eukaryota; kingdom Metazoa; phylum Chordata; class Mammalia; order Scandentia; family Tupaiidae; genus Tupaia; species Tupaia tana. Next base: position 79,249,574 of record JAKSZU010000005.1, on the reverse strand, counting down.
TGGCAAGGTTGTGGAGTAACCAAAATACTCACACATTACTACTGGAACTGCAAAATGGTACAACTACTTTAGAAAAAAGTCTCGTAGTTTCTTAGAAAATTAAACATACACCTACCCTATTACCCAGTAATTCCACTCAAAAGAAATAAAAATGTCCACAAAAATATTTGTACAAGAATATTCAAAATAGTTTTATTCATAATAGCCAAAAACTACAAAAAAATCCAAATGTCCAACCATAGAGTAATATATAAACTGAAGTATATTTAAACTATGTATACAGTAAAAAATTATTCAACGGTAAAAAAGGAGCTACTGAAATAGACATAACATAGTTCAATTTCAAAAACTTCATGCTGAGTGGAAGATTTGTATATATGCTGTATGATTCTAAAATAGGAAAATTTAATTTAAAGTAAGGAAAAACCAGGTTACAGGGAGGCAGAAATCGACCAGTAAGGGTCATAAGAGAACGCTTTAAGTGTGATGGTAGTGTTCTGTATTGGGTCAGTAAACTTTATGTAGAAAGGGTACTGACAATGTTTGTGTCTCTCCAAATTTCATATGTTGAACCCCTAACCCCATAGTAATGGTATTTGAAGGTGGAGTCTTTGCTAAGTGACTAGGTCTAGCTGGGTCATGAGGGTAGGGTCCCCCTCTATAATGGGTTAGTGTCTTTATAAGAGGAGGAAAAAAGACCAGAAAACACACAAACACTCTCTCTCTTCCCCCCCGCCCCGCTTCTGTCCATGAGGACATAAGTGGGCATCTGCAAGCCAGGAAGAGAGCCTCTACCAAGGAACTGAATCAGCCAACACCTTAATATTGAATTTCCCAGCCTCCAAAACCATGAGAAATGAATTCCTGTTGTTTAAACCACTCAATCTATGGTGCTTTGTTACAACAGCCAGGCTTAAACAGACAGACGAGTAAATACTTGAGAGAATGCAACTCTTCCTTAAATACCGCTCTGTCATTACAAATGAACAGGTATGGCTGTGTTTCAATAAAACTTTATTTACAAAAGCAGGTATTGGACCATAGTCCACTGATCCTTACTCCATACTCTGAAATTGCTCTGGATTATAGGGTATATACATTTGTCAAAGTTCATAGAGTAGGCCATGTAAGATTCACGCATTTCACTATATGCTATTTTTACCCCAAAGAAAAAGAGTCACCTGCATCTTGCTTTGAAAGCATCAAAAAAAGAGATGAACTGGCAGACCTACAACGCAAACATAACAAATTATTAACTGTATACCCCACAATTTTGTAATTTTTTATTTTATTTTATTTGTTATTATTGTTAATGTTTTAATTTGACCAGAGAGGGAGAGAGAGAAAGGGAAAGTATGAAAGCGAGTCACCAGGTCCAGGACTTGAACCTCTGCGGCCATGTGGGAGTCCAGTGCTTCCACCACATCACCTACCAGCTCCAACTCCACAATTTTTGTGTTGTATACAAGGGTTAATTATATAATTCTTTAAATGTTTTCAATGTATTTGAAAGTTTTAATACTAAACAGTATTAAATGTTGGGAAGGGGTGTTTTGCAAGAAAAATCCGAAGGTTTTCCAGCAAAGAAATCAAATCAAATGTATATTCTACAAATATGACTCACAAGTAAAAATGATACACTGAAGGATGGTCAGATGAAAGAAGAAAGTATTAAGTAGACTTATATAATATTCCACAATATTCCAAGTCACAGAAATTATCAAGCTATGGAGTAAGTACATAAACAAAAAACAAAGAGAAGAAAAGTCAAAGAAGTCAAGAGACATAGGAAGGTTTTGGTATTCCAAATAAGGAAGGATTATCAAGGAGAAAGTGTTTAGTGTATATAACAGAGATTTCAAGCAAGACAAAAACTAAAAAGTACACGTTAGAGGGGCCAGCAAGTGGTGGGATGGTTAAGGTTCTGGACTCCCTCATGGCTGGCTGCAGTTCAAGTCTCAGACCTGGTGGACTTGCTTGCTTTTTCTTTCTCTCTCTGGTGAGCGCATATGCTCTGAAGCAAATTTTTAAAATAATAATAGGTAAAATTAAATAAGTTAATCTTTAGAAAAAAAAAGTATCCATTAGATTATGCAATTGGGTAACTGATTACATAAATCAGGTGTGGTAAGAATATAAACCAGATGAAGTATATTGATAAATTCAAATAAAACAAATGAAGATCAGAAGAATCAGCTGGGCCAAGGGGAAAACGGTGATAACTAGAGATTAACATAAAACTAAGGTAAAAGACTGTAATACTTCTTTAAAATAGAAAATGGAAAAAAAAAAAAAAAAACTGCACCTAAGAAATTACCATATATTATCTCATCCAGAACAGTACTAGTGGGTGAGGCACTTCCCTGGGCTTGAAAGTGCTTGCACATTCTTGCTGAGTATGCCAGTCTGCAAAGCTTTCTTCCATTTCCTGATACTGAGCTATTTTTTGTAATAAGTTACATAGGCAACAAAAAAGGTCAAGACAACCACAGCAGGGTACTACCCTCCCAAAAGAGACAACTGGCTTGTCTGTTGTTTGCTACAATGTTTGCTGCTTGCTTTAAAAAAAAAAAAAAAATGCTGTAATCTTGGCTGAGTTCCTCAGCTATGACACAAACTCAGTGCATGTGTCCCACCCATCATGCTAGTTGGCCCTGGTAACAAGGAAAACCTAATCAAGTATGTTGATGTTCATTCTGCCTGCTGTACCATGAGTAGAAATATTATTTGTCTCAGACCTGGGAGTTTCCTGTTCCCTGCTAGCAACCATGACACATGAACAGACTAACTTATTAACTTGTAAATAAGGTACTCATTTATCACACATAGGTCTCTATGTTTTGTCAAATAAGAATTATAAGAAGCCACTGTTTTGGACTAAACTGCTGATCTAGACTCCAACAGAAGACACCAAAATGGAATCACTTGTGCTATAACATCACATCACCAAACTGAAATTTTAAGGAAACTGACAGATACCAAAATAGATGAGTTTTTTAATCAAATTAGGAGAAGTCAATATAGTGAGTATAGTACTCATTCCTAAATCAGTGCTATAAGGAAATAAAACATATCCATCAGTCACATTAATTATAATCTTCAGAATGTTTCTTACAACAATGTGCCAGACTGTCTGCTTAATCTTAAGCAAAGTGACTGTATGTGACTATGAAATCCTGCTCCCCTTATCACAGGACTTAGCCAATCACTGCAATACTAGATCTCGCTCCTTCCCTCCCATTTGCAACTTTTGCCTTTAAAAAAATCATCCCAGGGGCCGGCAGGCGGCATGGTGGTTAAGGGCACTGGAATCCCATGTGGCTGATTGTGATTCGTGTCCTAGACGTGGCAGCTTGCTTTCTCACTTTATCTTTCTCTCTCTCTCACGTGCATGTGCACGTACACCCTTTGTCTCTTGCTCTTGTTCTTCCCCTCTCTGGTCAAATTTAAATAAATAAAGTTAAATAAAATAATTCTTAAGTAAGTAAATAAATAAAAATCATCCTGAAATCTGTAAGACCCTGGGATACATTATTCAAAGCCATCTAGATTCTGTGGTACCTGGGTGATCGCCCTAACCCTAGCCCAAACAGACTCTTTGGCTTTACTTACCTCAGTCTTCCTTTTCATGCTGACACGTTTTACAATATTACATTATTTAATTCTCATAATCATTCAAATTACGTTAGTACTGGGGACCAGTAGTTGGCGTAATAGCTATGTTGCTAGACTCCCATGTGGTCGACCGCGGTTCGAGTCCCGGACCCGGTGGCTTAAACTCACACCAGGCGCATGTGCATGTGCCCAAGATCCCAAGAGGAGAGTGGAGGAGAAGGGACTGTGGTGTGGCCATCTCCCCTGGGGGGTGATTTTTTGCTTCCTGTGTCTTTCTGGCGAGTGCACGTGCCCTATAACAAAAAGCTCTCAAAAAAAAAAAAAAAAAACAAATTAAGTGAGTACTAATATGAGGAAACTGAGGCTTGAAGATTGAAAGTAAACTAAGCCAAGGTCTCACAAATTGCAAACACCAAAACCCAAATATATGTCCAGAGTATTTTAAAACCTATGTTTTCAACCATTAATATTTAAACCTCTTTCCAGCTATTTATCAAGGACAACTCTTAATTGTCCAGATAAAAGAGCAAAATACCCATATATTTGCAGTACGAATACTTCAAATTATGTTCCATAGAAAATGAACATACTGAAAATGTTATTATAATTTTAAAATTAAAAAAAAAAAAAACACCGTAGTAAAAGATTAGCAAACACTAGGGTAAACAAATCCAAGCCACTAACCTTACTGCAGAACTTCCCATAGTTTTACTAGGCTAATAAATATTTTAATATGCTAAAATCTTCTAAGAACAACTATCATCATTTTAGAATACAGTCTGTGAAACTAACATTACAATGAATTAACACTGCCAGTTTAGCTAGTACACAGAAAACCTTTTAAATCTTAGTAGTTAGCTTGGTACAGGTACTTAAGCCTTTAAAATAGACATCAAAGTCAGAATGCGTAGTAACAGCTCTAAAAGTCAACTATTTCATAGTTTGGCAACGCTGTTCAGTTCCTACCAAGCAAAACTAAATCTCCCATAACACACTGAAACTACATAGTATACCTGACTTTTTCAAAAATTAGAAGGCCAACAATCAAGACTTTTTATGACTCCACACTGTCATCCACTGCTTTACTTAACAAAATTCGGACCCTTTTAACAATGCAAGGGAAGAAAAGAAAACAGAAAAAGCAGTTTCTAGATAAAGCTTATCCACTGGTTAACAGTAGTAAGTCATTCTGATGGTCCTGGGCATACTGCTAACTTTCCAATATGGAGAGATGAACTCTAACTCTTTCAATAACTAAATAAACTAACGTGGTATACCATTTCACCTTCTAGTTACTTACCTCCTAACTTAAGCATCCCTTAATATTAAACAACCAAAACTGCTTATTGCTCCAGTTTAAAAGTCATTCCAGAGTTTTTAAATAAACAAACAAACAATAAATAAAAATGAGCTAGAGGAAGCCACAAAACAGTTGTGTTCATTATATAAACCAGAGCTGCAAAATGATCCCTAGCCAAAAAGTCTATGGGAAATTTTCAATCCAGCTGCCTCTCTGGCATATACCTAGAAATAGCTATTAATCTAATTAGGTCATTCTTAACAAAACTAAGAATTACACTGACTGGATAGATAAAATTGCTATGGAAGTACACAGTAACAGAAATTAAAATCAAAATTTAAACTATGCTGGGAACCAGCAGTTAGCGTAATGGCTATGTTGCTGGACTCCCACATAGGCGACCGCGGTTCGCGTCCCGGACCCAGTGGCTTAAAACTCACGCCGGGCGCATGTGCGTATGTGCCCAAGATCCCGAGAGGAGAATGGAGGAGAAGGGATTGCGGCGTGACCATCCCCCCTGGGGGTTGATTTCTCGCTTTCTGTCTCTATGTCTCTGTCTTTCTGTCTGGCGAGCTCACGCGCCCTATAGCGAAAACCTCTCAAAAAAAAAAAAAAAAATTTAAACTATGCTTAGATTTTCTTTTTTGAAAAAAAGAACATTTTTTATTTAACTTTATTTATTTTAATTTGATCATAGAAGAACAGAGCAAAAGAGAAAGAGAGGGAAAGTGAGAACGCAAGCTGCCAGGCCTGGGACTCCAACGGCTGTCGGCCATGTGGGAGTACGGTGCCCTTAACCACCATGCCACCTGCCGGCCCCTACACTAAGAGTTTCTAACATTGCCTAACAAGGAAAACAAACTGATCTTACCTACTTAAAGAGAGCAGAACTTTATAAGGACGGATTTTTACCCTCTGCTCTCAAGGAATACCTCCACCCATTCAAAGTCTATATTAGACACATCTTCAGCTTGAGGGAAAAAATAATGAGTTATAAAATATTCCACTGTTCACTTATTTTGAAAGGCATAGAGTAAAAGAAAACATCTTTAAAAGGAGAGAGCAAATTTCAGTATGTTGGTAGTAAACATTTTTTTTTTAAAAATGACCAGAGAGAGCAAAGAGAAAGAGAGGGAAAGTTTCAGTATGTGGGAGTGTCCAGTAGCCACCTGCTGGCCCCCGGTAAAACATTTTAAAAATGCATCAGTCTCAACTAGTCGTAACTATTGAAGGCAAATTTGGTATTAAATTATTTTAAGGCACAGCTACATCAGTTAAATATTTTGAGCAGCAATTTATATATTAGATCGAAGTTGATTATGATAAGCAAAAGCCCAAAGAGAAAAAACTCAATTCAGTTTGGGTCATTCAGGGAAACAAATAGAAACAGGAAAAATTAGAAAAACAACTAAAACAAGTCCCATTGTTAACATTACTCAACATTCATCTATTGTATTTTATTTTTGCTAATATGTTTACCAAAAATGCCTTTTAAAGAAATCAAACCGGGGCAGGCAGGTGGCGTGGTGGTTAGAAGCACTGGACTCCCACCCACATGGACGACCATGGTTTGAGTCCCAGACCTGGTGGCTTACTTTCTCGCTTTCTCTCTCTCTCTCTCTCTCTCTCTGTCTCTGTCTCTCTCCAGTCAAATTCAAAAATAATAATAAGAAGAATAAAGTTACATAAATTAATTCTTTTTAAAAAATTCAAAACATCCAAAGTGTTTACAATGACAACTTGAAAAATGCCTTCTACACAAGCAGCAATAACATTTTCCAAGCCATTCTGAAAAGACTGATAAATTGGGAACCAGCAGTTAGTGTAATGGCTATGTCGCTGGACTCCCACGTAGTCGACCGCGGTTCGAGTCCTGGACCCGGTGGCTAGGCACATGTGTGTGCGTGCCAAGATCCCGAGAGGAGAATGGAGGAGAAGTGATTGCGGCGTGACCATCCCCCCTGGGAGGTGATTTCTCGCTTTCTGTCTCTCTTTCTCTGTCTGTCTGGTGAGCGCACGCACCCTATAGCAAAAATCTCTCCAAAAAAAATTAAATTAAATTTAAAAAAATAAATAAAAAGATTGATAAATTTTCAGAGAATTCATAATATGATTTACAGGGAAGTTTTACAGTATGTATACCAGAAGACAATTTAAATTTAAATATCATTCATGAGTTTTTATCTTAACAAATGCAAAATCATAAAACTTGAGACCACACATTTCAGTATGCTTCATATTTATTAAAACATAATAAAAATTCATAGTTCACAACTAAATCTTACATGGACAAACAAATGCGAAAGATGAAATCTGGAACTAACATCCCTATTTTTATAAAATTTTGCAAGCCAAAAACTGTAATATCAGCAGTGGGTATTGTTTTTCTTCTCCCAGTAAACAGATAAATTACCATCTGAAAGTTTACAGAATAACTTGCTATCTAGCTGCAACAAAATAGTCAACTACTGCTGAGTCCATTTTTAAATAGCGTTCACAAGAGTAACCTCCAATGATTCCACCGGAATTAACAAAGAATAAATATATTAGAGAAATGGACACTGAAAATATAGAACCTATTTCAATATGCAGTTTAAAGAGCTTTCTCCGGGACGCTGGAAAATCCTGTATTTAACAAAAAATAAACCAGATTAGAATTTTTTTCTAGTAAAACTTCTTCTGTGTCCCTTCTATATATATATTATGTAGTCACTTTTGATAGCAACATAGTATGAAAAGGACAAAATGACAAGGTTAACTGGAGCAGAGACAAGCTAAGCACGACAGCTCTTCTCTACCGTCGCACAATTCCTAACCCATATTTTTACCAAATCCCCATCCTACCCTACGTAGTACTTACGCCCTCCGCGGCCACCATCACCCCCAGCCCCATTTATGACGGCGACCACCTTCTGGGCAGGGATGTGAATTCAGCCCCATTTCCACGGACAACCGACTAGAACGTCGCAGGGATGACTGAGTCAGGGAATAGAGAGATCACACAGAAAGTGAGAAATAAGACACAAGTTTTCAGATGTGTGTTGCGGGGAGAGCAGTCTCTCTCACAGTGGGGTCTAAGGTGCGGATGGGGGACCGGGAGACCTGGGGCGAGAGAAAAGGGTCTCGAAGGGCAGGCAGGGGTCCAAGACGGAAGATTTGAGAGAAGTTCTGATCACGGGACTCAAAAGGAAAACCAGTCAGCAGGTCCCCTCGAGAACCGGAGGAAAGGAACTCGCGGGGCCCCTGCACCCCGAGGCAGCGCCAGGGTCCTGGCGGCGCAGGAAGCCGGGAACTCACCACCTGGTAGCGGCCAGTCCCCGGCTGGTGGTGGTCCATCCTGCCCGGCACGGGATCCGGCTTCTGAGCAGGCGAGTCCCCTCGGTGCTCAGCTCCCTCGGCCACCCCAGGCGACGGCGTCTTCCCCGCGGCTTCCTTTCCGCCCCGGTTTCTGCCGCCGCGGTCGTCCGGCCGGACCGCCTCACTTCCTGTCGCTCCCGCAGCCGCCGCAGAGACCTCCGCGTCGGTCACGGCTCCGTGGAGAGGCTCCGGGGCGCAGCGCGCGCTACTGGGCATGCTCGGGACCACGGCGCATGCTCGCTGGGTCCTCCGGCGCCCCATCCGCGCCGCGGGTGCAGGGGTGTCGCTGCGAGGGAGGAGATGGCAAAGTAAGACTGGGAGCTGTCTCGGTTGTCAGCCCGTCCGGTGGGCGGTGGCTCAAGGAGCGGAAAAAAAAATTAACAAACACACACACACACACACACACACACACACACACACGGTCCTGATTGGTCTATTCCTCGGGCACGGGCTTTGCGCAGGCACAAGCGAGCGCACGATCACACCGCGGGGACTGAAGTGGACCAGGGAGGAGACGCATTCCTGGAACACCTGAGGGCAGGTCGCCCATTTGCCCAACCCTTCCTCCTATTAGTCACCCCGCCTCGGTCATCGCGGGGGATCCATCTCTAGGACATTCCTAACATGCTCGTTAATGAGACAAGGGATTTCTTAGAAGACTGTTTTTCAGAGCAGTTTTAGGTTCACAGTAAAATTGAGAGGTACAGAGTTAGCCTGTGTGCTCCCTGCCCCCACACACGCACAGCCTTCCCCCCAACCCCGTTATCAACCTCCCCCTCTAGAGGAGTGAGTACACGTTTTACAGCTGATGAACCCAAGTCCATAGTTTGCCTTAGGCTCCACCCTTAGTGTTCTTCGTCCTTTGGAGTTAGGACAAATGGGTATATTCTCTGTCATAGTAGTTTACAGAGTATTTTCACTGCTCTGAAAGACCTTTGGAATTATTTATTTGCCTCCTTGGTAGCAAGAGATTTAAGAATTCTACAGACTTACATATTTTACAAGCAAGAGGCCTCTGAAGTTCTAGGTTACTGAAAGAAAAAATTAATGAAATGATGTAGGACTGTTCATGGTAATACTCAAATCAATCATTTCAGAGCGATTTAGCAGGACTTTGTGTGGAGCGTTGTAATAATCTGTCTAGTTAACCCCACGCAACCTACTGTGTAAGTCTTTCACGAAGGGCACAAAGCATGTTTCTAGCCAGTACAACATGATGGGGCACCAAAACAGTACCTTTTAACCCAAAAATCTGTTGTCTATACCTTTTTGGTTTGTTTTTAGAATTATTTTATTTAACTTTATCCATTTATTTATTTATTTCAATTTGACCAGAGAGGGACAGAATGAGAGAGAGAGAGACAGAGAGAGAGAGAGAAAGCAAGCTGCCAGGGCCAGGCCTCCAGCCCCTGTCAGCCATGTGGGAGTCCAACACCCTTTACCACCACACCACCTGCTGGCTCCTCTGCTGTCTATACATTGAAAACTATGATCCATATGATCTGGCCTAGCTATCTTTTCTTTTTTTTAACTTAGTGGATCCCTTTTTCAGTAAATGAGTCCCACTCGAGCACTCAAAGGAGGAAAAAGAAGGATCTGGAGTCCCACTATCCCTCAACGTCCGGAGAAGGTTTTTAAAGTGAAAAGGTTCTTGGATAAATATAATTGGCTGGTTAAAACAGAGATATGGGGATCAGAAGATGGCAGAATGGTTATGTCTCTGGACTCCCACATACTAGACAATGGTTCAAGTCCCTGACCTGATGGCTTAAAAACTCATCCCCACCCAGCCTGTGCCCAAAGTCCCGAGATTACACTTTGGCCATCCCCTAGGGGTTGATTTCTCACTTTCTGTCTCTCAGGCAAGTTCACGTGACCTATAGCAAAAACCACCCTAAAATAAATAAATAAATAAAAGCAAAATATGGACCAGCCAATGTTGTGAAAAGGTCCTTGGACAAATATGATAGGTTGGTTAAAACAGCATAATATGGGCCAGCTGACCCCACCTAGCTGACAACACAGTTCAAGTCCCTGATCAGCAGCTTGAGAAACACACTGGGTACTTGTGCTGGCATGCCCAAAATCTGGAGAGGAGCAGGGATTGCTGTATGACCAGCCCCCACTGGGGAATACTTGTCCACTTCCTCTCTTTCTCTCTCTCTCTCTTTCTGGAGAGAGCATGCACCTTATAGCAAAATTTTAAAAATGAAAAAAAGCAAGATACATTAAAGATGAAAACTTACTGAGAAATCAACTTCAAATTTGAGGCTTCCTTATAGTTTCTTTAAAGCATTCATCAGCTCTTCCTGTTTTTGCCATCTTGACTTATCTAGTGGTAGAAAGCATTACTAGACTGACAATAGAGGAAATATCATCATACTTAAATTTCTTTAAACTTGGTTTTTTTTTTGTAAATGCATTTTAGAATCTAAGACAATAAGCATATGTCATTTTATCGGTTTGATGATTTAATTGGTTTACACACTCGCCCTCACAATTTCACCACAGATGGTATTGGCTTTCATCTAAACAGCCACCACTGTCAGCAAAGTAAGCTAGATTTCTACATCACTTATTGTCTATAAACTTCATTTAGAACTCATTTTTTTACTTGCTTCCGTTTTCATGAATCACTTTTTATGTTCACTTATGTCTCAAGTAGACTGCTGTTCAGGGCACAGGTCACTTTTTTACACCCAGCACAGCACTGAGAACACACATAACAGTACAGTGTAAACCAGAGACCTAACCAAAAGAAGACACCTTGAATCCTGTTAGAGTCTTTCAGTTTTGCTCTCCTCCTTTGTTCTGCGAGCATTTTGCTAACCCAGCAAAGTAGGTGACAAAAAATTCAACAAGAAAGCATATTTTCAGTGAGGAGGAAGGTAAAGAAGGGACAAAAAAGTAGAACAGCAGTTTATGAGTATTGAACCCTTTCTAAACCATGGACTATGCATGTGTTATTTAATCCTCACCACAACTCCATTATGTATGCAAAATCATAATCTCCATTTAGTAGATGAGGAAACTAAGGCTCAGGAACTTGTAAATTCCAAATTACTAGTAAGTGGTCACAGATACCAGAGCACCCACTGTGTTAAGTACTACGCTATAATTCACCCTAAAATAAAGAAGGCCAGCCAGCCACATAGCCAAGTAGTTAAGGGAATTGGATCTCACATGGCTGACCATGGTTCAGATTCCAGACCTGGAAGCTTGGAAAACACACTAGATATGTACCCATGTGAGCCCCACATCCTAACTGCATGGAGAAAGGAAGGAGAAGGGATTTCAGCATGACAACATACCATCTGGTGGTGCTTTCTCCTTCTCTCTCAGTCTTTCTCTGTATCTCAGTCTTTCCATCTCTCTTTAGTGAGAGTATATGACCTCTAGCAATTAAAAACAAAAAAAGAAAAGAAAAGAAAAGAAGGGACCAGGAGGTGGCATTGTGGTTGAGGTACTGGATTCCCACATGTCAGACCACTCTTTGAGTCCTGGACCTGGCAACTCAAAAATCACAACAAATACATACATACATACATACATACATACATACATATATACAGGAAAAAGAAAAAGGCTGGGGCGGAAGGAGTGAAGTCCTTGTCTCTTTTCCCTGGCCACTACTGTAAAACTTGTGCAGAAAACATAAAATGATAGTGAAACACCACAAAAAGCCAATTTGACCCCTAAATCTTACTCTCTTAATCTATATGTAACAAAGGTTTCTTCTCATCATCCCAGAAAGAGCCATTCTGAACTCTTCTTGCCCATTTTCCTACTAAGCTTGTGTGTCCTGTAAGAGGTGCCACAGGAAGAGGCACTGAACTGTCCACTGGGACAGCTCGAAGCAACTTACCTGAAAGGAAACAGGACTAACAATATTCTTTACTTTTTTTTTTTTTTTTTTTTTTTTTTTTGCTAGAGAGCATATGTACTCAACCAGAGAGAGACAGAGGGACAGAGAAGGAGAGAAGAAAGCACCCACCCCATGGGGAATGGTCATACTGCCATCCCTTCCCCATCTCTTCCTCCTTTCAGGATTTTGGGCACACATGCACATGCATGCATCATGTTTCTCAAGCTGCTTGATTCAGGACTCAAGCAATGTGTTCATCTACATAGGGTCCGGCTGCCTGAACCACAGGGCCACAGAGCCAGGCATCCAATTTAGAGACATTGAGAAGCATCCAATAATATTTTCATTCCTTGTGCTTTTGGTGATTGCTCTAACTTTCCTAAGGAATTGGTGGTGATGAACAGTTATAAACTATCTCAAGTAGAAATGTACATTTCAGGGGGACCAGCAGGTGGCCCGGTGGTTAAGTCGCTGGACACTCCCATATGGCCGACCTTCTCAGTCTCTCTCTGGTCAAATTAAAATAATTGAATGAAGAAATAAAAGTAAATAAATAATTATTTTAAAGAAAAAGAAAACAGCAACAACAACAAAAAAGAAATGTACATTTCAGTGCAGTTTACTAATACCTCTTGTTCTGGTCTAATCAATTTTCATCTCCAAATATTCAGCCAATCAAAATTTTACTAATGGTGCACAGAATACATGAGATCCACTGCCCAGATTAATTTTCAAGAAAGCACTCTCCTCCCAGCTGCAAAGATGTGGCTGCTTGGCAACTTCCAGCTCTTAGCTTTGTCAGTGTCTCTCAGTTTTCAACATGAAAACTGTCTTCCGAGTAGCACCCTGCCGTTGACTGAGCCAGGCAGTACAGGCAATAGCTGGTTTTGCCTGTCACTGGACCGCTGTATCGGGCAAACTTTGCATAGCTCTCTAAGAAACGGACAGAGACTTTGTCAGCTCAAAATCACATGGGGAGGGACCAGCAGTTAGCATAATGGCTATGTTGCTGGACTCCCATGTATTCGACCACGGTTCGCATCCCGGACACAGTGGATTAAAACTCACGCTGGGCGCGTGTGCGTGCGTGCCCAAGATCCCAAGAGGAGAATGGAGGAGAAGGGATTGCGGCGTGGCCATCCCCCCTGGGGGTAATTTCTCACTTTCTGTCTCTCTGTCTCTCTCTGTCTGGCGAGCGCACATGCCCTATAGCAAAAACCTCTCAAAAAAAAAAAAAAAATGATCACATGGGGGTTCTCTGTCTTTCTTGCAAGAAATAAATAAACTTACCGTTTTCTTTTTTCCTGATAGTGCTTGTGGGTACACATGAGAAAGAGAGAGAAGCACCCTCCACCTGTCTGGTCATGTCCCAGCTCCCTTCCTCTAACCCTCCAGCTCTTCAGGGTGTTGGGTGCTGGATCATGCACATGGCTCACTTTCAAGCTCGCTGGGTCAGGGATTCAAACTGCAGTGACCAAGTGGTTTCCAGTACTGCTGTCTGATAAGCTACCTTACTCTACTATAGAGGCTGAGCCAAGAAATACATTTAAAAAAAAAAAAAAAAAGTCAACTGATTTTGGACTTTAATCACATTTATAAAATACTATCACATCACTACCTGTAACTTTTGATTGAATAATTGGGGCTATAACCTAGCCAAGTTAGTAAAGAGAATTGATATCACATGTTTAATTTAAATACTACAAGCTAAAACATTGTTGTATAATACGAAAAAGGGGACAGCCTGTGGTGGATAAGGTGGTTGGAACCCACATGGCTAACTACACAGTTCGACTATTGGAACCAGCGGCATGAAAAACATGCCAGTCACATGTTTATGTGTGCCCAAAATACCAATTTCAAGAGGAGAACAGATAAGAGACTGCAGTGTGTCATAATCTTTATTAATTTCTCACTTTTTTCTCTTGTCTCTCTCTCTTTCTCTGTCCCTGTCTGGTGAGTGCACTCTCTATAGTAAAATTTAACAAATGGGACCAGCACGTGGCATAGTGGTTAAGGGCGCTGGACTCCCACATGCCCAACCACAGTCTGAGTCCCTGACCTGGCAGTTTGCTTTCTCACTTTCTTTCTCTCTCTCACTGTCCGCCTTTGGTCAAATTTAAAAATAAATAGATAAATAAATAAAGTTAAATGGAATGATTCTTTTTTAAAAAGTTTAACAAATGAACAAACAAAAAAATAAAGATAAAGGATAGAGAGAAAGAGGAAAGAGTGGGTAAAAAAAGGAGAAAGTACCAGGAATAGAGATCACAATAATTTTGCTATGTATTAGTATTTCCTATCACATATACGAAAGCATCATCAGACAACAATTAGAAATAATTTGAATTCTAGTAAGCTATAACTCAGTCCTAAATAATATTTATATTTAGTGTTTCATTTGTTCTTTGTTTGGTCTTAGGTAACAAATGTGAGCAAATAAACTGCCATTTTGCCTCAAAGATGTCATGTCTGAAATTGGGCTAATCCATAAGATATTAAAATGTTCTTTGCTTTACCTTGAGTATGGAAGGTTGTTCTTTGCCCATACTAAAGCGAGACTTTAGATGTTATTTGTCTCCTTTCTTTCTCTGCAAGTCAATCACTTTCATCACAGAAGAGCAGGGCTGGTATGAGTATATTGCCCATTATGACAAGTCTCCCATGACTGACTAATGCGTGACCATCATATAAAAAGACATCCACTGGGACTCTGGGACTCTGTGTATGCGAAAAACACTAGGAGAGAAAAATGACTCCTACATGTTAAGATTGTCCTTGTTCATGCTCATTAGCATGTTAATAAGCACTCGCTGTCCTTCTTCCATAATAGAAGCTAGACCTCACTTCTTTTTTTTTGTTTTGTTTTGTTTTTGGAGAGGTTTTCACTATAGGGCGCATGCGCTTGCCAGACAGACAGAGAAAGACAGAGAGACAGAAAGTGAGAAATCACCCCCCCAGGGGGGATGGTCACGCCGCAATCCCTTCTCCTCCATTCTCCTCTCAGGATCTTGGGCACACACGCACACGCACCTGGCATGAGCTTTAAGCCACTGGGTCCGGGACAAGAACCGCAGTCGACTACATGGGAGTCCAGCGACATAGCCATTACGCTAATTGCTGGTTCCCTAGACCTCACTTCTTAAACAGTCTGGTATCAGGACGCCACTTCTTCATGAACATTGACAATGAAGTCGTTATATTCTCTAGTCTATTTTGTTGCAAATAACAGAAAATACTTGAAACTGGATAATTTATAAAAATAGAGCTCATGGGGCCGGCAAGTGGCATGGTGGTTGAGGTGCTAGATTCCCACATGGCCAACCACAGTTTGAGTCCTGGACTTGGCAGCTTGCTTTCTCACTTTTCCTCTCTCTGTTTCTCTCTGGTCAAATTAAAATAAATAAATAAATGATGGTAATAAATAAAATTAAATAAAATAATTCTTAATTTTTTAAAAGAATTATTTTATTTTACTTCATTTACTTATTTTAATTTGGCCAGAGAGAGAGAGAGGGGTAGGGAAAGTGACAAAGAAGCTGCCAGGTCCAGAACTCGAACCGCAGTCGGCCATGTGGGAGTCCAACGCCCTTAACCACCACACCGCCTGGTGGCCCCTAAAAGTCAAGGCAGCATTTAGTGAGGGTCTTCTGGCTATATTACAATGTGGTGCAGGGCAGGAGTGTGTGCACCTGTGTCTATGTGTCTCTGCTCTGGTCTCCCTCCCTCTCCTTATAAACCCACAAGTGTCAACCATAGGAGCGTATCCTAATGACCCTAAGCCTAACCTCCTCCCAAAGGCTTTACCTTTCAACCTCATAGTTGGATTAATTTTTCCCCCTTAGTCCTGTCACAACCACATCTCAACACATGAATTGGGGGGGAGGGGTGGCATCTAAACCACAGCACCATAAATAAGGTTACCTAATTTTAGTACTGATGACAAAACATGGTTATCTGAAGGGTAAAAAGATGATGGTAGCTGAACTGAAATACCAGATGCTGCCTTTCCAAAACTACAGAAAAATGTATACAAACTTTCAGGCCTTAAGATAGGGGAAAAACTAGTAACCTGACAAAGCTAAAATAATGAACAAGAAGAGGAAGATGGGGAAGAAATTGTTCCTTTTGTACCTGGCAGTTATAGCCTAGAATAAATAAAATAAGTATATGGTGTCCTACTTTACCTGCCAATAATATTTAAAGTTCTCATGAAATATCTATAGATTCTGCTATAAAAGACTGATGACAAAGAAATGGCATGGTATCCCCAATAAAAGTAAAGACATTGAGTTCAAGTCATTCTCCATATGCTGTTAAAAACATAAGCATAGGGATCAGCAGTTAGTGTAATGGCTATGTCGCTGGACTCCCATGTAGTGGA
Source organism: Tupaia tana (assembly GCA_026018925.1). NCBI lineage: Eukaryota > Metazoa > Chordata > Mammalia > Scandentia > Tupaiidae > Tupaia > Tupaia tana. Next base: position 79,233,053 of record JAKSZU010000005.1, on the reverse strand, counting down.
CCATGGTTCGCATCCCGGACCCAGTGGCTTAAAACTCATGCCGGGCGCATGTGCGTGCATGCCCTAGATCCCAATCGGAGGATGGAGGAGAAGGGATTGCGGCGTGGCCATCCCCCCTGGAGGGTGATTTCTCGCTTTCTGTCTCTCTGTCTCTCTCTGTCTGTCTGGCGAGCACACGTGCCCTATAACAAAAATCTCCAAAAAATAAAAAATATTGGGAACCAGCAGTTAGCGTAATGGCTATGCCTCTGGACTCCCACGTAGTCCACCGCGGTTCGCGTCCTGGACCCGGTGGCTTAAAACTCATGCTGGGCACGTGTGCGTGCATGCCCAAAATCCTGAGAGGAGAATGGAGGAGAAGGGATTGCGGCGTGACCATCCCCCCTGGGGGGCTGATTTCTCGCTTTCTGTCTCTATGTCTCTGTCTGTCTAGCGAGCGCACGTGCCCTTTAGCAAAAACCTCTCAAAAAGTAATTAAGTAAATAAATAAATAAAAAGAAAATATAAAATAAAATAAAATAAGAAATTTATGGCAGGCTAATATATTGCCACCAAAAAGGGTAAGTTCTAAGATAGTTATGACCCCTCCCAGGGGTTGCTGCTATGGAGCAAATGAAGCATTTATTTTTTTAAGGTATGGTAAAATGTGTTCTCTACAAACATAATCTTTGGAAATATAGTCGATACCTAATTGTATACATTCAAGCTTCAAAACCAAACAATCCTTACCCCCAGACATATATTTCCATTTATACAAGGTGGGATATAAAAGAACCTAAACATATAAAGTGGATAAGATTCCTCATTTCTTAGCCTAGCCTTAGCCATCCTGACTGAGCTCAGGACTGTACCATGATTTATTTTTTCTTTTGTCAGAGGGTGTGTGCACTTGCCAAAGAGAAACAGAGAGAGAGAGAGAGAGAGAAAGCACCCCTGATGAAAGTTACTCCACAATCCCTTCTCCATTTCTCCACCCTATCGGGTGGGGCCACACATGCACACACACTCAGTGTGTTCTTCAAGCCACTGATGCAGGGATTCAAACCATGTCACCGGCCATGTGGGATCTGGCTCTCTTTAACTACCAGGTCATGGTGCCAGCCCTGTCATGATTCTTGAAACAATACAACTACACTGTAAAATACAGTAGCCCCTAGGTCCATATAACTTACATATAGATTAAATAATATTAAAAAATTAAATTATTGAGTCACACTGGCAACATATCAACAGTTCTGTTGCTATGAGTATCTAGGGACCACTACTAGATAGTACAGATAGAGAACATTTGCATCATCACAGAAAGTTCCCTTGAATATCATTGCTCAAACAAAGATTCTCTTTCTATTCATCTTAAACTACTCTCCTTCCTGGGGCCAGCATGTGGTGTCGTGATTAAGACCTTCGAGTCCCAGGTAGCCCACCATAGTTCAAGTCCCAGACCTGGCAGTTTGAAAATCATGCCAGGTGCATGTGCATGCATACCCAAAATCCCAGGGGGAATGATTTCTCATTTTTTCTCTCACTGCCTCTCTCTGTTTCTCTCCAGTGATCACACACACCCTTTGGCAAAAACAAAAGATTATTATTCTTCTTTCTGAATTATACAGATAATTTTGTAATAGCTTTAGTCCCCAATCTGCCATATCTTTACAATGTGGCTCCTGGGTAACCTGCTAAGTTAGTTTATTCATCTTTAATATCAAAATGATAATTCGTTCCCTACCTGTCTCACAGATTGTTTGAAGTTCAGATGTAACTATGCAAATACTTTTTTCCTTTTTTTCATTTTCTAGTGGCTGTCAGAAAAGGGAAAAAAATTAAAGTCACTTTAACTTTAAATGTGGAATAAATGTTATATTAATAATTTAGGAAGGATGGAGACTACCACAATGGAACACTAAAGCTGGTTAGACCTCCCAGCTTGGCCATATCACAATATTTCTGGGCTAAGTGACTGGGCTTACACGCTACATAATGACTCATCATAAAGTAAGTAGTAGACTGCAGTGTGTGTTAGCATAGAAAAGACGTCAGTAGTTTATCCAGGAGCAAAACTATTACATAGTATATTTGCCAATCATTACAATTATGATAATAAAAACTAACATTTATTGACTACTGCCATCAAAGTTTCCTAAGTGTTTTATATGTCTTATCTCACCATATTTTTACAATAAACATAGGGATTAAATATATTGGTACTGAAGTTTCATACATTAGGAAATGGAGATTTAGAGTCTTAAAAAATTTACTGACGGTCACAAAGCAAGTTAAAGAAGAGAAATTTGATGGATTCTTTTTTAGCTTCAACAACTTCTGATTACAATACATATGATTGCTATATATATATATGTATGTATGTATACACACACACACAGGAAAGTGTGCAATTTATATGCACCTTGATGATTATTTTTTCAAACCAAACGAACTCAAGAAACCAGTACCATATTAAGAAATAGATTAAATTTCCACAACCCCAAAGGACCCCTTAACTCTCTTCTTCTCTACTCTTGCACAAAGCATAACCATTATCTAACTTGTAAGACTGTAAATTAATTTTGGCTGTTTTTAAACTTAATGTACATGGAATCATACTATATGTACCCTCCTGAGTCTCATTCCTTATGTTTGTAACATTTATTTATATTATTGAGTGGACTTGTAGTTCATTTTTGTTACTGTAGAGTATTCCATTGTGTGACTACACCATTTAATTACCTGTTTTACTGAATAAATATGGCTGGTGGGCATGTGAGTTGTTTCTAGATTTGACATATCTGTTTCCTAGAGTGGTCATAATAAAATGCCATAAATTGGGGGCCAGCAGGTGGCATAGTGGTTAAGGCACTGGATTCCCACATAGCCGATCATGGTCCAAGTCTTGAACCCAGTGGCTTAAAACTCACACGGAGCATGTGTGCCCAAAATCTTGAGAGGAGAATGGAGGAGAAGGGATTGTGATGTGGCCATCACCCCGGGAGGTGATTTCTCACTTTGTCTCTCTCTACCTCTCTCTGGTAATTACACATGCCCTGTAGCAAAAATTAAAAAGACAACAACAATGGGACCAGCAGGTGGCATGGTGATTAAGGCACTAGACACTCCCACATGGCTGACCATGGTTCGTGTCCCAGACCTGATGGTTTGCTTTTTCACTTTCCTGCTCTCTCTCTCTATGTCTCTTTCTGGTCCAATTAAACATAAATGAATGAATAAATAAACTAAAATAAATAATTCTTAAAACAACAACAACAAAAATTAACTTCCCATTCCTTTCTTCTTCCAGCAACCACATTTTTACTTTTTGTCTCTATGGGTTCCTTTTTTTTTTTTTTTTCCTATGGGTTTTTTGTTTTGTTTATTTTCAATTTTTTCAATAGAATGCTTGAGCTCTCTGGAGAGAAATGGAAGGAAAGTGAGAATCACCTCCTGGAGGGATAGATACATTGCAATTCCTTCTCCTCCATTCTCCTCCTGGGATTTTAGGCATGCACACACATAAGCCCAACATGATTTCAAGCCACCGGGCCCAGGGCTTGAATCATAGTCAGCCATGGAAGTCCACCACCTTAACCACTATGCTACCTGCTGGCTCCATGTCTCCATGATTTTGACAATTTTAGATACTTCATACATGTGGAATCATACAAGATATTTCCTTCTGTGCCTGGCTTATTTTACTTAGCACAATATCCTTAAATTTGTCTGTGTTGTAGTATGTGTCAGAATTATTTATGTGGGTAAATAATATTTCATTTTATTACATATCACATTTCCTTTATCCATTCATCAATGGGTGATTATTGGGTTGTTTCCACTCTGGTTATTTTTTTTTTAATCTTCACAACTCCTGTCCCTGACAGGCTTGAATTTTTAAACTGGCTCTGTCATTAACGTGGGAGTTGACACTGGCCAAGCTGAATTTTCTCTTTGTATCTTAATGTCCTCATTTGTACAATGGTCATGAAAATACCCCCTCACTGGACTGGAGTGAAGATTTAACAAAATAACATGGTCTCTAGTATGGAGTCTGTCATACCGTGGGTATTTAACAACTGACAGCTATAAAGGAAATAATTCATGTGGACAGCAGACAACTCAGGAGTCTGCTCTGTGCATCTCAGGAGGAGTCAGACAAATGTATACAGTGTAGCTCTGGCTTTAGAAAAAGTGAACTAAGAATTTGTGTGCGTGTGTGTGTGTGTGTGTGTGTGTGTGGTCTGGCTTCTAAAATACCAAAATCAATGAAGGGAGAAAGAAATCATTTGTGAAACATACTTTTTCTTCCGTCCACAATCTATTTACCAACCACGGAGAGGTTTAAATGTCAATTCAGAATGTTCAGTTTTCAGTAGTATGAATAACTTGTCTCTTCAGGGGAAAAAATGTTTCACTTTGTTTATCTAACAAATGAATAAAATCATACCTTTAAGGAATACGAACTTAATAAATTATTATGAATAAAAGCATCTTTTATTCATAAGCTTGTGAGAAAATCAATGGCCAAAATTTTCAGAAGAATCTTTTTATGGTCTTTTATAACAAGCTAGAAGTGATCTTTAGCAAATTATAAATAAGTAAGAGACACCAGAGATCTCTCTTTCCTTACAGGCACAGAAGAAAGCCACCTTAGGACACATTGAGAAGATTACTGTCTATAGTACAGAAAGATAAGCCTCTCCAGACACTAGTCCTGATGCCACTTTGATCTTGGACTTGAGCTTCTAGAACTGGAGAAAATGAATTTATGGTATTTTGTTATGGTGATATTAGCAGATTAATGCAGTTATTTATGACGCTTTCTTAGTTAAATTCAATAAAGCATTTCAGGTCCAATAATATAACTACTGATTCCCCATTTTTCATTCATGGACTAACTTTGTGATTTTATTTTTCACTTGTCAAAGGGTACTGGAAAAGTATAATTTTTCAGGTTTCCAAAGAAAAGTGCTATATGCGTTTTAAAAAATCTGGAGGCCAGCCAGTGGTGTGCTAGTTAAGGTATTGGACTTCCACATGGCTGACCATGGTTTAGGTTCCCGACCCGGTGGCTTGGAAACCAGGCCAATCATGTGTACATATATGCCCAAAATCCCAGGAGGAGAGTGGAAGAGAAGGGATTGTGGTGTAGCCATCCTCCCAGGGGAAGGGGATAGCCTCACTTTACTTCTCTCTCTCTCTCTCTGTCTCTCTCTCTCTCTACCTCACTTTACTTCTCTCTCTCTGTCTCTCTCTCTCTCTGGCAAGTGCACATACCCTATGGCAATAAATAAATAAATAAATAAATAAATAAATAAAAATAAACAAAATAGCTAAAATGTGGAAGCAAACCAAGTGTCCATCAAGTGACTAGATAAGCAAAATGGGGTATACACATACAATGAAATATTACTTAGCCTCAGAAAGGAAGGAAATCTGGTCACTTGCTAGAGCAGATGAACACCGAGGACATGATACTAAGTGAAATAAGCCTATCATGAGCAGCAAATACTGTATGATTCCACTTATGTGAAATACTTAGAATAGTCAGAATCACAGAGATAGAAAGTAGAGTGGCGCTTGCCAGGAGATGCAGAGAGGGGGAAATGAGAGTTGTTTCTTTATTCATGGTAGACCACGTGTGCACACAAATGAGAGAAGAGGGAAAGCGAGAGAGAGAGAACTGAGTACTCTCCAAAGGGTCTTCTCAGGCTACAGTCCCCTTTCTCCAGCTCTCTGGCCCATTGAATCCTGAGCACTCACATGTGTGCCGGGTTGGTTTACTGGGTCAGGGATTTGAACCAGGATCTACATGTGGGGATCTAGCTTCCCTAGAGCAGTGATTTAGCACTATGCCACTGAGTCAGCCCTGGAGTTTTAGTTTTTTACAATGAAAAGAGTTCTAGAGATCGGTGGTGATGACAGCTATACAACTGTGCGAACGTACTTAATATGACTGAAGTGTATGTACACTTAAAAATGGTTAAGATAGTAAATTTTATGTTATGTGTAATGCATCACAATAAAAAATTAGAGGAAGAATAGTTAACACTACTCTGTTGGCAGCAGAAGAGAAACTATGTGGGTAAAGCATGAAACAAGATAAATTAATAAATATTTTGCAGATTCAGCATATACACACAAGTGATTCACATATACCTTGAAAGACGGTATTATTCATATCATTTTTTGCTTGGAGAGTTTATAATTTCTGTAAAGAAAATGATTACAGAAACATAAAAGATTGATGATAAATGTCTGTACAGGTGGGAGGACTCAAGCTGTTTCACTCAGTTAAAACATCCTACTCACAGCCTAGAAGTAAAAGACGGACGATGGATTGTGAAATATTTGACCTATTTAGTACAGAGGTTCAGATACAGGGATGAATAAACAGGCATGTTGTCAGCAAATTGAGGTTGCTAGTTGGATTTATTAGATCATTAGGAAATGTGGTAGCCACTGTAGGATTTCATGGGGAAGAGAAAGATAAACAAAGGAAAGGTCAGAGGGCCAAAGACACAAAATAAAATAAAACAGGAAAACAAAACTGAAAACAGATGAATATATATGCAGTTGTTTCTGATGAGGTGTATGTGTCAATCTGAGCTACATTTTATATTTTAATTTTTTAAAAATGTTGCTAGAAGGTGTATGTGCTCACTGGAGAGACACAGGCAGAGAGAGAGAGAAAGTAAGAAAATTTATCCCATGGGAGATGGTCATGCTGCAATCCCTTCTCCATTTCTCCCTCATTTAGGGACTTTGGGCATGCATACACATGGGCCTGCTGTGTTTTTCAAGACTCTGGGTCTGGGACTTGAATTGTGCAGTCGGCTATATGGAACCCAGCTGCCTTAATTACCGCACCACTGGCTGACCCCATATTTTAATTGTTCAATGTGCAGGCATTCGTAAAACAGTCTATTGAACTCTGAAATCCCATATACTTGTAAGTCTAATTTTCTCAATTTCAGTTGCCTGTTGAAATTTTAACTTGCATTCCAACACTTCTTCCCCATGAAATAACTTGCTGGTTTTTAATTATTTTTTAATTCAGTCTTTCAGTGGTTCACCTAGGCATTCGTCCTTTCTACAAGTACCAAAACAGATCTGTTGGGACCAGCAGTTAGCGTAATGGCTATGTTGCTGGACTCCCACGTAGTCGACCGCGGTTTGAGTCCCGGACCCAGTGGCTTAAACTCACGCCGGGCACGTGTGTGTGTGCGTCCCCAAGATCCCGAGAGGAGAATGGAGGAGAAGGGATTGCAGCATGGCCTACCCCCTGGGGGGTGATTTCCTGCTTTCTGTCTCTCTGTCTCTGTCTGCCTGGTGAGTGCATGCGCACTATAGCAAAAACCTCTCCAAAAAAAGAAAAAAAAAAAAAAAAAAGATCTGTTTTGATCTTGTTGTATATAGTGGAGGGCCACAAGAACAAGTCAGATACCCTATCTGCTCTCAAGGAGCTCAGTATCGTTAGCAAAGACAGACAGACTGTCGTACAGGTAATTTCTGTGTCTTAAAGGTTAAGGAGGAGTGAGATTAAGAGGTGGATTAAAGATTGTCCAAGAAGGATCTTTGAAGTTGCACAAGTAAAACCTGAGGAACAAGAATGCACAGTGCCTGGAGAAATTGCGGGTGGTTAAGTATTCTTGGGGCAAAGGGTGGTGAGTGACTGAACTGCATGATTAGGAGTGGCCACATGATCAGGAGCTCTGTTTGGCCTGCTAAGGAATTTGAATTTTTTTTCCTGAAGGCAAGGAGAAGTCATTTAAAGACTCAAATTAGAAATGTGACACAACAAAATATGAATTTAATGACAATTAGTCTGAGGATCAGGTGGAAGTGAATTGCAAGAGATTAGAGGCACACAGAGCATATAAAAGGGAGCTATGTTATTCCCATCAAGAGTTGTGCTTGCCTGGTACAAATATTGGAGTAGACACTGAGAGGTAGAAAAAGAACCTGGAGATTTAGAGGAGGTAGAACTGGCAGGACATTGTGTGGGTTCTACCTGTACTCCCAGCAGAGTTTTCTTTCAATTCGCCATCATTCTCAGCCAGCGTGGATCATGGGCACATGAACTCAGAAACCCGTGGATATCCCAGGATGCAAACCCTGGACCTATCCTACTTGAGTCAAGTTGAATTACTACCATACCACCTTACCACCATAACCACATCTCGGACCCTGGTGAGGGATCTCGAAACCAGTAATTTAAGTAAAATTTGCCAGGTAATGCCGATGAGTTATCGGTTTTGGAACCCACCAGGGCAGACAGCTTCTCAAAGAGCTTGACTGTCAAAGAAAAAGGAAAAGAAGTGATGGCAAGGGGGACTTTTGGTTACACATCAAAGAGCCTTAGTTGTTCACATACCAAAGAAAAAGAAGCAGCAGTGAGTGAGGAGTTGGAGACAGCAACAGGAGGAGATGGAGCTACACCCGTGCAGGGCTGAGATCCTGGAGTCCATCCAATGGCAAGACTTTCAACAGGATGAGGAGTTCAGTTCTGAGAAAGAAGCAAAAGAGCTAACGATAAGAACATTGGCATGAACAGTTGCTGGGGAGGGAAAGGGACATAGGTTGAAGGAATTCTACCTATCCTCTCGCCCCCCTTAGCTTCCCCTTTCCTAAGTGAATCAGGAGGTGGGTAGACAGGACCTTTTCTAAGAATACTAAGGTGCTTGAGAAGAATACTAAGGATCATGGAGAAAATGAGAGGAGGCTCATAAGAGAAAGATAAAAGTGATATTGCCTCTTGGAGAGTCCTATTAAATTAAAAAACTGTTTACGGGGCCAGCAGATGGTATGATGGTTAAGGTGTTGAACTCCAACATGGCCGACTGTGGTTCTAGTCCTGGACCTGGCAGTTTGCTTTCTCACTTTCCTGCTCTCTCTTTGGTGAGCGCATGTGCCCTATAGCAAATTTTAAAAAGTGATAATAAATAAAAATAAAAAAATTCTCCTTTTTTTAATAAAATATTTTTGCTATAAGGTGAGTGCACTTTCTGGAGAGACAGACACAGAAAGTGAGAAATCATCCCCTGGAGAGATGGCCTGAGAAATCATCCCCTGGAGAGATGGCCTCCATCCTTCTCTCGGGATCTTGGGCACGCATGTACGTGCACCCGGCATGAATTTTTTTTTTTTTTAGAGAGTTTTTTTTTTTTTTTTTTTTTTTTTTTGTTTGCTATGGGGCATATGTGCTCACCGGAGAGATAGAAAGATACAGAGAGACAGAAAGTGAAAATCACCCCACCTGGGGGATGGCCACACTGCAATCCTTTCTCCTCCATTCTACTCTCAGGGTTTTGGACATGCATGCACACATGCATGGTGTGAGTTTTAAGTCACCGAGTCTGGGACGCTAATCATGTCCGACTATGTGGGAGTTCAGTGAATAACCATTATGCTATCTGCTCGTTCCCCCAATGTGAGTTTTAAGCCACCAGGTCTTGGACTCAAACTATGTTCAACTACATGGGAGTCCAATGACATAACCATTATGCCATCAGCTGGTCCCAATAAATAATTCTTAAAAAAAAAACTAAACTGTGCATATTTGTATTTGCTACCAATGGACACAACTGTATCATTTTCTTCATGTAGGGTTACCCATGTGAATTCAAATTTCCGACAATGAATAAATTTTTAGTAAAAGTGTATCCCATGCAATATTGGGGGCATACATTACAAAAAAAAAATCACTAGTTATTTCAAATTCAAATTTAACTGGGTATCCTGTATTTTATCTGACAACCCTATATGAGAAATTAAAAAAACTAGATGTAAGGGATCTAACCTAATACTTAAAGGTTGGAGTTCCCTGTGCAAATTATCTCCAATTAATGTTTACTTATTTGCAAGCATGACTCACTGTTAGCATCAGACATTGGCATGCTCATAACATGACAACTACAAACAAGACTGATTAGACCACAACTGCTAAGGTGTTTCTTTTTTACCTGTTCTTGTCCCATTTTCCAAAACCTCTGCCTTAGCGGCTGACTACAGGAATGAGCATTTCTTTTTCTTTTTCTTTTTTTTTTAATTATTATTTCTTTAATTTTATTTATTCATTCATTTATTTTAATTTGACCAGGGACAAAGAGAGAGATAGAGAAAGGGATAAAGGAAGCCGCCAGGTCCAGGACTCGAGGAGTGTCCAGCACCTTAACCACCACACCGCCTGCTGGTCCCGAGGAATGAGCATTTCTTATCCTACTCTGCCTTGACCACGGTAGAGCCCTTCAAGCCAGCAACCTCTCTGTGCCCATTGTCAAGCTACTGCCTTATGCTATTACTTTTTTCAATTTCTTATTTCTTTTCAATTGTTATATATCTTCAAGGGGTTCGATATAGATTTCAAAGCAAGCGTGCAATATGGAAAATCAAATCAAGGATATTACCATTCCCTTTTTCTTTTATTTATGATAGAGCACCTGTGCATGAAGAGTAAAGAGAGGTGGGGGAGAGAGAGCAGAGCATCCTCTGCAGGTTGTGGTCATGCTGAGCTCCACTCACCCAGTCCTCCAGCCTGTGTGATCCTAGGCATTCGCTCCGTGCCCTGCCTGTTTCAGGCTGACTGGACCGGAGTTTCAGACCCTGATCACCATGTAGGACCCAGCTTCTCTTGAACAGTGCACTGTAGCTGCACTACATGACCCATCATCAAGTTTTAATTCTTTTTTTTTTTTTTTTTTTGAGAGGTTTTCGCTATAGGGCGCGTGTGCTCGCCAGACAGACAGAGAGAGACATAAGAGACAGAAAGCGAGAAATCACCCCCCGGGGGGGATGGTCATGCCGCAATCCCTTCTCCTCCATTCTCCTCTCGGGATCTTGGGCACGCACGTACATGCGCCCGGCGTGAGTTTTAAGCCACCGGGTCCGGTTCTCGAGCCGCGGTCGACTACGTGGGAGTCCAACAACATAGCCATTATGCTAACTGCTGATTCCCATCAAGTTTTAATTCTTGCAGAATTATACTATATCCCATAAAAAAACAAACAAACAAACAAACAAAAAAAAACAAAAAACAAAAAACAAAAAAACTCATCTTCATTACTTAAATGATCTCTCCTTATGTGAAACGTTAAGACTTTACCAAGGAAAAAGTATTTTACATATTTTATGCCATATCACATTTTAGTTATTTGAACATGCTCATGGCAAAAGTATGTCAATTATAAAATCATATTTTAGGCTAATAATGAGTGAGCAATTTTTAAATAATGGGGTCCAGGAGCATGTTGAGCCTTGTATACTAACTTTATCCCTTACATGTCAATTCAGAGACAGCCTATGATCTGTGAACACACAGAATCACAAAACACACATGTATATCTGTACATACATGTGTACTAAATACAAAACATAAATGACTGGCAACTACTTGTCTTACTTTCAGAACTCAGAATCCTAGTTTTGTCCCTTGAAGTGCATTAGCCTCTTACATGCAGACTTTAAGGAAATCTGCATTCCCAGGGCTCAGGCCTATTTCTACCACAGGACAAAAACAAAGACAACATATTGGGCTGTCAGAAAAGTCGTGAAACAATTTTGCATAGAAAAATATGTCATGACTTTTTTGATCACCCAATAATTTTAGACTTTCGGGTCTTTTTGTTTTGGGGGGGTTCTTTTTTTTTTTGTTTTTGTTTTTGGCTTTGGCTATAAAGCATGTGTGCTTGCTGGAGAGAGGGAAAGTGAGACATCATCACACACACACAGGGTAGGAAAGCCACACCGCAATGCCTTCACCGCCATCCTCCTCTCGGGATGTTGGGCACACACGCACATGTATCTGACCTGATTTTCCAAACTGCTGGGTCCAGGACTTGAACTATAATCAATTAGATGTAAGTTCAGTTCCTTAACCAGTGCTACCTGCTGGCCCTGGACTCCTGGACAACTGCTTTGATCAGCTAAAACTTTCATTATAGGTCCAGTTCATGGCATGATGGTTAAGGCAACTAGATCCCACATGGCCAACTGCACAGTTCGAGTTCTGGACCCAGCAGCTTGAAAAGCGCAATTTGTTTGAAAATCCTGAGAGGAGAATGTAGGAGAAGGGATTGTGGCATAACCATCTAGGGGCCACTTTCCTTTGGGGGCAGAAAGGATGCTTCTACTCTTTCTCTCTCTCTCAACCCTCCTGAGAGCATAAGCCCTACAAAAATTAAACTAAAAATAAATAGAAAACAAAAACATGGGGCCAGCAGGTGGCATGGTGGTTGAGCTACTGGACTCCCAGATGGTCCACCACAGTTCGAGTCCTGGTTCCAGTGACTTGAAAATCACACTAGACTTGTGTGCCTGCATGCCTAAAATCCCGAGAATGGAGGAGAAGGGATTGCAGAGTGGCCATCCTCCCAGGGGGTGATTTTTCACTTTCAATCTTACTGTCTCTATTTCTTTCCAGCAAATACATGTACCCTATGGAAAAACCTTTAAAATTTTAAATTAAACAATAAACAAAAACAACACCTTTATTATGATGGAAGTGTTAGGTTTTGTTTTTTCTTACATGTTTACCAGAGAAAGAAAGGGAGGAGAGAGGCCACACCTCCAGGGGATGTATAGTGCTGCAATCACGTCTTTATTTCTCCATTCCTTTGGGATGTTGGTCAAGCATACACGTGCGTCTGGCATGTTTTTCAAACCACCAGGGGATTTGAACTGTAGTTGGCTTTGTGGGCTCTGACTTCTTTAACCAGTAGGTAATGGAGCTAGCCCTTGACTCACAGTTTTTAAAAGGATAAGTGGGGCCAGCAGGTGGCATGGTAGTTAAGGTACTGAATTCTTTCATGGTCTACCATAATTCTAGTACCAGACCGCAAAGCTTGAAAATCATGCCAGGTGTGTGTGTGTGTGTGTGTGTGTGTGATGCCGAAAATCCTAAGAGGAGAATGGAGGAGAAGGAATTACCACACGGCCATCCTCCAGGGAGCAGGGGTTGTGGAGGTGATTTTTCACTTTCCTTCTCTCTGTCTCTCTCCAGGGAACACATGCACCCTATAGGTGCATGTACCTACTATTTGAACAGAATACTAGCCTGTTTCTAGGCTTTAAGTTTCAAGGAAATATTATTACCAGTTCAAAACTGCTATTCTTGAAATTACCAGCTGAACTTGCTATTGAAAGTAGTTAGATTACTTACGATATTGTGTGACCAACAAAATGTTGGGGGAAAAGGAATTGAAGACAACTGTAGATAGTGTAATAAGAGAGTGGGAAAGGGCAGAGGGTCAAACATGGGGTAAAAAACATATATATACATATACATATATATGAAAGTAGAAATGGAATATTATTGATGATAACATGCATGATTAAGCCACTATGCAGTTTATTCTAGATGGGAAACCACATTTAGTATGTTGTGATGATGCTCAGGGAATTAATGTTAAGTAATTAATAAAAAGTTTCAGGAGAAAAAAAAAACAGTAAAACTGTTCGTATCAAAATTTTTAAAAAAATGCATATTTGATGACTGGAGTAAGCTATATAGCCCCAGCTGGGTACTACTTTATAGTATGTTCATTCTACTCACTGAGGTTTATGGCTAAATTCAGACTTGGGTTCATGTATAGGTATATATCAGCTGCGCTAGCTATTGGAAATATTTAGACTAATTAAGTTAACTAGCAAATCAATTAAATGGGGGGGGAAAGGCATAGAAAGCAACCATGGATACCAGAGACAATGTGGGAGGAGGGTGGGACATGGCAGAGGGTGAGGGATAAGGAATCAAGGATGGCAAAACAAAAAACAAAGTATACAAGACATAAGAATTGGAAAATTATTTGCTGATAACATGCATGTTGATGTGCTTGATTGAGCCAATATACAGTGTATTTTGAATGGAAAATTCATTTGTATGCTGTAATGATTTATAGTGAATTAATGTAAAAAATAAATTTAAAGAAAAAAACTAAAAAAAAACAAAAACAGCAAAAAGAAACAAGATAACTGGGCTAGCTGGCAATGTGGTGATTGGAGCATCTGAGTCCTACATGACTGACTGCGTGCCAGGTATATGTGTGTACATGCTCAGAATTCTGAAAGAGGAAATGGAAAAGCGATTGTAACATGACCATCTCCCACTGGGGTACTGTCTCACTTTGTTTCTCTCTGGTGAGTACATTTACACTCTATCAAATTAAAGAAACGGGAAGAGAGAGACACAGAGACAAACTGCCCAAACTATATTGATCCTCTGCTTCTTACTTAATAACAAAACTTTTATTATATTCTAGATAGCAACTAGAGACCTTTTCACAGTCTCCATTACAGCTAGACAAGGAACTTTCAGAAAAGCTTCTTAAGAAAAAGTCAGTTTGGTGCCAGTAGGTGGTGTGATGGTTAAGGAGCTGGATGTCTACATGGCTGATCATGGTTCAAGTCCCAGACTGGTGGCTTGATTTCTCATTTTCTTTTTCTTTCTTGTGAGTGCATATTCCCTATAGCAAATTAAAATAGTATTAATAATTATAATAATAAACAAAGTTAAATAAATGATTCTTTTATAAAAAATAGTTTGTATGAACCATTTTTTACTTTTTCCTCTTAATGAAGTCTATAAACTAAATTACAATAAAAATTTAAATCAGTCTGTTTTTTTTTGTCAAGACACTCAGCTACTCAAAGTTTTAATTCACAGTTTTATCTGTCCAAGCAAGAGAGAATTTTTTTAAAGAATTATTTAATTTTATTCATTGATTCTCCTCCAGTCTGACAAGAGAGAAACACACATGCACACACAAGGAGAGGGAGAGAAGAGGGAGAGGGAGAAAGCAAGTTGCTAGGTCCAGGACTTGAACTGCACTCAACTATGTGGGAGTCCAGTGCCTTAACCGCCATGCTACCTGCCGGCCCCAGAAAGAATTCTTCATTCAATGACAATTTCTAAATTATAGTATTTTTACTATAATTTCTTACCCTTCTTTATCTCATTCTGTGACTCTTCTGTCCAGCAGAGTGTCACCAAAGAGAGCATGGAATAACTACTCGAGATACAGAGATTTGAGTCAAGAGAGAGAGGGAGAGTCTATACCTGGTATGTGCCTGCTAAGCCTCTCTCATCCTCCATATTTATTAGAGCAAAGGAGGAAGGAAACTCATTTTTTAGAAAAAGTCATTTTTTTTAGAGAATCAGAAAAATAAGAGGATTTCCTGGAACAGGCTGGCATCAATATCAATTAGGGGGTTATGGCTAAATGATAACAGGCTGAGCAGAACACCTTGGAATTCGGAGAGTGTGTTTATTCGATTGCACACCCATCTGATGGCCTCCTGTGTTTGCAAGTCGGAAAGCCACATTCCCTGAGCATGCATTCACTCATTCACTCAGAGTCCATGATCCATGGTGTTCTAGAAGTGTGGCCTTTCTGATGTTCCCTAACACATTCTTCAAATGAAACCACTTTCAGCTCGTATGACTTTTTTCTGGTATTTGTGTCTTTAGTTACAAACAATCTGCTTATACTGGTGTGTATTATTTACCAGTTTCAGATTTATTTGTTAATAACCTGTGGTAAATAGAGATCAAACGTCTCTTCTTTTAAAGAATTATTTATTTTATGCTATTTATTATTATTATTTTTAAAGTTTGCTGTAGGGCATATGCACTCACCAGAGAGACAGAAAGAGAAAGAGGGAAAAAAGGAAGAAAGCAAGCCACCAGGTTCAGAACTTGAACCACGGTCAGTCATGTTGGGGTCCAGCACCTTAACCACCATGCCACCTGCTAGCTTTTAAATCCCACTTTCCTTATAAATCCCACTCTCCCAAGGTAGTTATACTGCAATTTTTGGTCAAGTCAATATTTAGTGTTGACATTTTCATGATTGGTAGCTGCTGACCCTTCAGAACCAAGTTCTTTTCTGTTAAACATTGTTTTCCCTAGTATTAATTGTTGCATTTTGTCTTTTTTTTTTTTCCTTGCCAGACAGGATATGTGCTCATCACAAAGAGAAAGAGAGGGAAAGTGAGAAAGTACCCCACGGGGGATGGCCATCCAAAATATCTTCTCCATCACTTCTCCTTTCAGGATTTTGAGCATGCCCGCACATGCATCCCACCTGTCAAAACTCCAGGTATGGGACTCAAACTATCCAGCCAGGGACTTGTGATCCAGCCATCTGAACCACGACACCATGGGCTGATCTCCGGAGAATAATTTCTAACTAAAATGATCTAAAAGAAGATCAGTTTCCTGTTATTGAACTCTCACCAATATCAAAAGGTGCAATTATATTTCCTTTTGTCTTTTAATTTTGGGCTACAGGATCCCTTAGGTTCAGAAATAATGTCTCAAGAGGGATGGTATTATATTTGCTCATTTTCTGTTTTGAGAGATGCCTAAATGGACAATAATAATTGAGATTCACAAGCTTAATCATGTTTAAGGATGTCCTTCAGTTTCTTTCTTGCTTATGATTCTTTGCTTCACCATTTTTTAAAAGAATTATTTACTTAATTTTATCTATCGTTGTTATTACTTTTTAATTTGCTACAGGGCACATGTGCTCACCAGAGAGAGGGAGAGAGGGAGGAAGGGAAAATGAGAAAGCAGGAGGCCAGGTCTGAGACTCTAATAACGCAGTCAGCCATGGGGTGTCCAGTGCCTTTACCACCACACCACCTGCTGGTCCCATGCTTCTTTCTTATTACTAGGAAAAACTTACATGCCTTAGTTCTCTTGATTTTTGTTGTTGTTATGTGGGTTTTTAGATCAATCCTAAAAGACTAGCTAAGTGGCTAAAAACCTTTTTACCTCATCCAATTGTCAAATTAGCCTCAGATTAGTTTTCTCTCTCACTCTTTTCCCTGTCCCTAAATGAGCTAACTGTATTAACTTTCCTTTATGAAGTTCTAGAACAGTTTGGGCTGAGATACTTGCCACAGCTTCACCCTTGCCTCCTACTGATCTACAGACTTTTTGGTGGAATTTTATTAATATGAATATCAGGGGTAACCAAGTGTCCCTTACATAGGGTAAGGGAGGACAGTCTAACCCTTTCATTTGAAGACATTGGAGGTGAAGTATTTGCTGATCACAGACACAGATCTCAGACTGGGCTTTCGCAGTGGCTGAGGCACTTCCGCCCTTGCCGAGGAGTCACAGGATTGAGTCACTGCCCTGTCGTTGCTAGGTGCTTGTTTGCTGGGTAGTAGCACGCTCCGCCCCCACCTCCCCACGCAGAGTTCTGGGGAATTGCCCCAACTTTCAGCTCCGCTGAGGTGGTTTGTGACTCATCCTTTTTTCTCTTTAGTGACCTTTTAAAGGGACAGAGATAACCCCTATTTTTTAAACATCATTTCTCTTGTAGCCTTTAAAAAAAAAAATTTGCTTAGAAAATAAATAGTAATTTAGTCTAAAATCAGTACATTTGTTTTGCATATCACTTAGATAAAATTGGCTTTCTATTCTGCTTCCCAGATAAAACATTTCTTTTTCCTTTGGGGGAAAAAAACAGTGCAAGAGGATCTTATTTCCCAGTAATGATATTGGTGATTGTTCAAAATAAAGGTCTAGAGCTGCAATCCTAGGAGTCCTATTTAGGCTCTGTTTAATCATAGCCTGACATACAATACCTTTCCTGAAATGAGAAGTATTGCCGTGCAAACTAAATTGGAGCATCTGATCTTTGCACTGTTCTGTAAAGTT